>CM067306.1:35863785-36206285 GCA_034231615.1 Meghimatium bilineatum
CATTTTGGCACCATCATGTCGTTTTAAGTGTCCAAACTACTGTAGCGTCCTTCTTATGATGGTATGTAGAAGCCACACTTCATTTAGCTTCAGTAATTTCAAATCTTCTTTTTCTCTGTCCATGATATTCGTATGATCTTTCTGTAGAACTTCAGTTCTTCTTCAGCGTTCATTCTCAAACTCCCACTGAATTTCTCTTGTAACAGAACAATGATCCTACAAGATACCAAGTTGAATGTAGTCCAGAGAATGAAAATGCGTTGTGTTGCCGTTTTATTTGCGCCAATGGCCCAACACATCTATCTTGGGCGGTGAACTTCATTTCAAATTAATTTATTCTTATGGATATTGTCTTCTTTAAAGACTACATCACGCATCTATATGTTGCCACTGGGAAAACACATGATCTTAAAATGGTTAGTTTAGTAGCCCTCTAAACTATTAACTTCTAATAATAGTAGACACATATTCATTTATGTTTACAAGTAGGTATACTGGTCCTTGCATTACTGATGCCTAATGGTACGCACTAGTGTTAAATTTATGTGGTTTTGAGGAATGTACATACCTATTAAATGTGTGTTTCTTTCTGTGCTTCAATCGATCGGTTCATATTCATAGTTTATATATCTAGTGTCCTTTCTCTGCTTTTGATATAAAGCATCGCATGATTGAATCACGAATTCATAGTAACTTGAGAATGTACACACTGCAAGTCTTGACTAAAATCGCATCTTATTTTAGGGATGCAGATTGATCTAATATAGAAACTTGAATTGTTGACGCATTTTGAGAGGTTAATAGGTGTCAGCTGAACATAACAATTTCACACCCCCTGTTCTAAAAATGAAATATACTATAAATTAACTGTGTGCTCTAAAAATGAAATATACTATAAATTAACTGTGTGCTCTAAAAATGAAATATACTATAAATTAACTGTGTGTTCTAAAAATGAAATATACTATAAATTAACTGTTCTAAAAATGAAATATACTATAAATTAACTGTGTGCTCTAAAAATGAAATATACTATAAATTAACTGTGTGCTCTAAAGATGAAATATCTCGACGAAAAGAGTGAGATATTCCTGGGAGAAGGCCAATACTTAGAGAGAAGAAAATCACAAAGCATAACTGGAGTATGCCAGGTGAGGTCAGATGCCTAAGGTATATATGGCGGTTCGTTCCAGAACAAGATATCTACTTAGCTTCCAGGTAAATGACGGATAATGCTGGTTGGAGACAGGCCAAGTCATACACGATAGCTAAATCGTCTTAATCGCTCTTGAAAATGTGTACAAGCATTACAAAGGAAACAATGCACACACAAAATATTAGACAAATTACATTGTTTTAAAAAATATATTCCTTTATCATCCAGGAAAAGGAAGAACTGGTCAAAGTTTTGCTTTTTGTGAGGAACGAAGGTTTAGAAATGAAAGTTATGGGTAGGCAGTATGTCAAGAACAAACGTAGAAAATAAATGGTGGTACTTTGGAAGGAAAAACGTTAAGAAATAGAAAAAAAATGATGATTCTTTGTGTAGGAAGAAAGATAAGAAATAGAAAATAAATGTTGGCTCTTGTGAATAAAAAAGTTAGAAATAGGAAATAAATGATGGCCCTTTCTGAAGAAATAATGTTAAATAACATAAATAAATGGTGGCTCTTTGTGAGAAAAAGTATTCCGAACTAAAAGCTGGTTCTATGCAAAAGAATACAGTTTTAAAATAAAAACTTAAAGTTGATTCTTTAGGTACTGTCCATAATTTACGTCAACAAATTAGCGGTGGGATGTGAGGTGGTCTTGAAAAGTTTGACAATTATTGATAAGTAGGAAGGGAATTTCAAGAAAAAATGACGTCAACAATACTACATTTGATATATCAGACGATACACATGTGGTTGCGTCTGTGGGTCTCACCAATGGCCCACTAGACATACCACCCATGCAACAGAAAACCTTAGTGGATGACATGCCGTTATATTGAGGTTATCTTCTTAGAGAAGCTTCATGGCACGTCATCTATACAATTATGCTTTTATTTTGTTGTTGAAATGTGTTTCATGTTTACCTGAATATAAATGTATGCACCCTCTGTGGTTGGGAGGGAGCCAGAGATGTACTGTGCAGCACTGGGGAGAAGGAAACTAACAGCGCTGTTTTTTCCTATGGCTGAGACCCATCATAGAGGCACAGTGACTCAGGACGTGACAATCTTTTTGACTTGAACATTTGGTTTCATGCCTAAAGCAATAGAGAAGTTCGGCATAACCAGTAGTCAATTGGTGGCGGGGAATGAGCACGATGAACCTTATCTTGGCTACAGTGGCTGGGAGCAGTGCATAAGTTGAAACTTACCTTCCTGGAGGTGTGATAGTTATTCTCTTGCTCTGTCCCGGGGTAGTGAAAATCCACAGACTTCCCAGCAATATAATGTCATTTAATGGCATTATGTCAAAGGCATCAGGAACCAACCAACCAACCAACCATATATCAGACGATATATTCTTTTCAGAACTTAGTTTTTCGTATTGCTGTTCTGAACTCCCACGAACATGGGCCAGCTGGCCTGCCTCTCCAGTGTCATCTTTGAACATTCCGATATGTTTGTTGTCCATATTCTTCTGGCTCTACATCTACCGCTGTTACCGTCGACCACTATTATTACTCTTCCCATTCAATTATCTTTATTTATTTGGCCCAAATATCTTAGCTTACTTATTATAATATTGTTACCTCACTTCAAAGTTGAAAGATGTCAGTCGGAAAAAAATATGGCATGGAAATTAGCATTGTTAAAAACAAGATATTGGTGACTAGTGAAACCAAGCAAGATCCTACGAAGATCCAGTTACATAATCACAAACTTTAATAAGTTAACATCTTCAAATATCACGGGTCTCAAATGTGTGATGATGACAACTCGGGAAATGAGATTAAGCTAAGACTCGACATGGCTGCCATACAAGGTTGAATATGATTTGGAGAAATAAGATCAGTATTAGAGAAAAAGTCAATTTTTTTAGATCGCTAGTGCTAAGTATTTTTTTTTTATTGCTGGTGTGAAAGTTGAACACTCAATGCAGACACAGAAAATAGGATTCAGGATTTTGAAAATAAGTGCTACAGAGGTCTGTTAAGAATTAGTTCTATAGAACACGAGACAAATATATTTGTTCAGCAGCAAATAAACAAACTTGCAGGTTATCAAGGACCACTTTTAGCTGTGGTGAAACGGCGTAAACTTGTTTGGTTTGGACATGTAATGAAACACGACTATTACTATCTAAAATTATTTTGCAAGGAACAGCCGAGGGTGAAAGGAGATGGGTTGAGAAAATCATGGATTGATAGCATCAAGGAATGGTATAGGCATGATTTTTCTATATAATTCTCCGAATGACTGAGGACATAGCTGTTTGGGGGTCATTTTGTGATGATATATCCAGTGTAGCAAACCTACGACCCTGACGGGTTATGGGTTTTATTATTATATAAGCGGCCAGCCCACTTCGATGGTTACCCTTTTCTCACTTTTTTTTGACTTTTTTTTTCTCTACGGTATTCTCAAAATTTTTCTGTAGCATCTCATCTCAAAGGAATTATTGTCTTTGCATTTTATATAAGAGTTAAATTGTATAAAAATATATATTGCTCACATTTAAATATAAATTGTCTGCATAATAAAAGGTATCAGATTGGATTATTTTAATTGTTTTGACACTTGGCATCAAGAATATACCGTGCTAAATATCCCTGTCAATAGAGGCAAGGAAGGGAGTTCTTCAGATCTTAGTAAAATCGATTATAAAATAGGAATTCGAGTATCGGATAATAAATAAACAGGATAGTAGAAAATTAGAGGCAACAGAGATGTGGTTCTATAGAAGAATGCTGAGAGCATCATGGACAGCAAGCAAGACAAACGAAGAGGTATTGTTGGGAGAACCACACGCGATCCGGGATGGGGGTGGGTGAGGGGGTGGAGGTTACTTGATAATATCAGAAAGAGACAATCTTTATTTTTTAGACTGGTTATGAGACAGGGACCTCTGAAACATAGTTAAAACAGGTAAAATAGCAGGCAAGAGTGATCGAGGAAGTCAGCGTGACAAAATATTAAATATTCTGACATCGTGACATGGAATAGAGTCTACAACAATCTTGATAAAAGATACTGCAAATAGAGAATTGTGAGATCATAATCTCCTAGGCCAATCGGCACAGCACCTGATGATAATTACACTTGGCAGTAGCTTATCAATTATAATTTCATAACTACTGAATGGGATTTGATGTTTCATCATGCAAAGTTAAATAATTCAAACTAGATGATGCTTGTTCTATTTCATTCAATTCTGAAGCTATTCCTTCCAATCATTAGAAGGAAATGCAGTTAAAACTCAAAGTATTCTAGTACAATGAAATCCCTCTATAACAAATTTTCCTATATAACAACACTTTATAAAATCTTCACTTATATTTATTTTTATTGTTTGTACTGTATATAGTGAATTTCTTTTATTACATACAGATTTCGCCGTTTCGGACCACGTTGTTGTAATAGGATTTGACTGTGTAGACAATTGTTTTGTAGGCGTGTATGTAAAGTTGTAATAATGGGATTTGACTATATACAATTGATAGTAAGCCTACATGTAAAGTTGTAATAATGGGATTTGACTATATACAATTGATTGTAAGCCTACATGTAAAGTTGTAATAATGGGATTTGACTATATACAATTGATTGTAAGCCTACATGTAAAGTTGTAATAATGGGATTTGACTATATACAATTGATTGTAGATGATATCAGCAACTGTAAAGGATCAACCATTGCCGTTATAAACAGTGTTTGAATGAAATTTCATTATTTAGATTTGCTGTTTATAAGAAAATATAGCAATAATGCATTTATCTTTATTTTCAAAAAAAATTTTTAATATGGTATTTGCCTCGATAGGTCGAGACACATCATATTCATCATAAGGCCGGGGTCTCTTCTGGTTGTCTCAAATGGTGTGGCCTTTTATCTTTGTACGACCGTATGGTCTGAGACGAAATTATATTATAGCGCTTGATTGCCAGAATTTGACCATATCATGACAAAATGGTGCCATTTTAAGTATCACTGCCAAACAATTAATGTTTGGTCACTATCTGTTATTAGTCAAATGTATGTTTGGTGTGTGGGCATTTTTGGACATAGGTTACCTCAAATTTTTACTAAGTATAAAATATATTTTAATAAAAATCAGCATTCATGTTTTCTTCTTCGTCGTACGCCTTGCGGCGGACACTGAAAACATTCCGCTGACAGTCCTGAGAAGGACATATGAGGGTGATCTGCGTTGTGTCATGTTTTACAGCAAGCCGCGTTATCTGCGCCTTTCGACCTGACACATCCGTCTTCAGCCAGCATTTTTTGGGGCCGGGTTGGCATTCCCGTATCTACGATCCCTAGTACTTGGCTAGGCTACAGCAGGGTTGCTGCTCTCCTGTTTCCAGGCCCACTGCGTGGAAGTGTACTGATGGTCTTGGTCAGCTGTGGTTCACTGACCCTGATGCTCGACCAGCTATGGAGCGCCGGCCTGTGCACTCTGATGTGCATGTCATCTCTGGCCCATTCATGTTATAACGCGTGCAATTATTGCAGAATTGCATTCATTATTGCAGACATGTTTTATGAGTGTCCCTATATTCAAGTGTCTGTCTTGTTGTTTTAAAAGTAGTGAACCAATAACACTAACAAGACAACAAACACGAGATAGCAACGTACTTGTAACTTCTGACGATATTAGATTTAATTAACTTGAATTACCGCCAAAGACGGATATGTCAGGCCATTGACGCAAATAAAACGGCAACACAACGCATTTCTGTTCTTGATTTTTGATTAGAAAACTGGCCTTACAGCACGTGGGGCATTCCCATAAGTGCTCCGCCCTCTGTTCCAGCAGCCATTCGACTCGATGGTGTTTCGAGTCCAATGCCGCCGAAACAGACGTCGACGTCAGGGAACAACTCTGGCCCTTGCGACAGGTTTCTTTGTTGTTCCACCCACCCACGTGGTGCCCGTAACTAGTTCAAGCACAACGTCGGCCTGTCGGAACAATATGGTAACTGTTATCGAAGGTTACAACTACGGTCAAACGGACTTCTGTTCTCTGGACTACATCCTGCTGGAAATATAGTTGGACCATTGTTCTGCTACAAGAGAAATCCAGTGGGAGTGTGAGAATAAACCCTGAAGAAGACGAAGAAGAAGATTAACTTAGATTGAGATAACAACACACTTGTATCTTTTGGCGATATCAGACTTGATTAACTTAGAGATAACAACACACTTGTATCTTTTGGCGATAACAGACTTGATTAACTTAGAGATAACAACACACTTGTATCTTTTGACGATATCAGACTTGATTAACTTAGAGATAACAACACACTTGTATCTTTTGACGATATCAGACTTGATTAACTTAGAAATAACAACACACTTGTATCTTTTGACGATATCAGACTTGATTAACTTAGAGATAACAACACACTTGTATCTTTTGACGATATCAGACTTGATTAACTTAGAGATAACAACACACTTGTATCTTTTGAGGATATCAGACTTGATTAACTTAGAGATAACAACACACTTGTATCTTTTGACGATATCAGACTTGATTAACTTAGAGATAACAACACACTTGTATCTTTTGGCGATAACAGACTTGATTAACTTAGAGATAACAACACACTTGTATCTTTTGACGATATCAGACTTGATTAACTTAGAGATAACAACACACTTGTATCTTTTGACGATATCAGACTTGATTAACTTAGAAATAACAACACACTTGTATCTTTTGACGATATCAGACTTGATTAACTTAGAGATAACAACACACTTGTATCTTTTGACGATATCAGACTTGATTAACTTAGAGATAACAACACACTTGTATCTTTTGAGGATATCAGACTTGATTAACTTAGAGATAACAACACACTTGTATCTTTTGACGATATCAGACTTGATTAACTTAGAGATAACACACTTGTATCTTTTGACGATATCAGACTTGATTAACTTAGAGATAACAACACACTTGTATCTTTTGGCGATATCAGACTTGATTAACTTAGAGATAACAACACACTTGTATCTTTTGACGATATCAGACTTGATTAACTTAGAAATAACAACACACTTGTATCTTTTGACGATATCAGACTTGATTAACTTAGAGATAACACACTTGTATCTTTTGACGATATCAGACTTGATTAACTTAGAGATAACAACACACTTGTATCTTTTGGCGATATCAGACTTGATTAACTTAGAGATAACAACACACTTGTATCTTTTGACGATATCAGACTTGATTAACTTAGAAATAACAACACACTTGTATCTTTTGACGATATCAGACTTGATTAACTTAGAGATAACACACTTGTATCTTTTGACGATATCAGACTTGATTAACTTAGAGATAACAACACACTTGTATCTTTTGACGATATCAGACTTGATTAACTTAGAGATAACAACACACTTGTATCTTTTGACGATATCAGACTTGATTAACTTAGAGATAACAACACACTTGTATCTTTTGACGATATCAGACTTGATTAACTTAGAGATAACAACACACTTGTATCTTTTGACGACATCAGACTTGATTAACTTAGAGATAACAACACACTTGTATCTTTTGACGATATCAGACTTGATTAACTTAGAGATAACAACACACTTGTATCTTTTGACGATATCAGACTTGATTAACTTAGAGATAACAACACACTTGTATCTTTTGACGATATCAGACTTGATTAACTTATTATTTCACTAAGTGTAACTCGTTATATATCGTTGTCTCTAGACTTCTTTGATTTTTCGCAGCGACAATACAAATAAACTGTCTGTCAACTGTCAATACTGCATTTTACCAGTTCAGGTGTTGCAGGGAGGGGATGGAATAGTTGTGTAATAAAGGCCGCATGCTCTTGCTGTCGCCACGTCATGTACAGGGTGAGTTTTTTAATTTAACCTCCGACAGAAAAAAACCCCAGTCCTTACCGGGATCGAACTCCAGGCCTCACTCGTGTGAGACTAGCGACAACACAAATAACAGCAACAAAAGAGATTTTATTTTTGAAATGTGTACAAGTTCTGCTTATAATCAACTAATGTCAAAATTATATTGCACATTAAATGAAAGTTTTCGGGGGGGGGGCTACCTACCCCTACCAGGCGCGTCCACAGGTGGCGGATGGTGGAGGGCACTCCATACAAGTCTATATATGGAGTGCTTGCTGCAATTATGCAGCCGCGGACTAAACCGGTGTTGCTGCCCACAAGGACGGGGCGGGATATCAGTCGGTGCTAATATCGCCACTGAAATAACCCATGTGTCCAGTGACGGGAAGCTTCAAGCGAGTATGAGCCGCTATAAGCTCAAGCTGCTGGCATGGAGTTATTAACTCCAAGTCAGGAGCGTGCTAGGGGAGGGGGGATTTTTTTTTTTTTTTTTTAAATTGCTGCCTTGAATTCACCATCGGGAAATGGAAAGGCTAGGGGAGACAACCCAGACAGAAAAATCACAAACCAGCCTGCCGAAGACGGAGTGTGTTAGCCAGCGATGGCGCAGATACTGGGATAAATTAGGGCACACACGCTTTTACAGAAATGTTGTCATGCGACAACCAACCCTGTCATCATGGCGTCGCTCCTATCTGCGAAAACCGAGGAGGAGCGGAGCCGGGCCCCTTGCCTCGAAAGGGCCCACCAAAACGACCGGTGCCTCTGCTAACCTGGAGGTCAGGGGAAAGCAGAGTAGTGCTACTGACCAAACCAAACGAAACCAAACCAAATGCTTCAGAGTTGCTCAGTGAAATGCAGAAGGAGTGCGAAACAAAAAGCCTGAGCTACAGGAATTCCTAAGGAAAAACCAGATTGACATAATATGCATTCAAGAGACGCACCTAAAGGACACACAGAGATTCTTTGTTCGAGGTTATGAGTCCTTCCGCCAAGATCGACTCAAAAGAGTCAAAGGAGGTATACTGACGTTAGTAAAAATATCAATACCAGCAGCAGAAGTTAAAAGATCCAGAGAAGGAGAACTGGAACATATAACAGTAACATTGTTGCTACCTGGTGGAGAAATATCAATAACAAACTGCTACAGCCCTCCTGTCACCAAAATGGAACTTTGTAAACTAAAGATAGAGGAATCGAGTCACCTAATAGTGGGTGACTTCAATGGCCATTCACCAAGCTGGGGCTAAGAGGATATGGATCAAAGGGGTGAAGAGATTGAAGACTGGATGATGGAAAATAAACTAATTCTAATAAACCAGCCAGATGATACACCAACATTCTACTCCAGAGTCTGGAAAAAAACTAGCTCACCAGACCTTGCCATGGCAACAGATGACATAGATAGACACATTACAAGAACAGTAGAAAGTCAACTGGGAGGAAGTGACCATGTACCAGTCATCCTGCAAATCGCCAAGTCAGGAAGTACAGGACATCACAGCATGTCCCCAAGCTGGAACTTCAAAAAAGCAAATTGGACCCTCTTCAGTGAACAAACAGACCAGCTTTGCCAGAATATCACCTTCACTAACAACATAAACCATCACATCTCACAAATAAACAAAGTGATACTACAATCCGCACATAAGGCAATCCCACGGGGCAGATGAAGAGAATACAAGTCATTGGAGTGAGACTCTAGAAAAACTGCATAACGAGCTGAATGATGCAAGACATACAATGCAGCAAAACCCTACAGCAGAAAACACAAAGAAACACAATGAAATCAAACACACGTTCAATGAGTAGAAAAGAACAGAGATACAAAAGAGCTGGCATGAAAAGACCAACAGTCTAAACATGACAAAAGACACAAGTAAACTATGGAACCTTACAAGAACTCTAAATGAAGAAACAAAGAATTCACACTACAAGACTGTCATCGAAGAAGAGGGAAAGTTCCACACAGGGAAAATGGCAGGAATCATTTTAGCTGACTTCTACAAGGAAGAAAGCACAACACTCTCTCATACACGTATCAAAGAAGTCAAAAAAGAAAAAAGAAATTAAAAGAAAACTGAAGAATCAAAATCCAGAGCCCTGCATGAAGACACCCTTCACCATCGCAGAACTAAATGGTGCCATATGAAAACTAAAAACCAAAAAGGCCCCAGGAAAAGACGGCATAATCAATTATATGATCAGGAACCTAGGGCCAATCCGCAGAAACAAGCTCCTTACCATCTTCAACCAATCATGGAAAACTGGTAAAATTCCAGACTTGTGGCGTGAAGCTGTCGTCATCCCAATTGGGAAAAAACAAAAAGGAAAATCAAACAAGTCAAGCTACCGACCAGTCAGCCTCTTGAGTTGCATAGGGAAAACAATGGAGAGAATGGTCAACTCTAGACTGATAAAATACCTAGAAGAAAACCAAAAGCTCACCAAGACACAGTCGGCCTATAGGAAAAATCGAAGCACTGAAGACCAGCTTACATACCTAGCACAGGATATCGAAAATGCTTTCCAAAAGAAGGAAAAAGTGCTGGCTACTTTTATGGACTTAAGTAAGGCCTTCGATAAGGTGTGGAAAGAGGGAGTCCTCTTCAAGCTTCTCCAAAACAAAATTGAAGGCAAAATGTTTAGCTGGATAAAGGATTGCCTCTGCTACCGCACTGCAAGAGTAAAAGTAGATGGTAAACTAAGCAAACGTGTTACTCTGCAACAAGGAGTACCTCAAGGAGGAGTGATATCTCCTACCCTCTTTCTAGTATTCATCAATGATATGGGAGAGAAACTGTCACATCATATTTCAAAGGCTCTTCATGCAGATGACTTTGCTGCCTGGAGTGCGGCAGGAAACCTATCCACTGCAAAAAACATAATGCAGACAGCACTTGACACCTTAAGTGAATGGGCATCTGACTGGGGAGTCCAGATCAACCTCTCCAAAACGGTGACAACCATCTTCTCACTTTCAAACCACCAAGAAACAGCAAATCTTAAAATAAATGGAAGTGAGCTAGCACATGTGGAGAACCCTACATATCTAGGGGTCACACTAGACAAGCGGCTCACCTGGAAACCACACATAATAACCACCCAGCAAAAAGCAACCAGGAGGCTATCCTTGATGAAGAAACTTGCAGAAACTAGCTGGGGAGCAAATGGAAATATTCTCCTAAAAGTCTACATGGGTACAGTCAGACCTGTAGTAGAATATGGAATGACAGCCTGGGCATCAGCATCAAAAACAAACACTAATCGCCTATCAAAAGTACAAAATGCAGGACTTCGACGTATCTCTGGAGGGATGAAAACCACTCCAATCCATGCAATGGAAAAGAATGTAAACATCCGCCCACTAGATGACAGAAGAGAAGAAAGAGTGCTTGTTTAAAGGGAAAAAATTAAGCGCATGCCAAACCATCCGATGTATGCGCAAATTTCTAGATCAATCACAAGCAGGTTGAAGAGAACCAGCTTCTGTCACATCTCTAAAGATATCCATGAACAACATAAAGAAATCCTCACAAACCTCCCAAATGAAATTGAAACACTAACGGACTTTGAAGAGCCAGGCAATAGTCTCCAGAATGTCTCCATAATAACACAGGTTCCTGGAATAATTAATAAGGAATACCAAACTCCACCTCAACTAAAAGCATTGACACTGGAGATGATAGAAATAAAATACAATCCCAAGGATTGGACACATGTCTACACAGATGGATCGGCAGAAGGAGCAGTAATGAATGGAGGTGGAATTTTTATAAGACTCAAAGATGGGAAGACAATATCAAAAGCTTTTCCAACCGGGAAATACTCCTCTAATTTTAGAGCAGAAGCAGTTGCACTCCATCAAGCACTGAAAGCCTTCACTGAACCAGGACTGCCAAGACCAAAGAAGATAGCCATATTCACAGATTGCAGATCCCTACTGGAATCAATCTAGAGCAACAGAAACGAAAGCCTTCTGTACAACATCAGACATGAGCTAAGACAGATCCAAAAATCAACAGCTATTGCCCTTCAGTGGATACCATCACACTGTGGAATCATGGGAAATGAGAAAGCGGATGCTCTGTCAAAGGCAGGAAATGAAATGGAGCAACACAGACACACACTGTCTTACGGAGAAGTAAAAACAATAATCCGAAACACATGCACAGCAAAGTGGAAGAAAGAAATGGAAGGGGAATACGAACATGATGCAATACATCTCATCCAAAGATATCAACAGACCACAATATTTCGCCTTAGAACAGGCCACTGCAGACTGTTGGGTCACCTTTATCGATTAAGGATCTCATACACAGATGAATGTCCATGTGGATTTGGAACCCAGACTCCAGAACACATACTTCAGGACTGCCCAACATACAAAGAGCACAGACAGCAGACCTGGCCAGAGGATACAGACTTGAGGCAAGAGCTATGGGGCAGCGCTCTGACCTGGAGAAGACAGTGGACTTCGTCTTGATGACAGGTCTGACGGTATAGCATGACCACATGCTGAACGCAGAAGAAGAAGAATGAAAATTAAATTATTACATTATTTCAACATCGAAGTCTGATGTGTCAGGCCATTGGCGCAAATTAAACGGTGGCATGACGAATTTCCGTTCCCTGGGCTACATCTTGCTGGAGATCTAGTAGAACCATTATCCTTCTACAAGAGAGCCAGCGGAAGTTTCAGAATGAATCAAAATAAATTGCACTAGTGCACTAAACAATACAGCAGTAAGAACACAATTTCAAAACGAAACGGTAGTAAGAAAAAACCAATCCATTCAATAATGTTTCCATTGAAATTGTTAAAATTTTCTTGGTAATCTGGAAGCTGTAACTAGTTCATGGAAAACCTATGTAAGCAGGTCACTAGATACGGAGGGAAGAGGGGGTTGGGAAGCATGACTTGCTGCACTAAAAACTTGACCAAACGGTAGTCAAAAGCCAACACCCCCCCCAACCCCCCCCCCCCAAATTTTTAACGTGATTTTTCAAAAAGATGATCTGACACGCGAACAGGCAGGAATGGCCATTTTCCTAGGTAACACCCCCCCCCCCCCATCATTAAGAAGAACGTATCTACGGCCATGTATGAAAGCCATGGGGGTCAGACAAGTATACATCATGGAAGGCCTATTCTCATATACCGTTCTATGAGAAACTACTCGAATTGAAGGTCATGTGCGTAAACCACGGGATCAGACAGATGTACATCATCGTAGGCTTTCTCTCATATTGTGATCTATAAGTGTGTACTCGATTTAAGGAATTTCCCAATATCTCAATGGATGAAAGCAACACATTTGTCAAATTTACACTCACTTTTGGTGGATAGTAAACATGATGAAAATCTGATGTATCAATAAGTGTTTGATGTTCTTATTCATAATTGTTTTATGCGCAAACTTGATTCATTTCTGACTGCAACAAATATACACATTGTAGAAGTGTCTTTATTTCAAGTAGTAAAAATAGATGGGGCCTCCGTTTTGATGACTTTCAGGTTATAAAAAAAAACACCACAGACATAAATATGGTAATTTCCAACTTTAACAATAATATTTTATTATTATTATTATTATCATTATTATTATTATTATTATTATTATTGTTATTGTTATTTTGCTTTTTTTCCCAACCTTTGAACATTGAACGAGTGGAATTGCGTGTTCAAGCCCCTTACAGCCCGAGCTCGGTGGAGGTCTGTAACCATATCGCTAGTATAATAAGCCAGCTGTAGGAGAGAACTGGTTATCGTACTTACAAGCTAATATTAATTGAAAGCTATCTACTGTCACGCATAATTGACCTTATCGCCGCCGTCGTGCTCTGCTACAGACATAGCCGCAGACGCTCACAGAATGCATTTTTTTTTAAAGTACAAATTCCCTCTATAGCTCATTCTATTATAACCAATTTCCGTGTATAACAACTCTTTTCAAAATCCACAGTTACATTCATTTATTCTTTTTTGTTTGTACTGTATATAACAAATTTCTGTTATTACATACATATTTTGTCCATCCGAGCCAAGATACAAGAACGGGATTCTACTGTATTTACTTACATTTGTGTTCTATAATTGTTCTGGTACAGCTATATCATTTTTATGTTTTTTGCTATTTTTCTTGTTGTAGACTTGACGTTGTATCTCGCGTTTATTGTGTCATTAAATCAATCAAGTGTCATGTCGAATGGTGTGGGCGATCATGTTTCTTCCACGACTCTCTGTCTCTTGTGTTGTCAATAAGATAGGTTGGTGAACTTCTCCCGTACCATAATACTAGTCCATCTAGCAACTTCTCTCTTTGTCGTCCCGTCTCTTTGCGCCTTGATATTTCCAGTGGTTTTTAAGTGTTCACGATGTGTTCTTCTCAGCACATGCCCTAGAAACTTTGTCTGCCCCTAATATTTGATTTGATTGATCTTTTTATGCCAGCATCAATGAGAACATCAATAAACGTAGCTATCTAATTCATTCGTTTTGAAACATTTTTGTGTTTAAAATTTTTAATAAAGTATAGTATTCTTTTTTTCTGTTTATCCAGCTAATTTTTTTTTGTTTGGGGGAGGAGACTGATGAATTTTAGCGGAGAGGGGACCCTGTTTTCTTGACAGTTGTTGACAAAGTATACGGGGTGGATTAAAAATAGCCCACAAAATTATTGATGTAATATATGGACAGCCCAATTTATTTCAGACATTTTTGTAACTATGAAATGATTGTTCCTTGTGAGAGAAAAAAGTTTAGTAACTATGAAATGATGGTTCCCTGTGAGAGATGAAAGTTTAGTAACTGAAATGATGGTTTCTTGTGAGAGATGAAAGTTTAATAACTATGAAATGATGGTTCCTTGTGAGAGATGAAAGTTTAGTAACTTTGAAATGATGGTTCCTTGTGAGAGAAAAAAGTTTAATAACTTTGAAATGATGGTTCCTTGTGAGATAGAAAAGTGTAGTAACTATGAAATGATGGTTTCTTGTGAGAAATGAAAGTTTTGTAACTATGAAATGATGGTTCCTTGTGAGAGATGAAAGTTTAGTAACTATGAAATGATGGTTCTTTGTGAGAAATGAAAGTTTAGTAGAGATGAAATAATGGTTCAGTGAGAGATGAAAGTTTAGCACCAATTGTTTGTTCTTTGTAAGTGAGGAAAGTTAAGTTTGTGCTGTTACCACAAAAGAATTGATGTCGATTCTATGATATTATTACACACCGAGTGGGTAAGTCGTTCACTTTGTGTACAAGTAGTCGAGGGTTAGAATTCCAATCGTGACGTTTTATTTATTAAGTGATTATTCTTGGGGATACCTAGGGATTAAATAAAAAAAATGTAAAGGAAACCCATCGCATTTAACTGCCGTTAACGATGTCACATTTTAGAGGCTCTGTTATATGTGGGCCGTAGCCATCTCCTCTCCCTCGCAGTCTTCCCAGACAATCCTGGAGCCAATTAAGGCTGGTCGACCCCGGAACCATTGCTGTCTGAAAAACATTTCCGTCTCAACTGGGGAATGACCCCGGATACAGGGACCATTCATATGTGAAGCCAGTGAGCTAACCACTGCGCTATAAACATTGAAGTCAGTTCTCTACGCCCTCTCATCTCTTCTCCTTTAGGTGACTCTTCTATGATGTTGGTACGCAACAATTAAGGACGCTTCTATGCTGCTACTACACAACAAGTGATGACGTTTCTATGTTGCTATGTTCTCAAAAAGAGGGGGAAAAAACAGAAAACAAAAACAGATAGATAACTAGATAATAGAGAGATAAATAGATGAATGGATGGATAGATAGATAAATTTAAGGTAGCCTGGGATTGAGTAGGTAGGTAGGTCCGTAGGTGGGATGGTTGACAGACAGACAGGCAGATAAATAGCTATGGATGAATGAAACATTGTTTGAGTGAAAGGGCAGATAATTCGATAAACAGACAAGCAGACAGATACCCATGGTGAAACATGTGGTATTTAATATGTTGGCTTATATTTTCATTGGTCTACAATTTCCAATAACACCGCACGGGATACAGACATGCCCAGTGCACACCACCTGTTACTAACATTTTTTGTTTCGTGTTTGAACTAGCTACCGGCCTCCGGTATTTTCTCTGAAGGTGTCTTCTCTGCAGCGGTTTTCCTCTACTAAATTGGTGGGCATACTTTAAAATGTTCATTATGTTTGTTTACTGTAATCTCCAGGTCGCATGCAAGTTGTACCAGAACTGTTTGGTATTAATTGTGCTCATGTCGGATATGTCTGTAGCTAACTTTATCCATTTGGTTAAATGTAAGTCCATTTCCAGTATGTTCCTACATGCTGAGACATTCATTTAGCCTGGGTCACTTGTTTTCAGTTTTATTTAAGTAATAGTCAATTATGTTCTTTTCAACCTCGGACGTTAGTCCTTCGTCTTCGGCGTTCGTTGTTAAACTCCAGCAGATTACGGGATGTAGTCATGAGAACGAAATTTGTTGTGTCATGGTTTACAGGTTTGCTGAAATATCTACGTCTTTCAGCCTGGCACATTCGACATCTGAGTCACTTTGACTCTATAGGGATGGGACAGCCAACTCTAACCTGTAACCACCTTTGTTGCCTCTTACGACATGCACGGAAGGTAAACAGTGCTGCTCTTCTTTGCTCCCCTTTCGGGTCTTGCATCAAACTGGCGAAAGGTTAGTTCAAATCAAGCTTATATGAGAGCTTTTTACTATCGTAAAATATGGAATGTCGGTCGCTGTCCCTTGTTATCCTGTTGCCACGGATTCCGAGATTATTATAGAAAACTTTCTTAGACAGACTGACGAAAAGCTGCTCATAGTTGCCTCTAGCGACGTGCATGGAAGGTATCAGTGTCACTATTCTTTGCTTTTCTGTAGGACTAGAGAACACGCCATCGCTAGACTATCTTTCATGAAATTTTCCTTAAACTAATCCTTCACACAGATACCACTAAACGAATCATATATACAGATACCATTAAACTTAAACTTCATACAGATACCATTAAATGTATTTTTCACACACATACCAGTACACTTATAATTCATACAACTGTCAATAAAGTTATCACTCATGCAAATGCCACTAAAATTATCACTCATGCAGTTGTCTACGTCAAAATTATAATTCAAACAACTTTCACTAAAGTTATCATTCAAACAACTGTTACTAAAGTTATCATTCAGACAACTGTCACTAAAGTTATCATTCAAACAACTGTCACTAAAGTTATCATTCAGACAACTGTCACTAAAGTTATCATTCAAACAACTGTCACTAAAGTTATCATTCAAACAACTGTCACTAAAGTTATCATTCAAACAACTGTCACTAAAGTTATCATTCAGACAACTGTCACTAAAGTTATCATTCAAACAACTTTCACTAAAGTTATCATTCAAACAACTGTTACTAAAGTTATCATTCAGACAACTGTCACTAAAGTTATCATTCAAACAACTGTCACTACAGTTATCATTCAGACAACTGTCACTAAAGTTATCATTCAAACAACTGTCACTAAAGTCATCATTCAAAAAACTGTCACTAAAGTTATTATTCAAACAACTGTCACTTTAGTTAAAATTCAAACAACTGTCACTGACGTCATCATTCAAACAACTGTCACTAAAGTCATCATTCAAATAACTGTCACTTGATTCATTATTCACAATACTGTTACTAACGTTATCATTCAAAGAACTGTCACTGACGTAATCATTCAAACAACTGTCACTAAATTTATTCAAACAACTGTCACTAAAGCTATCATTCATACAGCTGTCACTAAAGTCATCATTCAAACAACTGTCACTAAAGTCGTCGTTCAACCAACTGTCACTAAAGTCATAATTCAAAAAACTGTCACTAAAGTTAAAATTCAAACAACTGTCACTGACGTCACCATTCAAACAACTGTCACTAAAGTTATTCAAACAACTGTCACTAAAGCTATCATTCATACAGCTGTGACTAAAGTTATCATTCAAACAACTGTCACTAAAGTTATTCAAAGAACTGTCACTAAAGCTATCATTTAAACAACTGTCACTAAAGTTATCATTCAAACAACTATCACTAACGTTATCATTCAAACAACTGTCACTAAAGTTATTCAAATAACTGTCACTAAAGCTATCATTCAAACAACTGTCACTAAAGTTATTCAAACAACTGTTACTAAAGTTATCCTTTAAACAACTGTCACATAAGTCATCATTCAAACAACTGTCACTAAAGTCATCATTCAAACAACTGTCACTAAAGTCATCATTCTAACAACTGTCACTAAAGTTATCATTCAAACAACTGTCACTAAAGTCATCATTCAAACAACTGTCACATAAGTCATCATTCAAACAACTGTCACATAAGTCATCATTCAAACAACTGTCACATAAGTCATCATTCAAACAACTGTCTCTAAAGTCATCATTCAAACAACTGTCACATAAGTCATCATTCAAACAACTGTCACTAAAGTCATCATTCAAACAACTGTCACATAAGTCATCATTCTAACAACTGTCACATAAGTCATCATTCTAACAACTGTCACATAAGTCATCATTCTAACAACTGTCACATAAGTCATCATTCAAACAACTGTCACATAAGTCATCATTCAAACAACTGTCACTAAAGTCATCATTCAAACAACTGTCACATAAGTCATCATTCTAACAACTGTCACATAAGTCATTATTCTAACAACTGTCACATAAGTCATCATTCAAACAACTGTCACTAAAGTCATCATTCATACAGCTGTCACTAAAATTATCATTCAAACAACTGTCACTAAAGTTATTCAAACAACTGTTACTAAGATTATCACTCAAACAACTGTCACTAAAGTGATCATTCAAACAACTGTCACTAAAGTCATCATTCAAACAACTGTCATTAAAGTTATCATTTATACAACTGTCACTAAAGTTTTCATTTATACAATTGTCAGAAAAGTTATCATTCAAACAACTGTCACAAACGTTATCATTTATACAATTGTCAATAAAGTCATCATTCCAACAACTGTCACTAAAGTAATAATTCAAACAACTGTCACTAAAGTAATAATTCAAACAATTGTCACTAAAGTCATCATTCAAACAATTGTCACTAAATATATCATTTAAATAACTGTCACTAAAATCATCATTCAAACAACTGTCACTAAAGTCATCATTCAAACAACTGTCACTAAAGTCATCATTCACACAACTGTCACATAAGTCATCATTCAAGAAACTGTCTTTAAAGTCATCATTCAAACAACTGTCACTAAAGTTATCATTCAAACAACTGTCACTAAAGTTATCATTCAAACAACTGTCACTAAAGTTATCATTCAAACAACTGTCACTAAAGTTATCATTCAAACAACTGTCACTAAATTTATCATTCAGACAGTTATCACTAAAGTCATCATTCAAACAACTGTCACTAAAGTTATCATTCAAAAAAACTGTCACTAAAGTCATCATTCAAACAACTGTCACTAAAGTTCTTATTTAAACAACTGTCACTAAAGTTATCATTCAAGCAACTATCACTAAAGTTATCATTCAAACAACTGTCACTAAAGTTATTCAAACAACTGTCACTAACCGTATCATTCAAAAACCTATCACTTAAGTTATCATTCAAATAACTGTCACTAAAGCTATCATTCAAACAACTGTCACTAAATATATCATTTAAATAACTGTCACTAAAATCATCATTCAAACAACTGTCACTAAAGTCATCATTCAAACAACTGTCACTAAAGTTATCATTCAAACAACTGTCACTAAAGTTATCATTCAAACAACTGTCACTAAAGTTATCATTCAAACAACTGTCACTAAAGTTATCATTCAAACAACTGTCACTAAAGTTATCATTCAAACAACTGTCACTAAAGTTATCATTCAAACAACTGTCACTAATGTTATTCAAACAGTTGTCTCTAAAGCTATCTTTCAAACAACAGTCACTAAAGTTATCAATTAAAGAACTGTTACTAAAGTTATCATTCAAACAGATCTCACTAAAGTTATCAATTAAACAACTGTCACTAAAGTTATCATTCAAACAGATGTCACTAAAGTTATCATTCAAACAGATGCCACTAAAGTTATCAATTAAACAGATGTCACTAAAGCTATCATTCAAACAGATCTCACTAAAGTGATCATTCAAACAGATGGTACTGGCGTTGATTCTTATATTAATTGTCGTCTCTTCAGAGGCGTTGATATTTGCAAACCCAACTCGTAGAACTATTTCCTGTTTGGAACGGCGATCATTCACATTGTACTGGTGATTTGATTGGATGTATTAGTAATGCGTCTGAATTCAGCAATAGTTTAACACCACTGACCTGTACATGATATGACTATATGGAGACTCTCAGCAGGGACGCCTTCCGTACAGAACGTAAACAAGACTTTATGCTTGAAGTTTTTAATTATTGTTGCGATTTTCGTTGGTCATTTATATACACGTAGTCGCCTGCCAAAAAGTCAAGGCAGACCAAAAAATTCACGGAAATAATCAAATTTAGCCTTTCCTGTCATGTTTACCTTTCTGTACACCGGTCGTGACTGGAGCCCGACCATGATAATATTCATTCAAATATTTTTTTCATGCAAGGGAAATTGTTTTACAAACCCAAACACGGGGAAGTAGATTACCAAGGCTCGTGCTTTGGAAAGGTCGAAGAATTGCGCCTTCTCTATTGACCGAGTGTGATAGGCAACGTTAGTCAGGCGTTTTCTGGCCAACCACTGACTAGGAAACTGAGTACTTATATGAAACCGTGTCTAGGACGCTAGTTTATAACTCAAGCTTTCCTAGACCTTTATCATATAAACCACTTCTTGAAGTTATAATTCTTTAGATCACATTAACCTGTCCCTACCATCTTTTTCCTGAGATTCTTGTCTAGAAACCCACTTTAAACTCAAGTAGCCATTATTTCCTGAAACCTAGGCTAAAGATCAGAGTTATTGGATGAGTACATAGAACGCGTCTAAGATATTCTTATGATGATACTCGAGATGTTTTCAAGTGATATTGATACAACGTTGCCACATGACTCTGGAAATTGGCTCTCTCAATTACAAGACGAGGCTTTTTAGCAGACAAATTGAAGTCGATGTTCCAAGAATGTTCCGCAGTAGGATGCCTTTTGGTAGTGGGGTAAGGTATTGTAGGTAGAGCTGTGAGTTATAGTTGGTGGTGAGATGAAATATTGTCGGTGGAGAGGTAAGTCATTGTCGGTAGAGAGATAAAGTATGGTTGGTGAAAAGATAAATTAATGTTGGTGGAGGGATAAATTGTTGTCGGTGGAGAAGTAAGTTGTTGCGAGTGGAGAGGTAAGTTATTGTCGGTAGAGAGATACATTATTGATGGTGGAGAGATAAATTATTGTCGGTAGAGAGATACATTATTGATGTTGGAGAGATAAATTATTGTTGGTGGAGAGATACATTATTATTTGTGGGGATATGAATTATTATTGGTAATGAGGTGGTAAGTTATTGTTGGTGAAGAGGTGAGTTATTGTCGGTGGAGAGATAAGTTGTTGTCGGCGGAGAGGAAAGTTGGTGAAGAGCTCAGTTGTTGTTGCTGGAGAGGTAAGTTATTGGTGGAGAGGTAAGTTGTTGTTGGTAGAGAGATCTGTATTGTTGGTGGATAGATGAATTATTGTTGGAAGAGGTACGTTTTTGTTTGTGGAGAGATGAGTTATAGTTTGTAGAGAGGTAAGTTGTTATGGTGGAGAGGTAAGTTGTTATTGGTAAGAGATAAGATATTGTTGGTGGAGAGGTACGTTATTGTTGGAGAGAGATGATGTGTTGTTGATAAAGAGATAAGTTATTGCTGACAAGGAGATAAGGTATTGCGGGTAGAGAGATAAGTTTTTACTGGTAGAAAGATACGGTAATATTGGTTTAGTCATACCCTCCTTGATGGTTATTATGCGAAGAATCTCTTTTAATCTTCCACTTTTTATTTTGCCATCTGGTACCCATTTTAATACTGGTAGTGGCAGTTTGTTTGTTTGTTTGTTTTTCGTTTGCTCCATTGTAACCATCACGGATATCCGTGCCATTTGCGCCGGGAGCGTGATTACGTTGTGCCACCGTTATGCGCCTTGTAGGCCTAGCACATCCGATTTCGGCATGCCTTGACAATTCGAGTGGGCTACCCTTAGCCTGTGACAGCCTCTATATCTGTCTCCAGGCACGCGTAGTGGAGACTCTTCGCCCAGACGATTTTTTGCTCTCGTCTGACTCGAACGAGGTGTTCCACTGTCTATGAACTTGCCTCGTGTAATTGGACGTGCTGTGCCTGTGCCCATTGGGTGCTGAACCGTTTCTCATCCGTGAGCCTGGTTCCTTAAGGGGAAGAACTCAACAGAGGAGTTGGACCCTGGCTCTTTCGTCCTCTTAGCCGAGGTGTCATTCACCGACATCGTGTACCCCTTGTCCAAGTTCGAGTCTCACACCACGCGTTTGAGAGCAAGGCGTTCTCGAGCTGAGCGTCCTTGTCCCAATAGCGCCTGAGCCCATCAGGTACTGAACCCTTTCTCTCTTCAAGTGTATTTCCGGTGTAGGAAAACCTGACAGTAGAGTTGGGCCAGGGCTAAATCGTTGTCCCTTTTGTGCCTGAGCGCATCGAGTACGGAACCCTTTCTCTTCGCGAGCATATTTCCGGTTTAGGAAGGCTCGACATTAGAGTTGGATTAGGTCTTCTTGCTTTACCAAACGACAATGAATGGGTCTGGGTCTCTGCCTGTAAGGAACACAGGTAACTAGAAGATCGTCTCGAGCTGACGGAGCTTGTAGTTCCCCTTTCCTAGGAACTTTTCATTTTCTATTTGCTGTTCACGCTGCCCTCTAGCGTTGTTCTGCCCTTTCATTGTTTCATTGTACTCGGTATGAAATACGAGTATATTTGTCTCTCGCCATGCATCTACCTTTACGTGCATTGTACATTGGCCGCCCCTCCAATGTTCGGACTGGACTGACTAGCTTCACTGTATGTCGACAGTGTCGCTATATGTGGTGCTGCTGGTGATGTCGGAGATATTGTCTGTCTCTTGTGCAGTCAAATCTCTTTCCATCTGCTACCTCCACATTCTCGGACACGATTCCCAAATGATTTGGCCAGAATCAGCACGAGCTGCTGTATTTCTGTTTCCATGGTGCACCGCGTGGAGGTACATTTAGGATCTTGGTTATCTGCTAACCCTGGGTCCGCCTAGAGCAATACGTTCCCTTTGCACCCCGGTAGTGGCAGTCTTTCATTCATTCTGAGTACATATCTGATATGTCCATTGTTTTCTTACTATTGTTATAGAAACATATTGCTGTTTGGTTCTTGATTCTTGATTAGAAAACTGGCCTCACATCACGTGGGACATTCCCATAAGTGCTCCGCCCTCTGTTGCAGCAGCCATTCGACTGGATGGTGCTTCGAGTCCAATACCGCCTAAGCAGACGTCGATATCAGGGCACAACTCTGGCCATTGCGACAGGTGTCTTTGTTGTTCCGCCCACCCACGCCGTGCCCGTAACTACTTCAAGCACAACGTCAGCCTGTAAGAACAACATGGTAACTGTTATCGAAGGTTAAGACTACGGTGAATAGTTGAATAAGTGAATATCTGCATCAGCCAAGTTTCATCAAACAATCAGAAGCAAGTGAATAATTGCATCAGCCAAGTTTCATCAAACAATCAGAAGCAAGTGACCAGTTGCATCAGCCAAGTTTCATCAAACAATCAGAAGCAAGTGAATAATTGCATCAGCCAAGTTTCATCAAACAATCAGAAGCAAGTGACCAGTTGCATCAGCCAAGTTTCATCAAACAATCAGAATCAAGTGACCAGTTACATCAGCCAAGTTTCATCAAACAATCAGAAGCAAGTGAATAGTTGCATCAGCCAAGTTTCATTAAACAATCAGAAGCAAGTGAATAGCTGCATCAGCCAAGTTTCATCAAACAATCAGAAGCAAGTGAATAGCTGCATCAGCCAAGATCAAACAAACAGAAGCAAGTGAATAGTTGCATCAGCCAAGTGACGTTGCATGAAATTAGCACCGACGACTAGAGAAATGTTAGAAAGTGTGGCGAGCTGTGCGAGAGATAAAAGTGTTGGTCTCGCATCCGTGAAGTCCAGGGCTCGAAGCCCGGTAAGAACTGGGCACTTTTCTATTGGAGTATACATTTGTAAAATCTCACCATGTACATATGGCTAAAGCAAAAGCATGCGATCTTTATCATACAGCTGCAAGTAAAACCACCTTGCAACTCCCTGTCACACAGCTGCAAGTACATCCACCTTGCAACTCCCTGTCACACAGCTGCAAGCACATCCAACCTGCAACTCCATGTCACACAGCTGCAAGTACATCCAACCTGCAACTCCATGTCACACAGCTGCAAGTACCACATCCCTGCAACTCTCTATCACACAGATAAGGAACACCTCCCTGCAACTCCCTATCCCGCAGCTGAAAGTACCATCACCCTGCAACTCCCTATCCCGCAGCTGAAAGTACCATCACCCTGCAACTCTCTATCACACAGATAAGGAACACCTCCCTGCAACTCCCTATCACACAGTTAAGGAACACCTCCATGTACTTCCCTATCACACAGATAAGGAGCACCTCCATGTACTTCCCTATCACACAGATAAGGAACACCTCCATGTAATTCCCTATCACACAGATAAGGAACACCTCCATGTACTTCCCTATCACACAGATAAGGAACACCTCCCTGCAACTCCCTATCCCGCAGCTGAAAGTACCATCACCCTGCAACTCCCTATCACACAGATAAGGAACACCTCCATGTACTTCCCTATCACACAGATAAGGAACACCTCCCTGCAACTCCCTATCCCGCAGCTGAAAGTACCATCACCCTGCAACTCCCTATCACACAGATAAGGAACACTTCCATATACTTCCCCATCACACAGTTAAGTAACACCTCCCTGCAACTCCCTAACGGAAAATATTGCAGTATTTATAGTGGTTTTTGGTTTTAATTTATTGGGCAGTTCTTTTTTTAAATGTGAGGAAATGTTTTTTTTCTCTCCACTATTTATCTCCGTTAGTTTTCCCTACGCATCCCTAGTGATGGGTTCCCTAAGCTACTCTAGTGATGGTTCCCTAAGCTACTCTAGTGATGGGTTCTCTAAGCTGCTCTAGTGATAGGTTCCCTACGCTGCCCTAATGAGGGGTTCCCTAAGATGCCCTAGTGAAGAATTTCCTAAGCTGGCCTAGTGGTTCCCTAAACTGCCCTTGTGAGGGGTTCCCTACGCTGTCTTAACGAATGTACATTTAATTATAGAAATTGATGTTTTAGCGGTTTCCAGCTTGGGGGAGTCTGTTTAACTGGCTGTTTTAACAGCTTGCCATAGATATAGAATTAAAGAAGAAAGCTCTTCACTTTCTTGCGATGGACCTTTACAGAAAGCATGATCATTTAATCTTCCGGTATGTAGGTTTGTCCATATTTAGCTCTGGCATGTGAACATGGATACTTGTCTATTTTTGTTGTGAATGTGTTCATAGTAAATATCCTTCGGTCGAAACGTCGATTTTCGTGTGTTTACATATGTGTATCCCAGTGTTCGGCAACTGTTTCTGGTCTGCGGGCAGGATACAAAAATACATAGCTGGTCGAGGGCCGGACGAAATAAAGAAGCTAATGTGAAAACTTAATTATACACAATACAATTATATACTAAATATAAAGTTTAACTTTTTATTAACAAAGCACATTTACGTGTACTTTTGTTTAGGTACATTCACATTGATACACCTTCTTAATCATGTGGTTTTAGACCATGTTCTAAATCAGTGATTTATATTATTTTGAAGCACTGCTGATCAGAAGTTACAGTTTTGATAAGTACTGGCTGGCGGGTAATTTGGGACGACGGTCGGACCAGGCCCGCGAGCCGTAGGTTGCTGATGGGTGATTACAGCAGACTCACTGTTTCATTTAAGTCTTGCTGCAATTATTACCTATATTCCGAAGGCATATAGGCATAGGTCTATGTGGTCGTACTGCTTGTCGTTAAGTTGTAGAAAAAAGGGGGAAGATGGAATTACTGTATTTTTGTCATGTTTTTGTGCTTCCATAATTCTAATTATAATGTTCTATTTTCCTAAGGAAATTGAAGAAGTGGGAAAATCACCCCTCAAACAAGCCCCCAGCTAAACCAACAGTTTCTACAGGCCTTTATTGTTCTGTGTTCAAAAACATTGTAGAGGTTTGCAAATATTCATGAATACATTACAAAGATGTCTGCTTGTGATTACGTCTGCAATCTAGTGGTAAATCACAATTCCAATCCGAGTTTACTAATACGTGTTCAGAAACAAGGGTCAGTGTTTAACCCTAGAGATGTTCAAGTAATGTTGTTCCCTTGTTGGTATCCGTATTTATCTTCATTCACATTTTCTGTTGTTTCTTATTATCATTATTATACGTTTGACATATCTCCAGTAGCTATTTATGGTTCTGAATAATTTAATAAACACTTAATAAAACAGTGGCAAAAAAGGATAGCTGTTTACGAAATGACCTGCCATAGAAGAATTTTAAAAAAAGATCACAAAGACTAATCAAGATACCATAGAAACAATAAATATCGAAGAGGTGTACTCTTAAACAACCATTACATTAAGAACGATGCCCTTTTTTCCATATAAAGATACATAACGACATGGAAAAATTAATAATTTTAGTTATGGTTATATAATGCATATATAACGTCTTCTGCGTTCGTTCTCACACTCCTGCAGATTAGCAGGATGTAGTCCGGAGAACGGAATGCTTTGTGTCATGGTTTACAGCATTGCTGCGATATCTGCGCCTTTCGGCCTGACACATCCGACTTCAGCATGACTTTGGGTCACTGACCTTATATGGGATGGGACAGCCAACATAACCTCCTTAGTCGCCTTTTATGACACGCGTGAAAGGTAAACAGTGTTGCTATTCTTTGCTCCCCTTTCGGGCCCCGGCCACACATGTGCGTGTATATATAACCATAACTGATATTATGGTTATATTATATATTATCGCTATAGCCAATAAAATGCTGGCTTGATGGATACGCCCTGAATAGGATGAGCTACCAATTTAATATTTATGTATAAAAATGAGACCATATATACATTTCATACGAATCGATCTCTAAAACTATTTTGCACGAAACAGTCGAAGGTAGAGGGGAAAACCCAGAATTGATATCATCACGAAATGGTCAAGGCGTGATTTTTCTGCTATTGTTTATTGTCTTTCCCCAGGTGGATGATGGTTTGTACTAAGCACATTTGCCGTTAAGCGTACTGGTGGGATCCTCAGTTTTCGTTCCAAGGTAAGATGTGTCGAGTCTGTATGCTCTAGGTTATTTTGATATTTTCTATCTACCGTTTTCTTGGTATACTTTTGGCTTTAACTATTTAGATTTTTCTATAATTATCAGAATGGCGGAGAATAGAGATGTTTGGATAGCTTTTTGTGCTGATGTATCAAGTGTTGCCATAACGATCCTAACGGGTTATTATTATTTTATTATGGCTTTTCAGAGCAGTGATTCTCGATGTAGGCCATATGCGCCCTCTGAGAGTCGTGGAGACTTGCGAGGGAGTCACAGAGATATTTCTTGAAATCTGGGTACCACATATTCGTCCATAGGTATCATTTCTTCATTAAGTGCCGTCTTCGCAACGAAGGCTGACTGCAACGTACCTCCAATATTCCCTGTCTCTTGTCTTGGAGTTGCACTCTGCTAAACTGTAACCTGTAACTCTTGTGATGTTTCTCTCCCATTTATATCTCTGCCAACCTCTTGCTCGCCTCCCCTCGACTTTACCTCCAATTATGGTCTTCAACAAGGTGTATTTTAGTTAATATGTATGTCTAAAATATTTAATTGTTTGATCTTTATTTCCATTGATAGTCAATGACATTTTTAGGTACCAAAGGGACAAAGAATTTGTTCCAAAAATGGAAGGGGGGGGGGGGGCACGAGCTACAGAAGGTTGAGAACCATTGTTTTAGACGGTTATTTGAGTACTAGGGCGGTATATCGAACTAATTGTTTTTTATGGATGTGAATCATGGACTGTAAACAAATAAGCTCAAAGTGAACTGGAAGCTATTGAGATGTTTTCCTTTGGTGTCAAACACCTACCAGATCTCCCTTTTAGAGGGACAATGGTCCTATGTTTCCAGAAGATTATAGTCCAGAGAACGGAGATATATTGTGTCGGTTTATTTACGCCAATGGTCCGGCACATCCGATGTGATATTTGAGAATAATCTTGAAAATACTCTTGACAGTTAATAAAACTATTTTAGACGTTTTCAAAGAGGCTGGAGTCAATACGGACAAATTATAGTAGCGAGGTGGCAGCTGTGGCTATTTCAATAGCAATACCTACAGCGGCGAAAATATTAAGCACGATTGACTATGAGTAGCTTTCAGGTTGGTGTCCAGTGTACAGTGCTTGAACCTGTTCTCTAGAACGACAAGCCTACTAGCGACACGGTTACAGACATCCACCATTAAGTGAAAGTTTAAAAAAATACTGAGTTTATCAGTTACCACGCCGAAGTCGGATATGCCAATGCGTTTTTAAATAAACAGAACTGCAGATGACAGAAAATGGTATAATACACCGTAGACTGCTTACGGTCTTCCCTCCATATTTTCTATAGGGTTTTGCTCCCTTGGTCTTAGGAACTACCGTACTAACCCACTGGGCAGTGTAGTTTACTATATAGACTGTAAGTAGAAGTAAAGTAGTCTCCCCTTTCCACCTTTTGAGTCATATTGGAAAATAGGGAGTTAGTTCAGGCGTATTGGGGAATAGGGTGTTAGTTCAGGCGTATTGGGGAATAGGGTGTTAGTTCAGGCGTATTGCAAAATAAGGTGTTAGTTGAGATGTATTAGGGAAAAGGGTGTTAGTTGCAACATATTGAGGAATATGGTATTAGTTGAGATTATTAGAGAATATGGTATTAGTTGAGATTATTAGAGAATATGGTATTAGTTGAGATTGTTAGAGAATATGGTATTAGTTGAGATTATTCGAGAATATGGTATTAGTTGAGATTATTCGAGAATATGGTATTAGTTAAGATTATTAGAGAATATGGTATTAGTTGAGATTATTCGAGAATATGGTATTAGTTGAGATTATTAGAGAATATGGTATTAGTTGAGATTATTCGAGAATATGGTATTAGTTGAGATTATTCGAGAATATGGTATTAGTTGAGATTATTAGAGAATATGGTATTAGTTGAGATTATTAGAGAATATGGTATTAGTTGAGATTATTAGAGAATATAGTATTAGTTGAGATTATTAGAGAATATGGTATTAGTTGAGATTATTCGAGAATATGGTATTAGGCCTATGAGCTTCATTGATCAACGGTATATCTAAGGATGATGGGGTCAGAATCACACCCGTCGCCTTTACTTTCACATATTTAGAAACACACTTACACTGAATCGTCGTAATTGTGCCTCCAGACCACAGTGATATATTTTTTTTATGTTTAATGCATGCTTTGTTTTCTCACAGGTAGCAATCAATAAATTAAGTCAATGATTTTTTTACCAATTCTTTACTACCCCACCCTCTCCGCCTCTTCCCCCAAATATTTTTTTTGCTGTAACACTACGAAGAACTACATGATTTTTAAAAATCGTTGCATCAATATTTTTATACAAATGTTCCAAATTTTAAATAAATATAATAGTTGCACACAAAAAAGATTACTGACGTCAAATTTTGCCAACCCCCCCCCCCTCCTTTCCTCAACAATTGTCACTTTTCAGATTCCCCCCCCCCCGCCCCCACCAAAGTTTACGTAATTTATGTACAGTCATAGGTTATCCCAAACATTTTAATATCACTTTTTTCTTGCTTTAAAATTATATTTCTAGATCCTGGCTGCGGACAACAATGAAGAAAGCAAATCAAGACGTAGATAATCTAGCGGAACCTAATTTTAAAGGACAGAAAACTTACAATGATAGATGTATTCAAGGCGCAGTACAAACTCAAACTCCCACAGTATGTGAATCAGCAGCTGCATCATCGACGCCTGTTTCAGAATTTACAGATCCAGGATCTTGCTGCGGCCATGACATCATTCCCAATCAACCTGCAAATATCAAGTCCACATCTAGGCCAAATTTCGAGAAAAGGGAGATTATCAACAATGATAATCTTGTTGTCCAGGAGACAGACAGGAAACAAGATGGCCGAAAGACAAATCGTAACAAGAAAGAAGATGCACATCAACTAAAGAAAGACAAGAGTATTAAGAATGGAATTTCTCCAGAAGAAGGAGTTGTTGTCGTCAAGAAGCAAGAACTGCTTTCAATTCCTCAAACAAACTTTGCCATTGGGCTTCTAGTCATGTGCTGCTTCAATCCAATTTTTGGGCTTCTCTCTGTTTACCTTTCTCTTAGATCTGCATCGGCGTATCGCGACGGAGAAAAAAGAAAGGGATCATTGTTTGCCCGCATGTCCATAGTGATTAGTTTGTTGGGGATAATGTTGACCATGGTTGTGATAAGTAGCGTGGTTCTCTACATTGCTGTCAATAAACATAGCGCTAGACGAGGACTGAAAATACTGGGATCAACATCTCTAGGTTTCTGAAGAAGATATTCAGCATTTTCTGATTATATCCTTCTACATGAGTCTTCCCACGCTCATTGTTTTTGTATCCGTTAAGGAAACATGAGTTTTAATTCATCTTCCTTCAATTTTGTGGATTGTGGAAGACTCCTACTCTGTGCAATATCACGAGGTAGACCCACCTACCCATAGAAGAATCACGGGTGTGCGTTGATGCTTCCCTTCGAGGCTACACGTAACTGTAATATTGTGTAGTAATCCACTCTAACACTTACGTTACTCTTGCATCACATAGTAAGAGAAAAAACTGGAGTGGTGTGAAACGAAACAATAATAATAGTTTCCAAAGTGTGTTATTTATGCTTCAACTTTGACTAGAATATTTATAGAGGTACATGTTGATTCAACAGAAATCACATACAAATAATATCGTCCATTTGTTTAACTGAATATGTCATTTTCTCTGCGTCAGTTCTCGCACTTCTGCTGTTTAGCCGGATGTAGTCCAGGGAACTGATAACATATTTCTAATTTCACGCAAGTGCATTATACATGGAATGTAATAATTATTTACAGCACGCTTTGTTTTCTTAAAAATATATTCTATGTGTACTTGATAAAGACACCCGTGTGGCAACACTGTCCTTGACTTCTAGTTCAGTTTAGCGAACACGGCAAGTGTCTATCTTCTCAGGCATGTCGTAGTATGCGACTAATGAAAGCTGGTGGATAAGCTGGTGGACAGCATGTCTTATCTCAAAATCTCACCATTGTCTTCTGCAAAATGGCCTCCATAGATGACTAAGAGATGCTTACCTGCAGACATTTCATCTTTGTCCTTTTGGAGAAGAATCATAGGTGATGAGATGCTAGATTTACTATCACTTCAGAAAGATTACCACATTTTTTAACAAAAATATAATGAGATAGTTGATTCACAAGTGTGTACTCCGCTCCTGACAGAATATCATGATACTAGGATACTTCCCCACACAGTGTATTCCTTTCGAGACTAAACATATATCCATAAATATTCTCCTTCCGGGACTAAACATATATCCATAAAGAATCTTCTTCTGTGACTAAACATCATCATCATCAAGTACCGTCTCCGCATCGAAGGTTGGCTACAACGTATCTCCACCATCTCCTGTCTCTTGTCTTGGTGGTGCACTCTGCTAGACTATAACATGTCCATCTTGTGATGTTACTCTTCCACTTGCTCGCTTCCCTTTGACTTTACCCTCAAGTAAGGTCTTCAATAAGGTGTCATGTCTTTTAATGTGTCCAAAGTATTTTATTTGCTTGATCTTTATGTCTCTTAGTAGTTGTTTCTTCATATTAAGTGTCTTTAGCACCTCTTTATTTATTTTCTTCTCTTTCCATGATGTTCTCCCTGTTCTTCCATATACCCACATCTCAAAGGCATCAATTCTGTCTTCTGGTTTTTTAGTGTAAATGTTTCTGAGCCATACACTAATACAGAATAGATGTGGCATTTTATAATTCTCATTTTTCACTTGTTTGTAATTTGTTTAGATGTTAATATTTTCCTCATGTCATTGAAGGTAATTTTAGCCATTCCTATTGTCCTTTTAACTTCTGTTTCACATCTGCCTTCTTTTGTGACTATGTGTCCAAGATATTGATACTGTTTTACTTATTGTAGTTTCTCTCCCTGTATATTTATGTTTAGCTCCTGTTCTTCTGTGTCTTTGCTGATTATCATGGTTTTTGTATTTTGGATATTTATATCCAGTCCATATTCATTACTTGATTTATTGACTTGATCTATTAGTCTTTGTATTTCTATTTCACTTTCTGCCAAAAGAACAGTGTCATCTGCATATCTAAGGTTGTTTATTATTTTCCCATTGATCTTGAGTCCTGGTATTTCTTCTATATTTTTAAAGATATTCTCTGTGTAGATATTAAATAGGCTTGGTGATAAAATGCATCCTTGTCTTACTCCTCTTCTTATTTCTATGTATGGAGAGTAGCTGTTTTCACACCTTATTGATGCAGTCTGTTCTCAATATATATTTCTAATTAGTATGATGTCTTTTCCATCTATGCCTATTTCTTGAAGACATTTGATTAATTTTTCATGTTGGACTCTGTCAAAGAACTAAACAAAGACTAAACATACATTTATAAAATATATCCCTCTCGGACTAAACATACATACATAATTAATATTCTCCCTATAGAACTAAACATACATACATAATTAATATCCTCCGTCTTGGACTAAACATATATACATAAATATTCACCTGTAATTCTAAAGATGTTTATGTGTATATAGAATTTGTTTGGACGGGGCAATTGTCTTATAAAAAGAATTGTTTACTGGACCATAGTCTTATAAACAAAGAATTGTGTCGGCCGTTGTTTCACACAGTTTGAGAAGCACTGCTATGCATTATCTGCTTGACGTGATTATTAACCTATGAACAAAATATTGGGAATTTCATAAATGTATTGTTAGAAATTGCTTTAATATAAAGTATATTCAATATTTCTAGTCTTTCTGTTTTGTACAGACATTTGTCCTATGTGCAGAAATTCTAGTTTTCTGTTATTTGTACAGGATACTTAGTATTATTTTTGTATAAAAATTCAAGTCATTTATTTGCACACACATTCTAGTCTTCTGTTGTTTGTACATAAATTCAAGCTTTTTGTTTGTACATAAATTCTATTCTTCTGTATGTACAGAAGTTCTTCTCATTCTTTGTGCGGGAATTTTAAACTTTGGTGTGTACAGTAATTTTAGTTTTCTATTTGTACACAAGTTCTAGTCTTCTTTTTGTACATAAATTCTAGTCTTCTGGTTATACAGAAATTCCATAGTCTTCTTTTATAACTGAAACTCAAGTCTTCTGTATTTTGTATATTAGTTGTGACTATCAAACCCATATTTGTTTAGTTTCTCCCACCAGATGTCTGAAACTGTGCATAGCTGATGATTCCCGTGACTCGCTTGTTAAAAACACTCCTCACACTGCTCCACAGATTCCTTGTCCTAAATTTCCTCGGTCGCAGTCTTGTATGTCTTACCCTCTGTTATACCATTTAAGGTTTTCCATGATAAAAATATATTTACTGAATATTTCAAGTGTATTAGGTTCAAGTATGCACCTATCTATCTAATCTATAAATCCGAAGCCCGTCAATGTTGTAGGGGTACCACCCTAGATGCTTCAGCACAGAGTCATCCAGCAATTTATTCAGGTATGCATAATATGTAACAAAAACTTAGGTGAATTTGTATATTTATGTTTCTATGAGTGTTATTCATATGTAACAATAACTTAGATAAAGGTGTATATTCATGACTCTATGAATGTTACCCCTTACTCCATAAGGGGTCCGTCCATAAATTACTTTAACAGTTTTTTAAAATCAATAATTCCATGTCAACAGACTGTCAAGAATTCAGAGACCTTCACTTCCCCCTGTCCCCCTGTTTAATAAATCAAACATATTTAGCACCCCCCCCCCCCCACTCTTCCTCAATAGTTATAGAAAATTGTTTCACAAACAAAAAATGAAAAAAACTATATATGTTTTGGTCAGATTTTTTTACGTTTTCTAATTAAAATAATTTAATTGTTGTATGAAATTTTTTTTATGTGTGTTGGCATCAGTTTTTGTCAGTCCCCTCCCCCAATTCCCTAGCTGTTGACATAATTTATGAACTGCCCCTAATGACTGGTTTGCAAGAGAAGATGTTTATTTAGTCAAAAACTGAATGCATAATTAAACCAAATTTATATAAATACTGAATATTTCATTTTAGAAAACTAATGTGAAACTAAATTTAAAGATATTCTTTGTAAAAACATTTTTTTAAAATTGTATACAAAATCTTTGACAAAAATTATTTATACACATTTAAACAACTGCAGAATATCATGCAAATCATGTATCATCTTAAAAAATGTAAGTGATCCATGGAAAAAAACTCTGACTTTAAAGGGAAACAACTCTTGAAACTGGAAATATGGCCAAGATATATGAGCTCAAATGTTTCAAAAAATCTGCACCTCGTATTAGTGGATCCATAAAATAAACACGAGCTCAACAACGTGTACCAGATTCCCTTTAAAGCTTACTCTCTCACATGGTGACCTCAGATTAGCTGCACATGTAGACTGGTAACACAAGTCATTGGTGAATAAGTATAAAAAACGTGTATTCTCAAGAATGTTATACATCAACAATATAACAATGGTGTATCACTCAATCACATTCCTTTTCATTCTGGACTTCGTCTTGACGACAGGCCTGACAATATAACATGACCACAGATGTTGAACGCAGAATAAGAAGAAGAATGAGCCCTAAGTTGAGAGAAGTCAAACAGGCTGACAGTGGTAATCAAGTGAATATCACAAATTTTTGTTGTTTTTGGAAAATCCTCTTAGATATTACACCCTGAAGTTAATTAGTACTTTTAACAACTCTTGCTTCAAATGCAGTGTCACAATATTCATTCTATCACGTTTGATATGCACTCTGATCAGAGCCCATAGACGGCCATCAAATCTGAATATATCACGTTATTTGCAACTCCACGTGGTAGCTGGTCACTAGCTTCAATTAACATGTCAGACAGTTAGGACGATCCAGACTTTAGGACGGCCATCAAAATATAACAACTATGGTAGCACATCCTATTAAGGATGTAGCCATCAATCTAGAATTTTTGGCTGTATTGGTTTTCTAGGCAATATACATTCCTTTCAGTAGTTTTCCATTTCTTTCTGAACGATCCGGATGCGTAACTGTTTTGATTTGAACTGAGATTTGAACCAAATGCACTGGAAGTCACAGTGTACCTCGCCGACACATTGAGTCGAATTATAGTAATAACTACATCAGTCCTAAAAGTTTGTCCACATGACACCTTATTGATATTTGTCTGATAAATTCAGCTGGCTAACGAGGACAATGATCACTACTTAGGAATTGGAAGACTTCCAATTAAACGGGATTAAAAACGTCCGTCTGTGAGAACGATCTTTCTAAACTGACAAGCTCAGGTAAAACTCTCACAATTCTCTTGGTAAAACCATTAACGAATTTTTGGGCCAAAAATGTTAACTAAATAAATTCTCAACTGAAATTTAACTCAATGAATTTATTAACTAAAGAACTCAACTGAACTTGCCTCAATTATTTACTAAACGATAAGAATCCCAATGACCTAAGGCCCTATTTTGTCTCTATATTGGACAATGAATCACGTGAGTAAACGAGTTTCCTAGAAAATGAATCGCTTTTTGCCTGGTCACAAGGCAGGGACACGTTTCAAGTTTTAAAACTTCAATAACGTGGACATTGGTCACATTAAAAGACATGACACCACCTTATTGAAGACCTTACTTGAGGGCAAAGTCAAAGGGAGGCGAGCAAGAGGTAGGCAGAGATACAAGTGGGAGAGTAACATCACACGATAGACAGGTTACAGTCTAGCAGAATGCACCACCAAGACAAGAGACAGGGGATGTTGGAGATACGTTGTAGCCAACCTTCGTTGCGGAGACGGCACTTAATGATGATGAACGTGGACATACTACCTGTTGACTCAATATGTTTACACAATTCCGCCGTTGTGCTTGGGCTGACATATTTCCCCGTCTCCGTTGTTTTTATTTTTCCAGTTTGTTGACATAAGCCAGCGTGCAATGTCCATTCTCACCTTCGCGAAGGTGCATCGCACGAATATCACAAATTAGAGTAACTCAATATCTCTCACTCCCAGCTTGTGCAAAATATGTTACATCTCTCACAGTTCCTGCTACAAAAGTAGCATCAACACTTTACCTTTACCCATCGTCAATTCATCAATTATAGCTGGATTGGGTACAAGTATGTCTGCTTATTTTTGTTTAAAATAAAACACTACTTTCAATGGTGAGTTACGCTTCTTTTAACCGTGGGCGTTAGACAAGTTTGGATATATCATAACGTTTTTACTACAAACAAAAGCAATACATGTTAGGTTTCATCATCATCAAGTACCGTCTCCGCATCGAAGGTTGGTTGCAACAGATCTCCAACATCCCCTGTCTTTGTCTTGGTGGTGTACTATGTTAGAATGTAACCTGTCCATCTTGTGATGTTACCCTCCCACTTGTGTCTTTGCCTACCACTTGCTCGCTTCCCTTTGACTTTACCCTCAAGTAAGGCTTTCAATAAGGTGTCATGTCTTTTAATGTGTCCAAAATATTTTATTTGCCTGATCTTTATTTCTCTTAGTAATTTTTTCTCCATATTAAGTGTTTTAGAACTTCTTTGTTTTCTTATCCTTCCATGTTGTTCTCCCTATTCTTCTATATACCCGCATCTCAAAGGCATCAATTCTGTCTTCTGGTTTTTTAATGTCCATGTTTCTGAGCCATGCATTAATACAGAATAGATGTGGCATTTTATAATTCTCATTTTTAACTTGTTTGTAATTTGTTTCGATGTTACTATTTTCTTCATGTCATTGAAAGTACTTTTAGCCACTTCTATTCTTCTTTTAACTTCTGTTTCACATCTGCCGTCATTTGTGACTATGTGTCCAAGATATTGATACTGTTTTACTTGTTGTAGTTTCACTTCGTGTATGCTTATGTTTAGTTCGTGTTCTTCTGTGTCCTTGCTGATTATAATAGGTTTTTAAAAAATATTTATATCCAGTCCATATTCATTACTTGATTTATTGACTTGATCTATTAGTCTTTGTAGTTCGTGTTCAATTTTTGATAAAAGAACAGTGTCATCTGCATATCTAAGGTTGTTTATTATTTTCCCATTGATCTTGAGTCCTGACATTTCTTCTATATTTTTTAAAGATATTCTCTTTGTAGATTTTAAATATACTTGGTGATAAAATGCATCCTTGTCTTACCCCTCTTCTAATTTCTTTGTATGATGAGTAGCTGTTTTCACACCTTATTGATGCAGTTTGTTCCCAATATATATTTCTAATTAGTCTGATGTCTTTTCCATCTATGCCTATTTCTTAAGGTTATTTTATTAATTTTTCATGTTGGACTCTGTCAAAGGCTTTTCTGTAATCTATGAAGCAAATATATATACTTTTCGCACTACTATATATTTATCAATCACTAGTCGGATACTCAGTATAGCTTCTCTGGTTCCTTTGTTTTTCCTAAAACCGAATTGTTCTTCACCGACCTCCGTGCCTATCTTGTTTGTAATTCTTTCATATATTATATTGAGTAGTATTTTAGTTAGATGGCTCATTAGACTTATAGTTCTATATTCTGTACAGTCCACATTCCTGAGATTGATTTGCTGTATGTTGCCACAAATGATATCTACGCGACAGCAAACAGTTTATACCAAGTCCTTTTCCGCATTACAAGCCAAGAGTACTGATCACTGCACTGATATGTATATATAATATATATATATATATATATATATATATATATATATATATATATATATGATAATTACTAGTAATTGCTTATTTTAATTTGTGTCGCCAGGCAATGAAAAACACAGAGGTTTAATCAGCCAAGATAAGTGACACTGTGTAGTCAGCCAAGATAAGTGACACTGTGTGAGATGACACACTGACATCTGGATATAGGCTGTCCATAAATTATGTCAACAATTAGAGAGAGTCGGAAAATCCTGTGTCAGGGGATATTTTTGAAAGTGTGCACTATTTTATTCTACCACTTGACGGCACCAATGTGTCGGGGGGGGGGGTTGAGTATATGTAATGGACTTATTTTGTAATGTTATATCACTTTACAACTCTTCTATAGTGGTTGTTTTCTGTATTTGTTGCTTGTTTGTTGATGTTATGGTCGGTAGTTCATGTTGTTTCTTCTTTATATAGTCTTTTACAAATCTGAAATTTCTGTTGATGTTATAATCACTTCTTCTGATGTTCGTTATGCGACTGTGAACTAAAAGAGGCTGGTCACATCTGAAGCCTTAACTAAGTATTAACTTCTAAAAGAAAGGAAACTGTATTACACATAGATATCTTTAATAACAACTTTCTGTCATGGACATACATTACGTGAGGACAATCTATGTTATGACATATAACACATTCTTTCAGTCTTTATACTTACAGGAAAGGATGCAGTTGATTCCCTGGCTATAGGTTTATGGTCTATTGTTCGTAACATCAAATCAGAGGATATTCCCCAAATATCCGACCTAACTAATTATCGCTAAAAAATAGTTCAAAAATTGATTGGCAGTCAGTATAAACCAATTTTTCAAGTCAATAGTTTGCAGTTGTCGAGGTTAATTATATGATATGCCCGGCTATCCAAATAAGATCGAAAATAAAGTTGGTGGTGACATTAATAACGTTGTGTTCACTGTTTATAAACTTGGCGCATCCATTGACTAGTGAATTTACACAGTTTAACAAGGGGTATGACTTTGATAACGCAGTGTTCACTAACCCATCCTTAGCATTTAAAGCCATCGGCTTTAAAACAGACATCTCGTTCTCCCGAAGACGATTGCTCCCAAGGTAACTTTGACTCCTTGGGTCTTCAAGAAAAGACAGCATGTTCATCCCAATTCAAGGTCTCCAACTGGTTGTATCCCGAGACAGGCTCGAAAATTGAGTAACCCTTCACACAAGTTCACTCGGTAAATAAGACTTCAAAAGTAGAAACTCTGGTGAGACTTCATAAAAAATATGCTGCAGTTTCAAGAAAAGACATTACAAATACTTCCTCTGCGATTAGAAGTAAGCTGGAAAAATGAGAAATTCTTCACACAGGCTCACTCGATAAATAAGACTTCTGGAAAGTCTTCAAAAATACGTTGTAGTTTCAATCGACAATGCTTCTAATCTCTGTAAATTTAGCTCACCTTTTGGTTAATAATGCAAAGACACCAAATGCGCCATTCTTTAACACTGGGCGACCCATCACGTTGGAGAGATCTAACAATCTCTCTGAAACCTTATTAATGACTAAGCGAACTCTTCGCTGGTGAGTAGTACTCACTCACAATATTTCCAATGCTCTTCTGCATTGAGAATATGGCGAAGTTTGAGAATATAGCATGTCACTTTCTCTACCTCTATTCTAAGGGGAAAATTTCGTAGGAGATATTTCTCTTTCTCTCGAATTTCATCACTCTGTTTAACCATCTCGCTCTGACCAAACCATCAGAATATTTCATATTCTAGGATAATTATATTCTTTCAGAAGCAATTTTATCAAAGGTGAACCATACATGGTATCACCTTCTCGACGATCTATACAAATACCTGACTAATGTATTAAATTCCTATACACATATTACTAACATTTACTGATATTTTAATTCTAAAATATAAGCCTTCATCACAACCTACGCCTACTCACTCCTAATTCTAATATTATATATATGACACTGGGATTCACAATATTCACTCTAACACTTTACAATAAAATGTGAGCTGCTAACAAATCCAAAATACAACGAATTCTTCTGACATTACGTTGTACAACTTGTACTTCAACAATCCTCTTGAAAAAACTATATAGTTCCAGGAACCATGTCTTGCTTCATGGACAGTTCCCCGATTAATCTTTCGCTACATGGCTGAGCTGTTATTTAGTTGCTGGCGAATAAACGACTGATCACTCAAGATTTATTTCAATCCGTTATGTTCACGTTTTTGTACATATTTTAAGATCTCAATCTTGCTGAATACTCATGTGTATTCGTGCTTTTTTTCTACACATGATTTCTTACTAATCTAGTTTTATTCTAATTTGCGAAATTCAAGGTTGTCAACAATCCTTTTCAGAATATTCTACTCTATACGCATCCTTTCTTAAACTACCAGTTTTGTCAATAATTTATTCTTACCTACCATTCTTATGCTTCGGTCACGGCTAGTTGAATATTCACACTAACTAGCTCCGTCAATAACTATGTTTCGTCAACACTTACTAACAGTTTTTTTTCTTATGGTGTCTATTTTGTTTTTACTTTTTAAAAGTACTATCTGCTCAAAATAAAAGACAACTGATTTTAGTATTAACCTTTGTTAATTGTCCTTGTCAGATTCCCGACAAGCCCGACAGTCTGTCACCGTGTTTGACAGTTGTTGGCAAGTAGTTTCTGGATAGTTTGATAAAAGTTTATGCAAACAATATTGCTTTTTATATCGACATCAATTAAATTGTTTCAATATACATGCAGTGCATACACTTACATTGCTGGCGACACTACATCACATGAATTGTGGGTATTTAGTGCAGTTATGTGTGAAGTCAGTGATCTGCAAAATATTTGTTTTTAAACGACTGTTCATGTCAATCCTGTATTGGGTAAAGTGGCTCGTAGCAAAAAAAACCTTTGTCATGGTCAGAAAACAAAAGTTCCATCTGCAGCAAGCAGCAATATATTGAGGTACGGTGTACACTGGAGCATGGAAATACACAACTTTCAAGGATGTCATATAGAGAACCATATTTTATTCCATTTAGAATTCAGTGGTTCGCAACTTTATATACACCCTATTTATTATACTCATTTTAATGTAATATTATGTGTTAAAAAGGATGTGTATCACACATAGGCCATAATTTATATAATTCTATCTTCACATTTGGCAGTGGATTCTGAATTTTAATGTCATAACCACTAGTTCTGATTTTAACTTTCTCCATACAAGTTCATGAATTCTCTCTAGACTCTTGATATGGTTCACTCAATTCTGAAAACATTCATTCAATTTACGGAAATTTCGCTAAAATTCACATAGCATCGTGACATCAGGCTGACAACATCATGACGGCAGCCTGGCAGCATCGTGATATCAGGATGTTATCATTGTTAGCTTGCGCTCATATGGTGATATATGAAAGACTACTTGACGTGAAAGAGTTCTCCACTATTCCAAAAATCAGAGGGTGTTAAACGGAATTTGAATCAGGTCCATTCATCTGGCACCTTTTCACCTCGGAACTTGAGTCAGCACGTTTTCCGAAGTCGACCACACTGCATCTCTAAAATCAATGTCATTTTAGTCAAGACTTACAACTGGTATGTTCCAAGTTTAGTCAAGACTTCTAGCTGATATTTTCTCAAGTTTAGTCAAGACTTCTAGCTGGTATATCCTCATATTTAATCAAGACTTACAGCTGCTATATCCTCATATTTAATCAAGACTTACATCTGGTATATCCTCATATTTAATCAAGACTTACAGCTGCTATATCCTCATATTTAATCAAGAGTTACTGCTGGTATATCCTCATATTTAATCAAGACTTACAGCTGGTATATCCTCATATTTAATCAAGAGTTACTGCTGGTATAATCTCACGTTAAGTCAATCCTTACAGCTGGTATAATATTACGTTAAGTCAAAACTTACAGCTGGTATATTCTCACGTTAAGTCAAGACTTACAGCTGCTGTAATATCAAGTTACTTTGATTATGGATCGATCAATCGACACACAGACAACAACAACAAATACATTGCATGAGTATTACATTTCTCGAGGGCATTTAACTCCAGTACTTGTAATAAGACTCGGTACTACAAGGGCCAATTATGCATAATTGCAAACATAAATAACACATAAACAGAAAGAACGTTGATTCAAGATGTAACATGGGTAAATGAATAATATACATAGGATACATCGAAAAGTTATATACAAAATTAAATGATAGCAGACGGGACTTGATCCAGGATGGTGGCATGTACTGGTGTTAAATGTGTACGGTCCGCGGCATGGATTATCTGTGAAATGAGCGTGTTGTTATTTGTGTGTCGATAGATCGGTCCATATGTATAGTAACGTGAGAATATATCAATTGGAGATCTCGACAAAAAATGCATATTTTTTTCTAGAGATGTCGTTTGGTGGAGTTCGCTTAATATGTTGGCTCAAGTTGCGAGGCGAATGAATGATAACTCTGTGGGCCTGGTTGTTTTTCTTAAGTGTTCTCAAACTTCCACTGTGTCGCTCTTGTAGCAGAACAATGGTCATAGTAGATTTCCAGCAGGATTTAGTCCAGAGAATGGACCAGAAGTGTCGCCGTTTTATTTGTACCAAGGGCCCCGCACATCGGTATTCCGCTATGGACCTGGTTCAAATCCCATCTACGTCATCGATGCTTCCTATTTCTATTATCCATTTTCACAGTATTCCAACAGATCAGAGCAAGAAGTTGGTCAAACATATACTTTATTTCTCTATGGATTGTGTAACTGTGTGAAGGTCTGATGAGTCACAAAGTTATCGATATGATAATTCATCATTGTTGTAAGCACAACCCTCACTGCTGCTACTTCTTCGTCTTTTGCGTTCGTTCTCAAACTTCTTCAGCTTAGTAAGATGTAGTCCTCAGGACGGAATGTATTCTCAGTAACGGTTCACAGCTTTGCTGCGATATCTTCTCCTTTCGGGTTGACAAACCCAACTTCGGCGTGGCTGATGTCGACTCTTACGATATTCATGAAAGAAAAACGGTGTTGCCCTTCTCTGCCTCCATTCCGAGCCACATAGACACGCAAGCATCAAGCCAAAAAATCTTGGTAATGTGCATTTAGCTATCTATTACAGTTAATGAGATATCAAGTAAACACTATACATTGTGTACAAAAACATAAACAAAAACATTTTGCCAATTTTCCTTTCCCAAAAAAAACCACCACATTTTCAACGAATTGTTTGAAATATATGTTAAACGTATCAATAAAAATATATTTTCATTAATACCTTATCACTAAAAGGGTTATCCTACCTTGCGATAATGTATTTAGAAGTGAAGATATGAATTGTAGCAACATGCAAGTTGAAGAGCAATGGTAGGGGAAAGACCAAAAGGGAAGATGCTTGACAACCTGGCATTGTGGCATAGGAGAACATAGATATCGGAAATGATTAACAACACACGAAATTTACAGCAGAAGAAATGATAACCAACGTGATACGGCATGGACCATAGGTTAAAGATATAATTTGAGATGTGAGCGGCTTGTTGGTAGAAAGGTCCTGCGTAACTTGCTGTTTTAGTGGTTGCGGGATATAAGGAGTTAAATCTTTCTTCTTCTACGTTTGTTCTCAAACTCCTGCTGTTTGGAAAGATGTAGTCTAGAGAGCGAAATATGTTGTGTCATAGTTTATAGCTAGGATGCGTTGTCTACGCATTTCGACGTGACAGGTCTGATTTCAACAGATCCGACTTTTCAGTCACTTTGACCATTGGGATGAGATATAAATCTCTATCACCCTAAACCTCATCAGTCGTATCTTAATTGCATGTATGGCAGGTAACAGCGGTGCTATTTTTTGCTCCCATTTTGGAGGCTTCGGCAACATACGAGGGGGTAGAGGGGCTGATTATTTCTTAACCATGATTATTTGATTATTGTTCAAGCCTGATTGTTTGATTATTGTTCAAGACTGATTGATTATTGTTCAAGACTGATTGTTTGATTATTGTTCAAGTCTGATTGTTTGATTATTGTTCAAGCCTGATTGTTTTATTATTGTTCAAGACTGATTGTTTGATTATTGTTCAAGCCTGATTGTTTGATTATTGTTCAAGCCTGATTGTTTGATTACTGTTAAAGCCTGATTGTTTGATTATTGTTCAAGCCTGATTGTTTGATTATTGTTCAAGCCTGATTGTTTGATTATTGTTCAAGCCTGATTGTTTGATTATTGTTCAAGACTGATTGATTATTGTTCAATACTGATTGTTTGATTATTGTTCAAGTCTGATTATTTGATTATTTTTCAAGCCTGATTGTTTGATTATTGTTCAAGACTGATTGTTTGATTATTGTTAAATCCTGATTGTTTGATTATTGTTCAAGTCTGATTGTTTGATTATTGTTAAAGCCTGATTGTTTGATTATTGTTCAAGCCTGATTTGTTTGATTACTGTTAAAGCCTGATTGTTTGATTATTGTTCACGCCTGATTGTTTGATTATTGTTCAAGCCTGATTGTTTGATTATTGTTCAAGCCTGAATATTTGATTATTGTTGAAGCCTGATTGTTTGATTACTGTTCAAGCCTGAATATTTGATTATTATTCAAGCCTGATTGTTTGATTATTGTTCAAGCCTGATTTGTTTGATTACTGTTAAAGCCTGATTGTTTGATTATTGTTCAAGCCTGATTGTTTGATTATTATTCAAGCCTGATAGGCTCATTATTATTCAAGTCTGATTGGTTCGATTTACATTTTTTCCTCTTTTGATAGCTTTCTGTACGTTGCACTCAATATATGTATTATTTCTAATGATACTGTTGTGCTCCTGATTTTGTTTAACATTCACATAATTGTAGAATGAAATGTGTTAATTATTGTTCAAGAAATAAATATTCTCTATGCAATTTTTGTTACCACTGACTTGTTGTTTTTCGTATCTTTGGTAAATGTTTCAAATGTGTTGTTTTAAAAAAAAAAATAATGTTACATAGTGACATCAGAATGTATTCGAGCATTTATTCATTCATTCATTTTCCTTTTGCGCTGAAGTTAGCGCATAGGGCAGAGGTCAGATCTCTCCAATTATGTCTGTTCAAAGCTATTCTGTGCAGTTCTTGAATTGTATGAATATTGATTGTTTTACTTTCTCTAAGTATTGTTCTTCTGAGTGTATATTTTGGTCTACCCCTTGCTATTTTGCATGTAGGTATCCATTCAAGAGATTGGTGGTGTATTCTGTTGGTGTCTGCGCGTAGGACATGCCCGATAAAGGACCAACGGCGTTTTCTGATAACATATGTGATGAAATTTTGATGTGTCTCTTCTCTGATTTTATCATTCGATTTGAATTCACTCCAATGGGTGTTAGTTATCCTACGAAGACATTTGTTCTCGAAACTCAGTAATTTCTTTTCTGAAGATAAAGAGCTTTTCCAGCTCTCACATCCATATGATAGCACCGGAATAACACAGGAACTAAATAAGCGCATTTTCGTGCGTGTGCTGATTTACTTTGACTTCCAGATATTAGACAGTCTGTTAAATGCACTTGATACTAGGGCAATGCGGGTTGTAATTTCTATCATGACATTACATGACACGAAATTCGAGCATTAGGTGCATTTTATTTATCTGGGATGTCTAGTATAGACTTGAACTTTAATTAGAATTAATGAAAATATACTACCACTGTAATCATTAAAATGGGTACCAGATGACAAAATATAGATTTTCTGAAAGATGTCGCAAATAGAATTGGTACTAGATGACAAAATAAATATTTCTAGAAGGATGTAATCCAGAGAATGGGTTGTATGTGACAAACGAGAGAGGAGGGATAGCAAGAGAAACTCTTCGCAGAACAAACATCACAAAGAGTATTATATTGGGTCCCAATAACATCGTTCAGGCTAGACTAACACAGAACAGCAATACATCGTTCAAGCAAAACTAACACAGAACAGCAATACATCGTTCAAACTAGACTAACACAGAGCAGCAATACATCGCTCAAACTACACTAACACAGAGCAGCAATACATCGCTCAAGCAAAACTAACACAGAGCAGCAATACATCGCTCAAACTACACTAACACAGAGCAGCAATACATCGCTCAAACTACACTAACACAGAGCAGCAATACATCGCTCAAACTACACTAACACAGAGCAGCAATACATCGCTCAAACTACACTAACACAGAGCAGCAATACATCGCTCAAACTACACTAACACAGAGCAGCAATACATCGCTCAAGCAAAACTAACACAGAGCAGCAATACATCGCTCAAACTACACTAACACAGAGCAGCAATACATCGCTCAAACTACACTAACACAGAACAGCAATACATCGCTAAAGCTACACTAACACAGAACAGCAATACATCGCTAAAGCTACACTAACACAGAACAGCAATACATCGCTAAAGCTACACTAACACAGAACAGCAATACATCGCTCAAGCAAAACTAACACAGAGCAGCAATACATCGCTCAAGCAAAACTAACACAGAACAGCAATACATCGCTCAAACTGGGGAACACATGTTTCTTAGTGAGCTGAAGGTACAGAGACAGACATACGATGATGATGTTGATATGATGATGAAAACAAGTAGTCCCTTAGCTGCGAGCAGATAACTCTCGACATCCCATAGCCTTCCTGACAAAGCATGGATCATCCTCAGTTTAATAAGCGAGGTGACACTCATATAAGGTTTGGAGCCTTAAACGATTGTATTAGGGAGGTTATGGATGCATGTGTAGTCCTTGAAGGGAGGCATTCCAGTGCAGCAGTATCCCAGGATCATCAAGTTCTGCCAGGAGTGCAACACATGTGTCTGGTCACATTCCATTGGGCCAGTACTCCAGGATCATCAAGTTCTGCCAGGAGTGCAACACATGTGTCTGGTCACATTCCATTGGGCCAGTACTCCAGGATCATCAAGTTCTGCCAGGAGTGCAACACATGTGTCTGGTCACATTCCATTGGGCCAGTACTCCAGGATCATCAAGTTCTGCCAGGAGTGCAACATATATGTCTGGTCACGTTCCAGTGCATCAGTACTCCATGATCACCAAGTCCTACCAGGACCGCAGCACATATGTCTTGTCACATTCCAGTACATCAGTATCACAGGATCATCAAGTTCTGCCAGGAGTGCAACACATATGTCTGGATCAACTAATTTATCATTTTTCTGGAGTAATGGTACACCTAGCATTCCTTATCCCCTAGGAATCTGCCACAATAGGTCAAAAGTGAAATGTTTGCTGGCCTTCTTTACTCTGTAATTCGTGGGGAACATTTGACAGAAGAAATAAGTAAGAAATCGAAGTAAGGCGTGCAGTGACAATGATATCTGATATCTTAGCAGGTAACAGGTTGTCAACCTTCCCTAATTGTCCCTAGTCGCCTGCTACGACACACCTGGAAGGAAGACAGTTGCCCTATTATTTGCTCCCTGAACTAGAAATTCAGACCATGGGTGCCACGCGGATATGATGCTAATGTTGAAGATATAGTCCTTTTAGATGTGAGGATATAACTCTTGACACATGATGATGATGAAGAAATAGTTCCTTTAGATGTGAACTGGTAGTATAGATGTGAGCAGGTAGCCTAGATGTGAGCAGGTAGCCTAGCGTGAGCAGGTAGCCTAGATGTGAGCAGGTAGCCTAGTGTGAGCATGTAGCTTATGAGCAACCGAAATAACACCCGAGTTTTGTTGACTCCGATGCATGCCTGTGCTGGGAATGTATGGATACATGTGTGGTCGCCACTGAAGAGATGCACCAAGTGAATATCGTTGTTGGATTTACTTTGTCCCAAGATCGCTCGTCCAGTCAAGAGTGTGTGCATTCAAGTTAAGGTCATTGTTAGATTTAGCAGGATCCAAGATCGCTCGTACAGCCAGGAGTGTTTGCTAATTATTTCAACATTATTCTTTGAGATTTGTTGACCTATCTTCAGTGATGGTGCTTTTGAGATTCAACGCCACCTAGGAGACTGCCATAGAAGAAAGAACAAAGCTGCAATATCCGCCGACCTGTATCACTTTGTCATCCATGTGGATTATTTGTTCGAAGACAACAGCAAACACAAAATAATACAAGAAAAGCCATGAGTGGGAGAGAACAGAGTAAACAATATGAAACATATATAACTGTAAAGATGAATTCTGGATGGGTTTTCACAGAAAGAAAAGACTCACTATATGGTCATATCATCTACTAGAAGTATAATGTTCCATGGTGTTAGGTTTAGTAGTTAATTAGTTAGATTAGCAAACATTCCACATGCGGAGGCGAACAGGCAGACAGACAGACAGACAGACAGACAGACAGACAGACAGGCAGGCAGGCAGGCAGGCAGGCAGGCAGACAGACAGACAGACAGACAGGCAGGCAGGCAGGCAGGCAGTCAGACAGACAGACAGACAGGCAGACAGGCAGGCAGCAGGCAGGCAGGCAGGCAGGCAGGCAGGCAGACAGACAGACAGACAGACAGACAGACAGACAGACAGACAGATAGATAGATAGATAGATAGATAGATAGATAGATAGATAGATAGATAGATAGATAGATAGATAGATAGATAGATAGATAGATAGATAGATAGATAGATAGATAGATAGATAGATAGATAGATAGATAGATAGATAGATAGATAGATAGATAGATAGATAGATAGATAGACTATAGGTTAGGTAGGTAAATTCATAATTCATGCTAGTACTGTATTTGGGTAAGTTAGGTAGGTAAATTCATAATTCATGCTAGTGCTGTATTTGGGTAAGTTAGGTAGGTAAATTCATAATTCATACTAGTACTGTATTTGTGTAGGTTAGGTAAATTCATAATTCCTGCTAGTACTGTATTTGGGTAAGATAGGTAGGTAAATTCATAATTCATACTAGTACTGTATTTGTGTAGGTTAGGTAAATTCATAATTCATGCTAGTGCTGTATTTGTGTAGGTTAGGTAAATTCATAATTCCAGATAGTACTGTATTTGGGTAAGTTAGGTAGGTAAATTCATAATTCATGCTAGTACTGTATTTGGGTAAGTTAGGTAGGTAAATTCATAATTCATGCTAGTACTGTATTTGGGTAAGTTAGGTAGGTAAATTCATAATTCATGCTAGTACTGTATTTGTGTAAGTTAGGTAGGTAAATTCATAATTCATACTAGTACTGTATTTGTGTAGGTTAGGTAAATTCATAATTCATGCTAGTGCTGTATTTGTGTAGGTTAGGTAAATTCATAATTCCAGATAGTACTGTATTTGGGTAAGTTAGGTAGGTAAATTCATAATTCATGCTAGTACTGTATTTGGGTAAGTTAGGTAGGTAAATTCATAATTCATGCTAGTACTGTATTTGGGTAAGTTAGGTAGGTAAATTCATAATTCATGCTAGTACTGTATTTGGGTAAGTTAGGTAGGTAAATTCATAATTCATACTATATATATCAAGGGAATCAAGTGATATATTCTTTCCAGAACGTTGTCGTCATCTTAAATACTCTCTGTACCCCTCTCTGTTCCGAGCAAGCAGGCCTGTATTGGCCAGACACGTGCATACATTCTTCGATGTCGCTGGTCAATCGTCTTCTTTGTCTTCTTCTCTCGGCAAGCACTCTACCCTGTAATTCATACTACTACTGTATTTAGTTAGGCTCGAGAAGAGTAGTTTCATCTTCTTCTTCTGCTTTCGTTCTCAAAGTCCTACTGATTAGTAGTATGTAATCCAAATAACGGAATACGTTATGTCATGGTTTACAGCTTGGTTGTGATGAGACCACCTTTCTGCCTGACACTTCTTATCTCAGTATACAAATGGATCACTTTGACCCTCTATTTTATGGGACAGCAGCCAACTATCTCCCTTATAATCTTCTTAGCTATATCTTACTATATTCATGACAGGTCATAGTGTTGCTATTATTTGTCCCCCACCCACATTCCCTTTTTTCCAACATTGGGAACACACAGAAAGAACAATTTGAGAACCACTGCCCTGTGTTACGTGCCATGTACCAAGTAAATCCAACAATGCAATAAAAATAACGTTGTATGGATAAACTCTAAAAATAGACATTCGAAAAAAATAATGTAACAGAGAACTGAGTCCCTCGTTATTTATATTCTTGTGGACTCGTCGGTTTATCATCCTTCAAAAGTGACGTGGTTTGCTTTTTTTCCCTTTTTTTAAAAAAATTGGCTTTCAGCCGACAAAACTGCTTAAATAGTCAAGAGAATGAACATCATTGTGTTGTTGTTCATCTGTCGAAATCAACGATGACCAATCATTTCAACTGGAATGATGATGAAGAGGATGATGTCTATGTCGTGCATTGCCGTGACTAATAAGTCATATGCGTGCCTAGAAGAATCTACCATATTTTGAGTATGTATGGAAGAAGTCTGTGGGACATGGAGAAGCTCTTGCCTTTCATCTAGCGCTTTTCTTTTGCGCAGCATGCTGTCTGAGGTTCTGTGCAGCTGCAGCACCACTCTTGATTCTGCGAAGTCAGTCGAAACTGCCTTGTGCAAGATTCTCTCATGAATGTATATATATTTTGTAGTTAGACAATGATGTCTTAAATGTGTCCTTAAAACACTTCTGTCCGGCCTTGCAGGGGCCAGCCTAGAGTTCTTAATATTACAACGTTTTTGGTAGACGTTGATCCTTCATGCGAGCCATGTGTCCGCGCATATCCCAACTGGCGCCTTCATAACCATTGTTTATATGTTTACACACTTAGATTTCATAAGTACTTTATTGTCTGGCACTTTATCTCATAAATGAATGTTTGAGTATCTGCACTTGAGTAACATCAGTGTACTCTTGATACCACATATGTGCCCCGTCCCTCTTACGGAAACGCAAGGACGACTTGATGAAATTCCTTAGCTTTAATCGATAATCTCCAGAATTCTTCGGGGAAAAAATACACTTTATCTGGATTCGAACCCGCAACCTCTTGAGTGGGTTATTGTTAAATAAATACTCAGAAAATAGAAGCAATTAAATTCAGCAAGTCACAAAACCCAGTATATTTAACAATAAACAAAACTCAAGTGAATCAAGCTTCTGAATTTAAATATCTGCGAAGTATATTCACAGACAACGGAAAATTAGACAGAGAAATTGAGACAATATGCCAAAAAGCAAACATAGAGACATACCAGCTATCACAATCACTGTTCAACCAAAAAATCAAGATGGAAGTCAAGAGACAGATGATAAACAGTTTTTTTATGGCAACACTTTGCTAACAATGTCAGAGAAGCCCAGCAGAGAAAACTTACAACATGTGAGATTAAATTCCTGAGAAAAGCCGCAAATGTAACAAAATTAGACAATATAAGAAATGATGAAATCAGAATAATAAGTATAAGACCATGCACAGAATACGTCGAGAAGCAACACATAAAATGGTTTGGACACCTTATGAGAATGAACCATAACCAACTACCGACAAGACTATATAGCATAAAAAGATATGGATACATGACCAGAAGAAGACCTAGAATAAGATGGATAGATATTATCAAGACGACCTTGAATAAATATGGATTAAACGAAGCCAAGGCGACACATCTGGTCTTGGATATACAGCGTGCTTCCAGTCACCATTCCTAAACTTGCAAATGTGGATATTATGACCATCATCCACCTGGTGATTGACAATAGACCATTAATAACCTCTTGAGTACAAAAGTACGGCATAACTACTATAAAAGGAAGTTTTATTTTAGTTTTCATGAAGTATACTTGAAGTGACCACTAAAAATCGATGGAAAATTTTCAAAATCGTCAGTTTTGACTGATGACACCGATGTATATTCCTAATATATTCCCTAGTATATATAGTATATTCCTACCAACACTGTGTTACCAGTGCCAAACCTGGTCTCTCTCATCTTCACATTACAGAAAGATAGTGAGTGACATGTGAGATGACATGCTTGAGGAAAGCTGCCGGGGTCACCGGGCTTGATAGATTACGAAATGAATATATCAGGGAAAGAATAGGTATAATATCTTGTACATATTACATATAGAGAGAACAGATCAAGTGGTTTGACCACATTATGAGAATTTATCACGAAAATTTGCCAGTACAAGCATATAACCAAATGAGATCAGGGTACAAAGCCAGAGGAAGACCACGGAAAAGATGGATAGAAAACGTCAGGGACATCCTCCACAGACATGGTCATAGCATAGCCGAGGCCACACATATGGCGATAGAACGCAAGCTCGAGCTCTAATCACCCCTACTCTTAACGGCAAGAGTGGATCACAAACCACCTGGGGATAGACAATAGACAATAGACACCGATGTGTCAACAGAGCTGTATAAACGCGACGGACTCGCACAGAGCTATACTAAAGGACAGATAGCAGACAAGTCAACACTGAACCAGTGTAAACTCTGAGCTGTTGCCAAGGGAATTTTTATGATCCAACATCTGCATAAGAATGTCCTTTTTCGTACTTATGTTAAATCCTCTTTAGTTTTTTTTCCCGTTCCCTCTAGGAATAACAAACATTCTCAGAATAAGTGCTGTTTTGAAAATAAAACAGTTAAGTGCAGTATTTTCTTTGATATTTTTGGGATATTTATACACATTTTGCCTGCCAGATCGTTCTTGTTTTCCTGTTCCTATCGGAAGATCTACACCTGTTTGCCCTTGTTGAGGTCTCCGACACCTAGCAGACGTTTAACACATTAATTCATTCAGTGGCGTTTCCTAATTTAAAAGGGAAGGGTCGCATGCCTACTTTGTTTTTAGTGGCGCTGTTAATGTTATTAGCTTCATTTTTTGGTCGTGTTTAATTGTGAGATAAATATTTATTCCCGTGTATCCATTTCCTTGATTCTCTCTACGAGTAGTGGAAATATCGTTGTTGTTGTTTTTTAAACTAGGTATCCACAGTATAGATAGACAGACAGACACACATCAAGCAAGCAGACAGACAGATATACAGACTTGCCACCAAGCAAGCAGACAGGCAGATATACAGACAGGTCATCACGCAAGCAGACAGGCAGATATACAGACAGGCCATCAAGAAACCAGACAGGCAGATATACAGACAGGCCACCAAGCAAGCAGACAGGCAGATATACAGACAGGCCATCAAGAAACCAGACAGGCAGATATACAGACAGGCCATCAAGCAAGCAGACAGGCAGATATACAGACAGACCATAAGACAGGCAGATATACAGACAGGCCATCAAGCAAGCAGACAGGCAGATATACAGACAGGCCATCAAGCAAGCAGACAGGCAGATATACAGACAGGTCATCAAACAAGCAGACAGGCAGATATACAGACAGGCCATCAAGCAAGCAGACAGACATATATACAGATAGCCACACATGCCATCCAGCAGGCAAGCATACAGACAATATATACACAGAAAGACAGTATTCTGAACATATTAAAAGACATAACACCTTGCTGGCGACTTTACTTGGGGTTAGAGTCACAGGGAGGAGTGCAAGAGGAAGGCAAAGATACGTAAGAGGAAAACATCGCGAGATGAACAGGTTACAGTTCAGCAGAATGCATCACCTAGGTAAGATGTTGGAGGTCTGTTGCAGCCAACCTTAGGTGCGGAGACGACACTTGATGATGATCCGGGGAAAATAAAATATAATAACAGTTACAGTCACAAAACACTGATACACAAAACTCAAGTTAACAGTTTAAAAGAACATACTGAATCGACGTTTCGAACAGAAAGTCTCTATCAAGAAAATACATAACCAACGAAGAATAAGCAGTACAAAATTAATAATATTTCAATATATGAACAAGAGTAGAAATATGAGAACACACACACACACACGCACAAACACCAGTCTACTTTATTACAGTAAATTAACTAGAGAGCGGAAATGCATTCACAAACACACTAGCTGGAGTCTAATTTTCCTCAAGGTAAAATCTTCTTCTTCTTCTGCATTCTTTGTCAATCTTCTACAGATTAGCAGGATGTGGTGCCGAGAACGGAACGCTTTGTGTTATGGTTTACAACGTAGCTTCAATATCTGAGCCTTTCAATCTGACACGTCAGTCTTCAGCCTGGCTTCTTTGTCTCTTGACCCTATATCATCATCATCAAGTGACATATTCTTTCCAGAACGTAGTCTTTCCTATGGATCTCTTGAATTCTCCGCGGTCTTGAGCAAGTTGTCCTGCATCTTTCAGTGACATGCGCAGGCATTCTTTAATATCTTTTGTCCAACGGCGTCTTGGTCGACCTTTTCCCCTGTTGCCTTCTATCACCCTCCTCCAGTAACACTCTCTCCATGCCATCGTGTCTCTTAATATGACCGAAAAAAACTAGCTTTTTCTTAAATATGGTGTTCAGAAGCCAGCCTTCCTGGACGTTAATAGTTTGTAACACCTCCTGGTTTGTTTTCTTCGCTGTCCATGGTATTCTCAAAACTCTTCTATAACACTTTAATTCAAATGATGTTATTCTCTTGGTCACTGTTTTATTTAGTGCCCATGCTTCGCATTCATATGTCGCCACAGGAAATACACATGTTCGTAGTAAACACAATTTGGTTCTTATGTTAGTACCTTGCACATAGTTTCTTTATCTGTTTTAATTTTGCCAGCGCCATTGCCGTTCTTCTCTTCACCCTATATACGATGGAATAATCAAACCCACTCCAAAACTTCTTTAGTCTCTTCTTACAACATGCATGGAAAGTAAACAGTGTTACCATACTTTGCTTCCCCCTTAGGATCCCGACAGCACAAAGGAGAGTACAATGATATTATATTTTAGGGAAGAAACGTTGCATATATTGCCAATAATACCACGAAGCCCGTAGATAAGGTGGCTGGGGTGTTTAAACCTCTCCCCCAGGAAATCAGAACTGCTCGTTTAGTGAGAGGAATTTTTGCCTAAATGTTAAGTATGGAAGCTGCGACAACATCACCTGGGGAGTGGGTAACTCTTTCCCTAACGGTTTTTCCACAAAAAGTCATCAAAGGTACTTACATACGAAGATGGGCGAATTACACACGAGGATTGGCGAATTACACACGAGGATTGGCGAATTACACACGAGGATTGGTGAATTACACACGAGGATTGGCGAATTACACACTAGGATTGGCGAATGCATTTTTATTTAGGTAAACTCACCCCTCCTCCATGCTAAAACATATCTAAAGCCTTGAATACAAGATTACACCAAATACCACATTGCACCAAATATCACATTGTACCACATATTACATTGTACCAAATACGACACTGTACCAAATACCACATTACACCAAATATCACATTGCACCAAATACCACACTGTACCAAATACCACATTACACCAAATATCACATTGTACCACATATCACATTGTACCAAATACCACACTGTACCAAATACCACATTACACCAAATATCACATTACACCAAATATCACATTGCACCAAATACCACACTGTACCAAATAACACATTACACCACATATCACATTACACTAAATATCACGTTACATCAAATATCACATTAAACCAAATATCACACTGTACCAAATACCACATTACACAAAATACCGCATTAAACAACATACCACATAACACCAATTACGACAGTGTACACCAAAATGCCACATTGCACCAACTATCACATAGCATAAAATACCACATTGTTTACCAAATACTACATTTCACCAAATCCTACATTGCACCAAAACATTGTACCACATACCACATTGCACCAAATACCACATTGCACCAAATATCACATTGCACCAAATATCACATTACACCAAATATCACACTGCACCAAATACCACATTACACCAAATATTGCATTGAACCACATACCACCAATTATCACATTGTTTACCAAATACCACATTGTTTACCAAATACTACATTGCACGAAATACCACATTTCACCAAATACCACATTGCACCAAATCCCAAATTGCATCAAATACCGCTGTGCACCAAATACCACATTGTACCAGATACCCCATTCCACCAAATACCACATTTCACCAAATACCTCTTTCCACCAAATACCACAAAAATGCAAGAAGTGGTGTTGCCTTGTACATTGCTATCGGTTGTACAACTGTTGGTGATCTCGTGCAAATGTTTTGATCCGCATGGTATGAACCTGGAAAACATACTGAAAAAACACCGTGTATTTATGGAAATCAGTCATAGACCTCTAGATACACATGGACTTGATAAACGTCACACATAGAGGCCGCTGTTGCTAAAAGTAGCCGGAAGTTTACGTTTTGAATAATGTCGCACAGAAAACAATTACTTAATTATTTTTTTTAAAGAAAATCTTGGCTATTTTTCGTAACATAGACCCCTTTCTTAGATTCTTATCAGATACAAGTATCTAATGAAATTAATTATGTCCATAGAAAATGTATCCTCTCACGCTAAAAACATTTATTTTAGCAGAAAAAGTACCAAACAAAATATTTTTTATTTCACACTTTAAAAAAACCAAAAAAACTTTCTAATCCGAGCACTAATTGCTGTAAATAAACAGTATTGTTTATATCAACTTTTATCAACCCCATTTCCTCTTTGGCAACAATTGTCAATTTTTGTTCCAGATCCCCTCAACAGTCAACCCCGCCAACAGTTAGGTTGAGGTAATTCATGTACATTCTCATGTGGATAAAATGGTAGTGGTGGATATGGGAGACACAATCGCAAGTTGCATTGGTTGCCTGACCTCATAGATGAAAGTGACACAGAAGTCAAGTTGAAGGCGGGCGTTTCATGCTAAAAATTGCAGATATCGCAGCTATGCTGTAAACCATAACATAACGAACTGCGTTATCGGGACTATAACTTAATAACCAGGGGAACCTGAGAACGAACGCAGAAGAAGAACAGGAAGAAAAGATGAAGAAGAAAACAATGAAAAAGATAAAAATGACGGGTGAAATGTAGAGTGAAGTGAAAGGGCTTACTAAACACACAAAAATATGGATTGTGGGGTTCCAGCGCTCCGCTGGGAGTTGTAAGATGAATAATGATTTTATTTAATGATGAAACGGAAATATAAGTAAATTATAGATAACTAGTTTCTCATATCCTAGCCTAAAGCTGCACACTCAATTCCACCTCCTACAAAAGCATGTAACATTTAAGATAACACATTTATTCCGTTATTTCATTACGTCGCCTGTTGTTTTTTTATTTGTTTTTTTTTTTTTTACACTGTAGGTAGCTCTTCTGCATTCAATGATATAAAAATGCATTCATATCCGTTGATATTTACAATACATCGCAATTTACAGAATCATTCAAGCTGTTTTAGAGTTGCCAATTTCGCCAATTCATAAATAAGTTTGACAAACTTAGCCATTTTAAAATGTCGTTGGCGATAAAAATTAGTTATTATAATATTATATTTTAACCAATTGGAAAACATATTAACTTTTACGTATTTTGTTGGTTGATTTTTTAAAGGCTGCAGCGCATCATATTCATAATGATGATGATGGTGTTCCTCCTTCGCAAGTGAAGATGAGCATGGCATGAAAAAACATTAAATGCGATGAAATATATATATATATATATATATATATATATATATAATTAAAATTAGAAATTAACTAATTTGGTTTGTGAGTTCGTAGATGCCCGATGAGTCCGATTTGTGCACGGAAAGTTCTATTGCAGTGCATGCAAGAGTGCTGAAGGTTCGGGGTAGGAGAATTTACGGATTTGTCCTTCCGCTTTATGCGCTTGTGGATTGCCCGCAGTATTTTTTCTTTTTCAAATTTCTTGATGCCAGCAGTGATCTGGGTGTGCCAGGCTTAGCGATCATCAAGTGCTGTAGTCTCCCAGGAGTTAAGATCGATGCTCCAGTTCTTGAGGGAGCTTTTTTAGGTGATCCTTGAAGTGCTTTTTCTGCCCTCCACTTGAACGTTTACCTTCGCACAACTCCCCATAGAATAATCTCTTTGGAAGGCGCTTGTCTGGTATAATGTAGAGATAAACCTATTATTTTTTGGCTGTAGTAATTATGAAAGCAAAATTTAAGTTTCATTGCAATCTCCGCCTATGTTGAATGTGTCGAACCATTCATGTCACTGAAACAGCGCATATTTCTATTCTCTAGAATAATAGTCTGGTAGGACCATATACCTGCTACAAAATAGAACGACGCCACAATATTGCTCTTGAATGATACTGATGCACAATAGCCTGCGACAGAAGCTGAATCTGGAACCTTGGCTGTTTGAGACTTGCTCTTTTCCATACCGCCGGCGTGCCGCCACATAGTATTTTGTTTAAATTTGTGAAGATATTAAGATTCACTCAAAAATAACGTTATTTGCACAAATGTTTCTCTCTTCACTGCTGTCAAAATACTACCAAGAAACAGAGCACACATTAATCTTACAGAAACAACTATTCGAATTCTATTGATCATTTCATTGAATTCGAATTTGTGATTACTTCACTTTATTGATTTTTAATGTTATATCTTAACATAAGATATAAGTTTGGCCAGTCTTTTTCCAATTCTCACTTAAAATTTTGTATATTCTAAGTTTCAAATATCTGGAAAAAGAACAGACATTTGACATATTTGATACGTACAGTGAGATAACAGAAGCCCCTGTGGATATTGTTATTATTTCAATCAATCTCATGTCGAATGTAGGTGCAGACTTCGATGTCTAAAACTGCACAAAATAGCTTCAAATGTGAGTATCCCTTGATGAAAGCGAACTCTGTTCACGAAATAGCGCAATAATTTGATTAATTTTTCCTATCCTCTTTATTAGATTAGTCAGTCTGAAGATTGGTTTTGAAGTTGCTGGTTCATGACACTCCATTATCCCCTACGGGAATTGTAAGCAAAAATAATTCGCCATCTGCTGAAAGAGACGAACTTGATCCCATGATGTCTGGAGTGTTCATGCTTAACAGACGTTGGTTCAGCGAAGTGATCATTGTTCCCAGTGATGTCTAGGTGTTGCAAGGCCCGAAAGGGGAGCAAAGGATAACAACACTATTTATTTTCTATGCATGTCGTAAGAGGCGACTAAAGAGATTAACTGGAGTTGACTGTCCTATCCCATATAGTGTCAAATAGACTCAAAAAATATGCTGAAGTCGGCTTTGTCAGGCCGAGAGGCGCAGAAATCGCAGCAAAACTGTAAACCATGACACAGCGCATTTCATTCTCCGAACTGCATCCTGGAAGTCTGCAAAAGTTTGAGAACGAACAGAAGAACAAAGATTCAAGAAAGATTGTTCCTTGTTCTTGGCAGGTTAGTCAACCTGAAGACTGGCTTTGAAATCGTCTGATCATGACACGCCCTGTTTTCTAATATCATTAGATTAATCATACTGCAGACAGTTGTTGAAGTCACCTGGCCATGTCATTGTTTTATCTCTTGCTCACCTCAAGTTAGTCAATCCCTAGGCTGGGATTGAAGTTGTCAGATGCTTGAGTTAAGGTTTTCCTTTATTCTAGTATATCTTCTGCATTGATCTTTCCTATCATTGTATGGGTCCAGAGATGACATGCACACTAGAGTGCACAGGTCGGCGCTCCATAGCTGGTCGATCATCAGGGTCAGCGAAACACAACTGGCCAAGACCCTCGGTACACTTCCACGCAGTGGGCCTGGAAACAGGAGTGCAGCAACCCTGCTGTAGCCTGGCCAAGTACTAGGGATCAAAGATACGGGAATGCCAACCCGGCCCAAAAAATGCTGGCTGTAGACAGATGTGTCAGGTCGAAAGGCGCAGATAACGCAGCTTGATGTAAAACATGACACATCGCAGATCACCCTCATACGTCCTTCTCAGGACGGTCAGCGGAATGCTTTTAGAGGGTCCGCCGCAAGGCGTACGACGAAGAAGAAGAAGATATCATTGTATAGCGAATCCATTTCTCATTCTTAATATATTCTGTACACGTACATGACAGGTGGCAAAGTTACTATTATATGCTCTGTGTTTGCCCCTATACTGAGAAGAAATGCATGTGTTGTGTCATGGTTTATATCTTGACTATCGCTATGACACATCATATTTCATCGTGAATTTTAGTCACTTTATCCTCTATGAGATTTCATAAACTCCACTCCAAAACTCCCTTAGTTTCTTCCTGCAACATGTGTGATTTACCAATTCTGACACCTGCTGTAAACATGCGTTTTATGTAATAAAGAAATTTGTATTGGAAACACTGTAGTCATAACATACTGCACACACAAATACGTGTATAATTGTATTGTCTCGCATACAGGGATGGTATAGGTAGAGTTCATAGAAGGTTGACGTACAGATATTTTTTGTTTAAAATCAAAACTGATTCTTTTTAGTCGGGGATACGTGTATATATATATAAATAGAAACAACGCTGGGATTTTATTGTCTATGTGCAGCACAATTCACGAGAAGAATTGCAATAGCAACATTAAAACGAGGACAAAAGAAACATCATTGGCACAGCACCAACAGTAAAGCTAAACTACATTTTATTAGAGAAATAATGTTTCCAGTAGAAAATCATGGAAGTGAAACATCTACATTTAATAAAGTAGTGGCAAAAAGAATTTCTGTCTACGAAATGAGATGGTTCAGAAGGATTTTGAGAATGTAATGGATAGCAGAAACAGACAAATCAAGAAATGTTGAGAACCGTAAATGTGAAAGAGGGTTGGCGGCTCTTTAAACATCATTATCGTAAGGGCTTTTTTTTTACCGTATAGAAAGACAAAACATCGTGGAAAAACGTGTAATTGAAGGTATGGTTGCTTGTAACAGAGGAAATAACCGCCCAAGACAGAGATGGACAAGAGAATTTTCAGAGTGCTTAAACATGTCCTTTCTTCTCATCTTCTGAGTTCGTTCTCAAACTACTGCCCCTTAACAGAATGTAGTCCGGGGGGACGAAATGTACTGTGTCATGGTCTTCAGCTTGGTTGTGATAGACGTGTCTTTCAGCCGGACACAATTGATTTAGTAATGGCGTCTGTATAATTTTGACATTTTATGAGATGTGACAGCAACTTAAAATAAACCTAGGTAGTAGTTTCTTACGATATGCATAACAGGTCACAGTATTGCTATCCTGTGCACCCCTTTCATGCCTCGTCAATACTATGGGGGTCCTGGCCATTCTGAAAAAAATGTTGCTAGAGTATCTTGTTTCGAATTAGCAATAAATCCACCATAATTGGATGTAAATATTTCTAGGCAATATAAATACTTTAGTGGGTTGTCATTGTTTTCGTACCTGTCAGGATGCACATTTTCCTGCGGCGGGGGTTGAATCAGGTGTCAATTTCATTCTAAAATTGAGAGAAATTAAAAGAACAGGCGATGCTGGCTTCACTGGAGTCTGTGAAAGGATGCATTTCCTTTGGTATCTCCTCTTGATCCATGACATTGAGATGGACAAGACTGTTCGTGGGAGATTTCTGGAAAATATAATCGCTGTTAGAAAGTAGATAGATAAGATTGAGAAATAGAGTGTTTAATTCAGGAGCTTCGGGAACTGCTAGCATCCATACGCTTAATCTTTTGCTCAAACTGAAAGAGACGAAACTTCTCTGGGAGTGATCTACGAGCATATGCTTGCTGTCGTTGGTTAAGCCACTGACAAATTCCTGATCTTGTAGTATCTCTAGTGGTTACTTCTCTGGGAATGATCGACGAGCATATGCTTGCTGTCGTCGGTTAAGCAGCTGAAAAATTCCTGATCCTTTAGTAGCTCTAAAGGTTTAGTCGAGCATCCTTGTAAACAATGTTTATTATTTGATCGAATATTCTTATAAATAATGTGTAATCTTTGATTAAATATAAATATCATTATAAATATTTCTTAACTTTTGATCGATCATCTTTATAACAATAAAGATTGTTGGATTGACAATCAAATTGTATAAGTCGCTGGTGCTTTCTGTTGTGTTGTATGGTTGTGAGAGTTGGGCACTCACTGCGGACATGGAGAGAAGATTACAAGCTTTCGAGTACAAATGCTACAGACGAATTCTACGAATTTCCTATAGGGAAAATAAGACCAATGTGTACGTAAGAAGTAAGGTAGAGATGTGTGCAAGTGTTCAGGAGCCATTGCTTTCAATAGTGAAACGACGAGAACTAGAATGGTTCGGACATGTATGCAGGCACGATTCATTGTCAAAAAAAATACTGCAGGGAACTGTCGAGGGTGGAAGAAGCAGAGGAGGGCAATAAAGACATGGACAGACAACATCAAGGAATGGACAGTGCAAGATATTTCCACATTCATCCGCATCGCTGAGGATAGAATTCGCTGGAGGAATCTGTGTGCTGAGGCATCCAATGTGGTACCCCTACAGCCCTGAAGGGTTATGGGTTTATTGATTGATTGATTGATTGATAACAAATTGGCAAATTTTTGGTCGCGTAACCTTATGAACATTTTTTAACCTTTGGTCGCGTATATTTATCAACATTTTAAATTTGGTCGAGCATCCTTGCAACATTTCGAAACCTGCAATCTAATATTTTTACTTGACATTTCCTGCTATTGACAAGGTAATTAACATGAGCAATTTCAAAGAAACTTGGCACAAGGTGCTATACTAACAACATTTGTTCTGAGCCCAACGTTTTACCAGCACGCTCTGTTTACTTCTGCTTGTATGTAAACTTCTATGTGTATGTGTGCCCATGTATGTGTGTGACTGTTCTTGCATAAAAATATACAACAGGTTCAGCAATCGTCTTGTTCAGCAATCGCCACGCTCTGCGTTTTCTGTGTAATAATTTACATTTTTATCAACCATCTCGATAGATTTAACAGAAGTACTCCGCATTCCTTGTTACAAACAGGAGGCTGTTAAGATCGGTTATATAGGCCTATGACTAGGTCGGGATTGACTACAAACGGGACTAGCTACCAACAGGGTTGGTTACATACAGAGCTGGGTTCTAGTTGAAAGACAGAGGCAAATCGAACATTTAAATTTATCATTATATAAAAACCTGTCCAATGACATTTTGGGTCAGCATAGGGTTCATCATCTGCTTTTTAAACTATTCATGATAATAAATATGTCCTTGCTATGTTTTTCTACCATGATGCAAAAATGGGAGATTTGTCGTGTTCGTTTATAGCTCAATGCAGACAAGAACCATCCACTGCATAGCGATATTGAGAATCTGTTTATAGCTGTGCACCAGCGCAGACTAGAACCATCCACTACATGATGATATTGGAAAGATCGAAGGTAACAGATTAAAAATGGGCTCTGTATGTACCAGGTTTGAATCCCTACACAGGAAGTTATACATCCGGACCGTTCATTAAACAATGGCACACTACTGGACGTATTTATATTGCTTAGAATATCAAAACAGACACGAAAATGATGTGTTGATGGCTACGTTCTGAATAGGATAGGCTGTTAGAAATAGTGTGGGCAATGTTTTTTATATCACTTTTAAATCACTATATTTTCAGCAAATGTATCATTGGACCGGGAGGAGGGTTATAATATATTTAACTTGATGAATTATGACTGTGGGTTATCATCTATTTTAATTGATGAATTTAATTAATGACTGTGAGTTGTCATTATTTCCCATTGGAAAATCCATAGAAGTTTCTACCCCGTCTCGATAAATCCATCAGATTGTACCGGTTGACACTTCTAGTTGATGTAAACTTCGCCCTCAAACAACTTTCAGAAAAGCGACAGAACATAACCAAGACTTATATTTGGCGTTCGTGGACCAAGAGAAAGCTTTTGACAGAGTGGATAGAGCACAATTATGGATAACATTACAAACATATGGAGTTCCACAACATCTTATAAACCTATGTCAGAGCATATACACCAATAGTCAATGCGCAGTAAGAACGAGCGCAGGCACATTCGCTTATTTTCAAATCCACACGGTAGTGAGACAGGGTTGTGTACTATCCCCCCCCCCCTATTGTTTATAACATACATACATCACATCTGCAAAGTAGCAAATACAACGGGAAAAAACTATCTTCTTCTTCTTCTTCTGCTTTCGCTCTCAAACTTCTGCAGATTAGCAGGATGTAGTCCGGAGAACGGAATGAGTTGTGTCATGGTTTACAGCATTGCTGCGATATATGTGCCGTTTGGCCTGACACATCCGACTTCATCATGGCTTTGGGTCAATGGCCCTATATGGGATGGGACAGCCAACTCCATCCCATAACCTATTTAGTCGCCTCTTACGACATGCATGGAAGGTAAACAGCGTTGCTATTCTTTGCCCCCCTTTCGGGCCCCGGCAACACACGGGCGGAAAACAATCTGAAAGTTAACTTAAACGAATTGCTTTTTGCAGACGACCAAGCACTAGTAGCATCATCAGAAAAGCAACTGCAAAGATAAATAGACAGATTAAATCAAACATGCCAAACCTTTGACATGAAGATAAACATAGAAAAGACTGCAGTAATGAAGATAGGAAGAACAGAAAGAAACACCAATATATATATATATATTAGAAACAACAGAAAGATTTCACATATCTAGGAAGCAATATAATAACAGACGGCAAGAGCGGTAGGGAAATACACAATAGATGTAGTAAAGCATACCAGGGGCCCTAGGGCAAATGACACCAATCTTCAGAAACAAAAATGTACATTTAAACACCAAAATAACACTATTCAAAACGATTATTATGCCAACGCTATGCTACCATGTCAAACATGGACAACTACAGCACAAGACAAACGTAAACTTGTGACGGCTGAAATGGCATGCTTGCGCAGAATTATAGGAATATTGCTAAGAGAGTGAGAAATGAGGACATTAGATAAAGAACCAGCACCGTCCCAATCTTGGAATATAGTAAGAGCCAACAGATCAAATGGTTTTCACACATCAGTAGACTACCAACAGACAGCATACCACAACAAGCTATGTTACACAGATACAGTGAAGGCAGACCTAGAGGTCGACCTCGAAAACGATGGACCACCGAAATAAAAGAGGCAGTAAATACCACAATATACTCAGAACACACAAGGGCCATATCCAGCGAACTCTTCTACCCCTGACGCTGAAAGGCAATAAAGGATTTAGCCAATAGATAGATAGACACTTCTAGTTCGTTGTAGATTTATCAGTCTTTGTATATGTTATTTCTCTTTACGGGCTGTTGCAATCTTTACACCAATCTCCTACAGTATTAAGAGCAACCATGATTCATGTCATAATTTGTTCACCCACATCGTGACGTCTTGTTTACTAGGTATTCTTTCAAGGACATCTGGGAATTATTGAAGGGAGCTACAGAGCTGCACGCTACGAGTGAGATAATCTTGACATGCGATGCGCCCTATCCATGAGATGGGATACTATTGGTAGCAAATCCTTGAGATGGGATACTATTGATAGCTTATCCTTGAGATGGGATACTATTGATAGCTTATCCTTGAGATGGGATACTATTGGTAGCTTATCCATGAGATGGGATACTATTGGTAGCTTATCCTTGAGATGGGATACTATTGGTAGCTTATCCTTGAGATGGGATACTATTGGTAGCAAATCCTTGAGATGGGATACTATTGATAGCTTATCCTTGAGATGGGATACTATTTGTAGCTTATCCATGAGATGGGATACTATTGGTAGCTTATCCATGAGATGGGATACTATTGGTAGCTTATCCTTGAGATGGGATACTATTGGTAGCATATCCTACTCATAACGCAGCCATCAACCAAGTATTTTTGAATGTAGTGATTTTCTGTTCAATATAAACACGTTCAGTAGTTTGCCATTGTTTTTTGAGCGTTCCGAATGCACAATTTCACACTGATAAATTTGAATCCTGTACCATGACCGCTACAGACACGCTCTGTATCTCGCCGCCACAGATCCGGACGGGGTGTACTATTAGAGAAACTAAGGTTAAATTAAGTAAATCATCTACCGCTTTTGAAGCAAAAGTTTTGTTTCCTTTCCCATATCTATATATTCCTGATCTTTCCCATATCTATATGTGTGTGATCTTTCCCATATCTATATGTGTGTGATCTTTCCCATATCTATATGTGTCTGATCTTTCCCATATCTATATGTGTCTGATCTTTCCCATATATATATATGCCTGAACTTTCCCATATCTATATATTCCTGAACTTTCCCATATCTATATATTCCTGATCTTTCGCATATCTATATGTGCCTGATCTTTCCCATATCTATATATTCCTGATCTTTCCCATATCTATATATTCCTGATCTTTCCCATATCTATATATTCCTGATCTTTCCCATATCTATATATTCCTGATCTTTCCCATATCTATATATTCCTGATCTTTCCCATATATATATATTCCTGATCTTTCCCATATCTATATATTCCTGATCTTTCCCATATCTATATATTCCTGAACTTTCCCATATCTATATATTCCTGATCTTTCCCATATCTATATGCATAATATCCTCAGTACTTTTTAACATATACTTAGAGCACATCATACAAGAGACATTGCATGACTACAACACGTCTATATCGATCGGAGGTCGCCCTATTTGCAACTTGCGTTTCGCTGATGATATTGATCTTATAGCTGGGTCAGAACAATCATTGCAAGAATTAACATCAAAGTTAGAAAAAGTTACCAGCAAGTACGGAATGGAAATCAATTCAGATAAGAGCAAAATCTTGGTAAACAGCAGAGACACAGAACACCAGACTAATATCATGATGAATGGACACAAGCTTGAAGAGGTGAATACCTTCAAATACCTCGGATCCAGTATATGCAGCGATGGTAAATGCAAAGCAGAACTAAAAATAAGGCTGGAGATGGCTTTAGCGTCCTTGTCAAGGCTAACTGTGATTTGGAAAAGCAACATCAGTGTTGGAGTGAAAATCAAACTGTATAGGTCGCTGGTGCTTTCCGTTGTGTTGTATGGTTGTGAGAGTTGGACACTCACTGCGGACATGGAGAGAAGATTACAGGCTTTCGAGTATGAATGCTACAGAAGAATTATACGAATTTCCTATAGGGAACATAAGACAAATGTGTACGTAAGAAATAAAGTAGAGATGTGTGCAGGTGTCCAGGAGCCATTGCTTTCAATAGTGAAACGACGAAAACTAGCATGGTTCGGACATGTATGCAGGCACGATTCCTTGTCAAAAACAATACTGCAGGGAACTGTCGAGGGTGGAAGAAGCAGAGGAGGACAAATAAAGACATGGACAGACAACATCAAGGAATGGACAGGGCTAGATATTTCCACACTCATCTGCATCGCTGAGGATAGAATTCGCTGGAGGACTCTGTGTGCTGAAGCTTCCAATGTGGTACCCCTACGACCCTGAAGGGTTATGGGTTTTATTGATATTGATTGATGCCTGATCTTTCCCATATCTATATGTCTGATCTTTCCCATATTTATATGCTTGATCTTTCCCATATCTATATGTCTGATCTTTCCCATATCTATATGTCTGATCTTTCCCAGTTCTATATGCTTGATCTTTCCCATATCTATATGTGCCTGATCTTTCCCATATCTATATGTGCGTGATCTTTCCCATATCTATATGTGCCTGATCTTTCCCATATCTATATGTGCCTGATCTTTCCCATATCTATATGTGCCTGATCTTTCCCATATCTATATGTCTGATCTTTCCCATATCTATATGCTTGATCTTTCCCATATCTATATGTGCCTGATCTTTCCCATATCTATATGTGCCTGATCTTTCCCATATCTTTATGTGCCTGATCTTTCCCATATCTATATGCCTGATCTTTCCCATATCTATATGTGCCTGATCTTTCCCATCCTTCTCTGTAGCTCGTTCATTCACGTATTTCTTGGTCTTGTTCGGTGTTCTCTCTCTCCGTGTATTCCAGAACAACGACTGTCTTACAATACTTTCCGTTTTTCTCTTAATGTATCTTATAACCATCTTCGGCGCCATAGAACTAAAACGTCTGAGACTCGGTACAAGAAAACATTCAGTTGCTAAGAAAAGTATTATATGTCTTGTATGCTATATACCCTGTGCCAGAATCATATTATCTATCAGTTCTCATCTTGTATTTTTCTGCTATTTTCCCCCACGCGTTCTTTAAATGTTTATGAACGTCATTTGTTTTTACAAGTGCTTTCTATTTTTTCGTTTTATGTATCCGGATTTTCCGCTATATTTTTTTAACCTTTTCATGCGTCCTTCTATTCTCTTCCTTTATCTTAGTGCTATCCAGGTACAGATGTTTATTTCTTGTATTCTATTTTTTTTTAAACAACTTCTGACGAGAAGATAATTCTGATGAATCTTCAATAACTCCCTACCTTTGTCAAGATCAGTCGCTTCCCTCTATTTGTTCTCCTAGCAGGGGATATAATATAATAAGAGAGGTAATTCATGGCAAACTAAGTTTTATAACTCTGTTCAAAATAGTCGAGCAGAGAATGTTCGGTAATTGTTATCAATTTTTTCTTATGATGTTTTTAATTTAACGGATTTTTAACAACCTAGAATTAATGTATGGCTCGGAAACATGAGACATACAGGAATAATACAAGAATAATTGATGTCTTGATTCTTCATTAGAAACTGGTCTCACAGCACGTTGGGCATTCCCATAAGTGTTCCGCCCTCTGTTCTAGCAGCCGTCCGACTTGATGGTGTTTCGAGTCTACTGCTGCCGAAACAGAAATCGACATCAGGGCACAACTCTGGCCCTTGCAACAGATTTCTATGTTGTTCCGCCCACCCACGACGTGCCTGCAACTAGTTCAAGCGCAACGTCATCCTGTTGGAACAGCATGGTAACTGTTATCGAAGGTTACGACTACAGGATTGTATAAATGACGTGCCATGAAGCTTCTATAAGAAGATAACCTCAATATAAAGGCATGTCATCTACTAAAATTTTCTGTTGCATGGGTGGTTTATCTAGTTAGCCATTGGTGAGACCCACAGATGCAACCGCATGCGCAAATTGATGTCTTGGAATTGTAGATGCTGGAATCTTTTTCTTCTTCTTTTGCGTTCATTATCAAACTCCTGAAGATTAGCAGGATGTAGTCCGGAGAATGGAATGCGTTGTGTCATGATTTACAGCATTGCTGTGACATCTGCGCCTTTCGGTCTGACACATCCGACTTCAGCATGGATTTGGGTCACTGACCCTATATGGGATGGGACAGTCAACTCCATCCCATAATCACCTTAGTCGCTTTTTACTACATGCGTGGAAGGTAAACAGTGTTGCTATTCTTTGCTCCCCTTTCGGGCCCCGTCAACACACGTGCGAGACGCTGGAATGATAATGAATCATAGACTTTAAATAAGGAAGTTGGGGTCAGTGGTTGAAAGTGGCGTTCTTCAACATAAAAAAATAAAAAAATAATCACATACTTATTCAGGATATAGCGGTCAACCCATAATTTTTCAGTTACAGTGGTATTCTAGGCAATATAAATACGTTCAGTAGTTTGTCATTGCTTTCTGAATGGTCCGGATGTACAATTGCCTGCAACGAGATTCGAACCCGCTACTCAGACGGTCATAAGCGAGCACTGTGCCACACCGCCACAGAACCTGACTCAATTAAATGGCACCATAATGAATCATTAACCGTTAACTTAGAATTGATTTGTAAGGAAGTTGATTGGTTTAGAAAAACACTTCAGGAGGTCGTGGATTACCTGAACCGCGACCTACACTATTTTTTTTAATGATAAAAAGCTCTGATATAACATTGATTTAGCGTCCATGTGTGAAAGTGGTCTACCTCAGCATATGAGTTACACTTACTCACCCAACGAAACAAGTGAGGTACGATTTTTTTTTATCGTGAACGTTATTCTACCGTGAACGTCAGACCATTGAGGCCCCGGGTTCAATCCCCGGTTGGGATATGATTTTTTTCCGGATATATATAATCAAAATCCTTTCTGTACATGTCGCGTCGTCTGCTGTGGTAAAAGCGGCCCTTATTTCCACAGTCCATAGGGAGCCTCCATGCGCCCCTTCACAGGAAAACATGTAATAATGAAAGTTTTTTTTAGAAATTTATTCTAATTTGGTTATATCAAAAAAAATGTAATCATAAAACAGTCGTCTGCCGTCAATGGGCGAACTAACCTACAACTAGATATATTACCTTTATATTTGTGCCTAGACATTCGGATGTTGAGGGTAACGAAGGAGCGAATACACTGTCGAGCATTGCAAAAGTAGCGAAACGTATATTAATGGACTGATCTGGCATAGTTAGTGCATCGTCCGCTCAGAAGATTTTCAGAAATGGTCGCTATCAAGATTGCGTAAAGATTGGTGTAAAAATCGGAACAGCCTGTAAAGGGAGACTCAAGACTGCGTGAGATTGGTGTAAATATCGGAACAGCATGTAAAGGGAGACTCAAGACTGCGTGAGATTGGTGTAAAAATCGGAACAGCCTGTAAAGGGAGACTCAAGACTGCGTGAGATTGGTGTAAAAATCGGAACAGCCTGTAAAGGGAGACTCAAGATTGCGTAAAGATTGGTGTAAAAATCGGAACAGCCTGTAAAGGGAGACTCAAGACTGCGTGAGATTGGTGTAAAAATCGGAACAGCCTGTAAAGGGAGACTCAAGACTGCGTGAGATTGGTGTAAACATCGGAACAGCCTGTAAAGGGAGACTCAAGACTGCGTGAGATTGGTGTAAAAATCGGAACAGCCTGTAAAGGGAGACTCAAGATTGCGTAAAGATTGGTGTAAAATTCGGAACAGCCTGTAAAGGGAGACTCAAGACTGCGTGAGATTGGTGTAACAATCGGAACAGCCTGTAAAGGGAGACTCACAACTGCGTGAGATTGGTGTAACAATCGGAACAGCATGTAATGGCAGACTCAAGACTGCGTGAGATTGGTGTAACAATCGGAACAGCATGTAATGGGAGACTCAAGACTGCGTGAGATTGGTGTAAGAATCGGAACAGCATGTAATGGGAGACTCAAGACTGCGTGAGATTGGTGTAACAATCGGAACAGCCTGTAAAGGGAGACTCAAGACTGCGTGAGATTGGTGTAACAATCGGAACAGCATGTAAAGGGAGACTCAAGACTGCGTGAGATTGGTGTAACAATTGGAACAGCCTGTAAAGGGATACATAATAGATATACGAATAGACTAATAAATTAGCATCGAACTGGAACCCTCTGACGCTACACTATGATGGATTTATTGAGACAGTGAACGGGGCAACCATTTATTTGTCTGGAGTGCGTTGACGACAACCTGCAGTCATAATTCGTAACCATGAAAAAGTTGTGGAGGTCACGGTTCCGGTAATCTAGCCATACTAGCAAACTAGTTGTATATATCCGATGTCGTGATTCGTTGAATCACAATCTCCATTACTTTTTGTGTGTGTTAAAAGCTCTGATATAACAAACTTTTACCAAAGTCTGCGGTTGAAAGGAGCGTACCTCACCATATGCCTGTATTACACCATTTAAAGTTTATACGATGCAAGTATTCTTACTGAATATTTAAAGTGTATTAGGTTTGAGTTTGCATAATATGTAAACGAAATGGAAATGTGGTGTCTTAATATGTCTATGAGTGTGGTACCCATTTCTCTATGTGTGGTTTGAAGGGAAATGAGTTTCTTTGGCCAAAGAAACTTAAAGTATATGTAAACTAAAATGGTATTAATCCCAACTAACTATTTCATTAGAGAAAACTAATTCATGAAAAGCAAAATAATATATACTTTGTAAAAAAGCCCCACAAAAATGTATTTACACAATGTTTTGCTAATAATTATTTTTGCAAATTTAAATACATGTAGAATATCATACAAATCATTTATCACCTTGAACATTTCAGGAATACATCGGAAAAAACATCTGGTCTTACAGGGAAACATATCTTACGTACAATTGTGAACACAAAAATGACCAAGAATGTGCGCAATCGTTTTTGTTTAAATAAAAAGCTACACGGTATAATATAGGGGTAATATAGGGTTAATATAGTGTTAATATATGGTTAATATATACTTATTTTTTTTTTAACAATTCGCAGCAAGAATTTTTCTGAGTTCGTTCTCAAATTCCTGCACATTGGCATATGATGGAGGATAGAATGTGTCGTGTCACGGTTTACAGACTAATTACGATATTTGTGACTGTCAGCCTGACGTGGGGTGCAAAGGGAACGCATTGCTCTCGGCGGACCCAGGGTTAGCAGATAACCAAGATCCCAAATGTACCTCCTCGCGGTGCACCCTGGAAACAGAAATACAGCAGCTCGAGCTGATTCTGGCTAAATCATTTGGGGATCGTGTCCAAGAATGTGGAGGTAGCAGATGGAAAGAGATTTGACTGCATAAGAGACAGACAATATCTCCGACACCACCAGCATCACCACATACAGCGACACTGTCGACATATAGTGAAGCTAGTCAGTCCAGTCCGAACATTTGTAGGGGCGGCCAATGTAAAATTCACGTAAAGGTAGATGCATGGCGAGAGACAAATAGATTTTATACTGAGTACAATGGTACAATGAAAGGGCAGAACAGCGCCAAGGGAAAGCGCGAATTACAAATAGAAAGTTAAAAGTTCCTAGGAAATGGGAACTACAAGCTATGTTAGCTCAAGACGAGCTTCTAGTTACATGTGCTCCTTATAGGCAGAGACCCAGACCCAATCATGGGCGTTCGGAAAACGGAAAAGCAAGAAGACCTGGCCCAACTCTACTGTCAGGTTTTCCTATACCGGAAATACACTTGCAGAGAGAAAGGGTTCAGTACCTGATGGGCTCAGGTGCTATTGGGACAAGGTCGCTGAGCTCGAGTACGCCTTGCTCTCAAACGCGTGGTGTGAGACTCGAACTAGGGCGAGGGTTTCACGATGTCTGTGAACAACACCTCGGGTAAGAAGGCGAAAGAGCCAGGGTCCAGCTCTTCTGTCGAGTTCTTCCTTATACGGAACCATGTTCGCGGATGAGAAATGGTTCAGTACCCAATGGACACAGGCAGAGTACGTATAATTGCACGAGATGGGTTCATAGACGGTGGAACACATCGTGCGAGAAAGACGTGCTCGACAAGCGTCTTGGCGAAGAGGCACTACACACCAGCTTGCCCGGCGACAGATAGACAGGCTGTCACGGACTAGGGAAGCCTACCAGAATTATAAGGCATGACGAAAACGGATGTGCTGGACCTCGGACGTCCAGACCACAATTGGCCAATCGATGTGCAAATAACAGTTCTACTGTTGAACTTGCAGCACAACGTACTTTACGCTCCCCGGCGGAAATCACACGATATATTCGTTGTGGCTATATGAGAGCGAACGCAGAAGAAGAAGAAGACACCATGCCAACCAGCTACTTACTTCTTATGAAGTCAGCATTGTTATGCAGCGGATTCCTGGCCACCCAAACACATCTGGTAATGAAAAGGCAGACAGACTAGCAAAAAAGGGAGCACAACAAGAACAGCCATATGCACAAACGACCATGCAGACAGTTAAAATGATGTTGAAATATGTGAATAAAGAAAATTGGATGACCAGATTAGATATGGTAAACACTGGGAAGGAAATCTATAAATATATGATGAGCCCAAATCCTAAATACAATATTAACCTCCTGAGAAGGAAAGAACAGAGTATCATCTTCAGACTTCGCACATAACATGTACAGCTTAACAATCACCTGAACAGAATACAACCACAACACATTTCAGGGTGCAGGATGTGCACACATCCCTATGAAACTGTTGATCACCACCTTTTTGAATGTCCAGAACTGGACGACGTCGGGAAAATGCTTCTCCCTCTAGGGCACGATAAATGGAACACCTTATACAATACAACACAAAACAATAGCTCAAAAACATATGCTTATATAACACAATGAAATTGGGTAAAAGGGAATGAGCCTATGAACCACTGGATCAGTAACCAATCAACCAACCAACCAGCAAGACAACATCAACAGATTCAGCAGAAACGAACAAGTCACAATTTTTCGACTGAGAACGGAACACTGCAGACTAAAAACACGCTGACATCTAATCAGTGTCAGCGACTCTGCGACTTGCATCTGCGAGGCAACAACACAGACACCAGATTAATAGTCGAAACGTCGTCTGTCCCTGTATCTCGTTGTTAGGTTGTGTTATGTTTTATTTTGGTAACACATCTACCTATTTTTGTTTATCTTGACATTTGCCCGGTGTTACTCCAGCCACCTGCTTCCTGTTTAGGGTTGTTACCCAACACTGGAACATTTATCCACTGTAGGACTGCCCCGGCTTAACAAGTCGAACAAGAGTGTCTCTGTGAAACAAACAGTGTGGAATGCACAACCTACAACACACTGCTCTCGTCATCATCAAGTTCAGTCTCCGCAAAGATGATTGGCTGCAACGAACATCCTACGTCATCTATTCTTGCTTTGATTGTGGTCTTTGCTAGACCTGTTCATCTCGTGATGCTTCTCTCCCACTTGTAGCTCTATCTACCTATTGCTCGCCTCCACTCGACTCTATTGTTCACTAAGGTTTTAAACAAGGTCTCATTTCTTCTAAAATGTCCAAAATACTTTACTTTATGATCTTTATTTCGTTTAATATGTCTTTTTTTCATACGAAGTGTTGTTAGAACCTCTTTGTTCATTTTCTTCTCCTTCCACGAAGCTGTCAATATTCTTCTATATATACACATCGCAGATGCACCATTTATCTATTCTAGTTGTTTGTTCATTGTCCATGTTTCTCAGGCATACACTAATATAGAATAAATGTAGAATTATATAATTCTCGTTTTACTTTGTAATGTGTTTAGATGTCAATATTTTCCTCATGTCATTGGAACTACCTCTAGCCTGCTATTCTTCTTCTAACTTCTGTTTCACATATCTACCAAACCGCTGTTTACACGATCCAAATCGGACTAGATGTATACAACAGAAGTGAACGAAGAAGACGATTAAGGCTATTTTATACTTCCCTTTCAGATCTCTAGTGTGCGAAGTTTAGGTTTGCAATTTTATTCAAGTAACTCCTATTGGGAAGTGCGATTTCTTACAACCGCAGACTTTAAGCCGATTGTGTTGTATCAGAGAATTTAGACATAAAAATAGTGGAGGTCGCGGTTCTGGTAACCCAGTCACAACGGACTCGTATAATGTACCTCTTATGGTGAGGCACACTCCTTTCAACCTAGATATTAGTCCAATGTGGTTAAATCATAGCTCTAGAGCCATAAAATATAGTGGAGATTGCGGGTCTTGTGATCCAGTCACAACGATCTGCAGTTTACATCTTTTTAAGTCTAAATTATGCAGAAAAAAGTTGTAAATAGCAATTTATTTCAAGGGAAATAACCACTACTTTCCTGGAGAACTCTGTTCAAAACGAGTTGTCGGTAAATGAAAAAATAAATGCGTTCGTTCTCAAACATTTGCTATTGAAAACAGAATACGATGTTTCGTAGTTTACAGCATGACTGAGATATATGCGCTCCCTAAGCCTGCGAAAGAACATGCGATTCCAACATAGCTTTTGGGCCATTGTGCCCTCTAGGGATGCCAACTTTACCTCCTCCCCCCCCCTAAAAAATTAATCGCCTCTTACGACTTGCGTGACCTGCGGGGAGAGGGTCAATCGACCCCTGTCAGGAGCGTCCACATGTGGCAGATAGTGGAAAAACCTTTAGATATAGAGATCAGCTGCGTTATAAGTCAGAATTTCTCTGGACGAATAAACAGTTGGGGACCAAACCGATGTTTCTGCATACCAAGACGGGACTGGATATTAGGCGGAGCTTATATCTCCACTGAAATACCCCATGTGTCCAGTGACTGGCACATCAAACGAGTATGAGCCGTTATAAGCTCATGTAGCTAGCGTGTAATTACTGACACCATGCCAGGAACGTACCTGAGGGTGAGTAGGAATAGAAAATACGTAGTGTTAGGGGGTTGGATACCACGGATAGTGAAACACTGAGGACTACAACCTTAAACCACAACTTTAAAGTGGGTGGTACCTCAGAGCACAAAAACTAGATCTTGACTAATACTTGACAAAAATTTTCCTAGGAGATAACATCTCTGATATCAAACCCTGGGCTATCCATCCATACTTTCTTCTTACCTCTTCTTCTTTCACCCTCAACTGTTCCCTGCACAATAGTTTTGGAAAGGTAATCATGCTTCATCACGTGGCTAAGCCACACAGATTTGCGACGTTTCACCATTACCATGAGATGTTCTTGTTGACCACCAATAGTATTTATTTTATTCAGATGGAGGAATCCATGCAATATCGTGTCCATCTTTATACTATTTATTTTGCTTCGTTGTTTGAAGCGTGTTTCCGTGTTTGTATTCTATAGCATATATTTCTGCCTTTGTGGCTGTGTTATTTTACTTTAATGGTATAGACCATATGCTATCTTACTGTATCTTTATTCCAGTATTTATGGTTTCACATTGTTGTCTCAAATGGAGTAAAATAGGTATGTGTAATAGCACCTACCCTATTTAGTATCATGTTCTCTGCTATATTGGATGATGCTGTCAGAGATCTGGACTTGGGGGTAGATACAATATATTGCATAGATTGGAAATTGTTCAACCTGCAGCGGCTCCGAACAAAACAAAGACAAATCATATACAATCAAGGATCCCCTATTTGTTGATGACTGTGCCCTAAATGCCAACTCTGAGGCTGATCTACAACGTATTATAAACTGATTCTCCAAAGTCTGCACCAACTTTTAACTTACTATTAACACTGAGAAAACAGAAGTCCTGTTACAACCAGTATCTGGCAAAAGCTATCTCGAGTCCCGCATAAAGGTTAATAGCGTGGAACTGAAAATTGTGAATAGATTCACATACTTAATCACTTAATAGTACTTAATCACAAAATGCCAACGTTGATGATGAGTGTATACAAGGATCGCCAAGGCAAGCAGCACTTTCGGAGTATTTGTACGCAAATGTGTGGCGTAGAACTGTCATTAACCTTCAGACTAAGCTGAAAGTTTACAGAAAAGTGGTACTTCCACTTCTGTTATACGCTAGTGCAACTTGGACATTGTATAGACGTTATGTGAAGAAATCAATCACTTTCACACAACTTGTCTCCAAAAAGTTATGAACATCAGATGGCAAGACAAAATTCCATATACAAGTGTCCTTGACACATCTGGCATCACTAACTTTAACACTATCCTGATGCAGACACAGATTCGTCGGACAGGTCATTTGGTTCGTATGCCAGACCATCGCCTGTCAAAGATACTTTTCTATGGTAAGCTGGAGACGGGAACAAGATCTCAAGGTGACCAAAAGAAGCGCTAAAAGGACTCTTTAAAGACCTCACTGAAAGTCTTTGAAATAGACCAAGATATATAGGAAGAACTTACACAAAATAGATATACATGGCGCTCTACAGTCAAAAAGGGGGCGTCATCTTGTGAAAAGAGGAGAAATACAACAACTCAACAGCGGAGAGTAGCTAGAAAGTCACGAATAAAACAAAATCTGTCTACAGTGGTCATTCCATGCCAGAACTGTCCAAGGACATTTTCAGATCGAATATTGCTTATTAGTCATCTAAGAATTATTAGGCATGGACTAATTCTAACTGAATTTTTTTTAATGAACGCTACAACACAGACATATCAAGCTACCAGACTTACAAACACTACTGAGCGAACCGTGAAACTAGCATAAGATAGACATGGAGTGGATACCATCCCACTGTGAAATACCAAGAAATGAGAGATCAGATCAACTCGTTAATGAGGGACTGCCATCGACCAACCAGATATACCAATCTCTTACCATCAGAAACAAAATCAAATCAATCAGAAAAACACAAACACTAACACAAGATGGCTATCACAAGATGGCTATCACATTATTAACAGACAAGAAAAAGTTGCAATTGAACAGAACACAACCAACGCTGCAGCCACATATACACACAATTCAGGATTGACAACACAGCCATGAATACACGTGAACATGTAACACAGCTATCTGTATATGTATACATGCAACACAGTCATGTGTACATGTGGAAAGGCTGTACAGGCATGTGGACAGGCAGCACATACATGTGACAGGCAGCCCAGCCATATGTACAGGATACACAGTCATGTGTACAATCAATGCAGTCATGTGTACATCTGTGCAGGCAACACAGTCGTGTGTACAAGTGGACAAGCAATACAGTCATGTGTACAAGCAACACAGCCATGTGTACATGTGGACAGGCATCACATCCATGTGTACATGTGACAGGCAGCCCATCCATGTGTACAGGCAGCACAGCCATGTGTACATGTGGACAGGCAGCACAGCCATGTGTACATGTGGACATGCAGCACAGACATGTGTACATGTGGATAGGCAGCACAGACAACAAAATATATTACTCAATAATGGTTGAGTATGAGATTCGGAGACAAATATACTAGCCAATAGAAACAACACTGGAAATAAGCTCGGTTCATTACAGGGTAATGTGTCCACACAGATTTCAACTTTTTAATATTAGGCTTGATTTCATACAGCTTCCCTGACGCAGAGGTAAAAATACGCAGCTTCTGCTACCGATTATTCGATCTGTGCGCAACGCCCTGAGAGCGCCCTCCACTAGGGTCTTCCAGTGAAGGGGGAAGGGGCTCTCAGTGCGCTACGAAACATGGACAATAAATAAAGCTACAGCCAAGAGAATAGAGGCCTTCGAAATGAAGTGCTACAGAAGAGTTCTAGGAATAACATAGCAAGAAAGATCAACCAAGACGTGCTAAGAAAATCAACGTTCAAGAAGGCTGGCTTTTAAACACCATATTAAGAAGAAAGATTTTTTTTTAGGCAATGTGAAGAGACACGACGGGATGGAAAGAGTGTTGTTGGAGGGTGTGATAGAAGGCAGTAGAGGCAACGGCCGACCAAGACGTCGTTGGACAAGAGCTATTCAGGAATGCACATGTCGCTAGAGTAAAGCGGTAGAACTTGCCAGATACTGAGACCGATGGGATTTCTGGAGATTCATAATGAAAGACTACGCGCGCGCGCGGGAAAGAATACGTCACATGACAAAGTTTCCGCAATGTTTGTAATCGGCTCTTTAAATTATTTTTAGTAGTTCATATCGATATTTAATATTGTGGATATTGAAAAACCGATATCAAAAGTAGACGCCGTGGCCATGTTTATGGTCATGGTCGTTTTAATATTGAGTTCGAGGACTTTTATTTTTTAAAGGAAATCGACACTGTTTCAGTGTTTTGGTGAGGTAGTCTTAGGCCTATAATATGCTCTAATGAAATAATACACTCTTATCAAGGCACTTTACGTTGTATATTGATTATTGAAGACTATCTCACAATTATTGCAATTTAATAATGTCTCTTTATGTGGCAAACAAGTGTATTGTCAGTATTGAGTATTTTGTTGACTGTTGTTGTTGTAGTTGTTGTGGGCGTTGTTGTGATTCAAGTGATTGTGAATCCCATGGATTCATATATTTGTGTCATATTTGCATGTTTTTTTACTTTATAGATAAGAAAGGTTAGATATTTAAAGACATTGTTATTATTAGAATAAGAAAAAAAAAATTAAAGTTTAACCTAAACGTTTAGGGCCTTGGCCTAGTAATTTAATTTATTAGATCATAGTAAATTAAGTAATCATACAATAACAATAGGACATAGGCTAAGTCCTATAGTTAGGCTAATTACGAACATCTGACAATACTGACATCATCCAGACCACAAACAAAGTTTGTTACAAACTAAACATTCCACAATCTTACAATCGGTCTGCTGCTCTACTGCATCACAACTAAAAAATACCTGTGTTTTTGTTGTCAGAAGTGAAAGGCTATGAATGAGTATGACTATGGTCCATAGTAAGTATGGGCTGTGCTGGCACTGACTGTAAGAGCTATCTTCTCAAATTATTCACACTTACAGCTGAAGGGCCTACATAAAAACAAATCTAATAACTCAGGTGTAGGTCTACTCTTTTGTTTTTTGTATCCTCAACTTCTGCTGATTTCATAATAGGCCTACTAATAATAGTATTATTATTAAAGCCTACACTTGTGACAAAAATAGGTATGCCTATGATGAGCTGGAGAAGTGAACAAAAGGGTACCAGATACTGAAAGAAATAGGCCTATAGTGGTTGGCCTCATAAAACATGACATGGTTCAGATCAAGCAATTAGTGTACAAAGGACAATCTCAAGGTCAGTTGCGGCAAACCTTCAATGTAGAGATGACACTATATGATGTTGAAGTCTGTTTGACTTAGCCTAATTGTCATAAATGATAATTAAGAAATTTTGAAATTTATACCACCGAAGACGGATGTATTGGACCATTAGTACAAATAAAATGACGACACAACGCATTTTCATTTTCTGGACTACATCCTGCTGGAAATCTAGTTGGACCATTGTCCTGCTACAATAGAGGTCAATTGGGAGCTTGAGAATGAACGCTGAAGAAGAAGAATTTCATAAATTTCTTAAAATAGTGCTTCTCAACCTATGTGAGACTGCAGCCTTGTCAGCATGTTTTTTTATAAGATCAGGGCCCAGCTCATACAAATTCTATATTCCAGTACTCATAAATAACTTCACAATTCAAGGAGAAGCTCTCATGGTCCAGTAGACATGTTTCCGCAGCCCGTGGTTGAGAAGCACTAACTTATACCACTATATTCCACTAACAGTGTAATTCTGGTTCTGTTTTTTTTTCAGACTAATTTTGTTCTGGTGGAATTATAGTTCAGATGACAGTCTGTAAGGCTCCATTTCTGGACAAATTTGTGCAGTGCTAGAACAGAGGACAATCATGAGCAGAATGTTGCAGTCACGTGTGCTTCAAGACTCACAAAATAGTAATATCAACATAGAAGGGCATATTTCCGAACTATTTACAGAGTTTATAAAGCCATGTAATGTTTTGCATCGGTTTCAGAACGTTCTAACAAAACAGGACTGTGTAAGTTATGTGAATTTTCTTCCATTAACCCCTTGGCTGCTGGAGTAAATCAGTCAAACCAGCTGTGTAGTGCGAGAATATTTTAAGGGTTCTTTAATTTTTTTCCCTAACCAATTTGCGGGCTCAATAATTTTAATGTATTATTACTGTAGAATCTAATTTATGAATTTACAAGTATAATGCATCTTTATATTATGGAGGAGACGTGAAAACCTTTCACTTACATTTGTCTCAAAAAAGGAAACATTATTTCAAAAATTTTAATGATTCCTTACTGTATCATGAATATGAAACATGTGCGATGCAGATATTGTCGGAGTCTATACCCTTCGAATGACTACTAATATCACAATGCAAATCAACACTTTTTAAATCACTTTCTGCATTAGATAAATTAGTGCTAGAATTATCAGAAAAAACTCTTCTAAAAGTTTATAAATTTTAGATTTAGTGAGTCTGCTTAGCCATGTTTGTAGGTCTGGTAAGAAAATTACACAGAGTAACTCCAGTTATGTTGACACAGAAAAGCAGAAGTGATACGTACAAGCATGTCAAATAACATTTGTTTTTAGATAACCTCTAGACAGCTAGCAGGAGTGCTGTAGTCTAGTTGATAGTGAGCTTGCTGATTATCACCAGGTTACAGCTTGCCAGGTTCAAAACTATGTACAGACAAAAAATCTGGGTCGTTATTTCTCACCTGGCACAACTGTTCCTCCAGTCGACCCAGCTGTAAAGTGGTACATTACGCTTTGGTTGGGGAAGGTAAATGCAGCAAGGAAAGGAACTGGCCACCCCACCTAATAGTTGCTGCCGCTTAGGACATGAAGAGTTATCTTCATCCCTGAAGGCAGGTTGCTGCCATGGGACTTACCTTTATTATAGACAATCAAACTAAAAACTTGAACTAGCCAATCAAAGTATTTGAGCACCTTTTTTCAATACATTATACGAACACATGAGCTATCACTCTTTAAGATATCTGCAAAATGGAAGTAACTATTCATTGCTCCTTAAGATCTCCGCAACCAAGGGATTAAGTTAATTTATTGAGAAAATTGTTTGTTTCAAACCCTGAGCCTCTAGACATTTGTGAATGTAGTACAGAAAACACAGAACATATTCTGCAAATCTAGACAGTGTGGCAACTGGGGCCTGGATTTCTAGTTTAAGGTACAAAGAATTTCTTCTGTCCAGACATGTTGTAGGAAGCAACTTATGAGAGTTGGAGGGACATGCTGACATTCTGTCACCTGTGAATTTACTTATCTGATTCCCAGGGGTTGTGAGCTTTCATTCTTTCTTCTTTGTGTCAGAATTTGTGTAAATGCATGTCTTTTTATGAACTAAAAAAGACATTGGTCTTATTCTTTCCACCCAGATCTGGAAGTTCAAGTCCCTATTGCAACATGGGCAATTGTTGTATATAAATGTATGTAATTAATTTTGGTTATCACAATATGTCTTTGGCCCAGACCAACTTGTTATGAGGGTCACTGTTACTTACCCCCATCGAGGCCAGCACCTTGAAGTGGTGATGGGGCTTAATTCAGCAATCAGGGTCTGGAAACTAAGACTGGTTGGGCAGTCCCACTTGAGCAGGACCATAGTCCTGCCCAAATAAGCAGGGTGCTGAAGATGGAGGAAACCAGCCAAAAGGTGCACAATGAATCAGGATGCCACGTACAAAACACAATAAGATTATGTTTTTATCTAATAATAGTAGTGCCTGCCCTGTGGTGGATGTTCAGGCAGGGACGGTGCCAGGCCCTATACCTCAAAAATGCCCAACCTTAATTACTGGAGCTCCTTCTCAATTGCTCCTAAGGAGCCAGGAGGTAAGGGAATAGAGCTACTGACCAAACAAACCAACAAACAATAAAAAAAATGCACTGGAATGCTGAGGGTGTCAACAGCAAGAGATGGATACAGTAAAAAACTGGAGCTTGCAAATATCCTATGTGAAGAACATGTTAATATATGCTGTGTTCAAGAAACAAACCTCAGCAGCAATATAGCCTTTAACCTTTACGACTCTGCAGTCGCAATATTGCGCCTATGAGCAAGGCTCCATTGTGCTTGCGGGCGCAATCCCGCTACATACGACATTGCCCGATTCCCGAGTACGGAACTTCACGAAGTAATGATCCCGTGACGTATAAAACCCGCCAAACGAAGCTAGGAATACGTCACAGTTTAAAGGTCAAATTCCTTTACTCATTACGATTGCAAGAAGAGAGAAAGCAGACTGGTTTTGTCAACAAATTTATAGAGCGGCGTTGGCCATTTTGTAGCACATTTTACTATCAAATTGAGTACCGCGCGACATGGCTAAGTGATCGTGACTACATGTTTTAATTGTTGTTTTTTGTGTTTAATATGTTGTTATTTGATAAGAATGTGTGTGTATTCATTCAAAAACACAAAAATAATATGTATCAGGGGTACCACATGTGTGCATGGACAATAATTATGTTGCGTGTCGGCATAGACCTAGTGTTTACCGGACGGACATTATATGCAATTTCTTCACGTTTTATTAGTTTTTTTAGTTCATATTATATTAGTTTGGATATAAACAATACATATACAATAAGTATAGGTATTTATGAGGATTTTATCAATGTTGCCACACATTGCTCATGTATTAGGGTCGTCAAGAAGATATATTTGCGATTTTGAAAATGGCATTTTGCGATTTCCCCCCCCCCCCCCCCCCCCCGAATTTTCAACTTCACAACTGTCATATCACACATACAACAACAACAAAAACATGATTATATTCACTATTCACTCCTTTATTTAGATATGCAAAAATTATTTTGATATCTTTTAAAACAAAAAAGATATGACGTTTTCAAAACACCCACCATCGATACGCAAATTTTCCAAAAAAGAATTCAGGCCCAAGGGGATGGTTCATTAATTTTGTAATTCAGGGTCCTAAAGATTAAAATCAGAAACTACCAGTGCTTCCGATCAGACTGAAAAGACAGACGAAAGGGTGAAATTCTGACACTTGTTAAAAGCAATATCAGTGCATGTCGGCTGGAAGTGTATATGGAGGGGGTAGAATACCAGATACTCCACCTAAAGACAGACTGTACAGAATTCCATCTCCTGAACTACTACTACCCAAAACATAGACCATTGGCACTAGACACAATCTCAGAAAAAAAGAGACTTATGGTGTGTGGTGACTTCGCCACTCTCAGAGCTGGGACTATGATCACATGGACAAGAGAGGTGAGAAACTTGAGAGCTGGCAGGATGAAAATAATCTCATATTTATTAACCAGCCAGCAATGACTCATCAACCTTCTACTCTAGAGCATGGCACACCACCTCTACACCTGACCTGGCATTCCACTCACAAGGCCTTGAATGGAACATCACACGTGTTGTTGGAAAACAGCTTGGAGGTAGTGATCACAGACCAGTATTTTTGGAAATCCATAATGAATTTATCAAGGACAACAGCATACTCACTAGGTGGAACTATAAGAGGGCAGATTAAATAATGTACCAGCATTTAACCAATGTTCCAGCTAAGGACATGGACAAAGACATCAATAGAACAGTTAATGAAATTTAATATGTGCATACTATATGCTGCTAGTAAAACCATACCCAGGGAGCACGCAAAAACTACAAACCCTACTGGAAGGATGAACTGGAAAAGCTGCAAAATGAGATGGAAACATCTAGACAGCAGGCCGAGAACAGACCTAGCCAAGAGATGGAAACAAATATCCGCAGAAAAAAGGCTAAATTTCAAAGAGCCAAGTTACAAGCCAGACGGAGCAGCTGGAAATAAAAAAAACAAGGTTGCTGAACCTAGAGAGAGATACTAGGAAATTATGGAAACCTGTAAAACAACTAAATGACGAAGGTAGAGGGAGAAATACCAGGATCACACTTTATATAGATAGAAACATTATAACAGGTAAACATGCAGCTGATTACTTTGCAGAAGACAATAACGTCAAAGTTAGCCCAGACAAACAACAGGAGGTTCGAGAGAACCAGCAAAACATTGGACAAGGCGAACCTATACCTGAAGTCATGGAGGCACCAATCACAATGAAAGAACTGGAGATTGCAATATTCAAATTGAAAATGGAAAAGTCCCCTGGAGCTGATGGAGTGTCTAATGAAATGATTATAAACCTGGGAACTGCAGCAAGAGCAAAGCTACTGCAGATCTTCAACACAAGCTGGACCACAGAGAATGTTCTGCAGACATGGAGGGAAACAATAATGATACAACTTTTAAAATCAGGAGAAAATGGCAACAGTCTCCAATTACAGGCCTATCAGCCTGACACACTGTCTATGTAAAACAATGGAACACATTATGTATCAATCTTTGGATGCAGTGGTACTTGAAAGTGAAAATCTTCTGGTATCACAGTAAGCAGGCTTCAGACAGTGCTACTCTACCGAAGATCAGACAACCTACCTTTCCCAAGAGATTGAGGATGCCTTCCATGATAAAAAAAGCTGCTACTAGCAGCATGGATAGACCTCAGGAAAGCATTTGTCAAGGTTTGAAAATGAGTACTCTTAAAGACATTGCGAAATTTAAGGGTTAACTCAAGAATGTACAAATGGGTAAAAGTGTACCTGCATAATAAAAGAGCCAGGGTACAATTGAATGGTTGCAAGAGCAAGAAAGTACTACTGGATCATGGAGTCCCCCAGGGAATAGTCCAAAAACCAATACTTTTTTTGGTTTACATCAATGACCTAGTTGCCGAACTACCACGTGGAATAAAATTGGCAATGTATGCTGGTGATCTGGTGCACGTAAGAACATGCGGCAGTGGCTGCTAAACAAATGCAAAGAACTATTGATGCCTTAACCTTTAGCGCACAGCCTTAGAGTATGTTCGAGGTGCAGGTGTATATATAGAATATGCATACAAGCCTAGAGATACGATCAGAACACCAACAGGGAAATTCTGCAATAATTATGATGCAGAAATCCAGGCAATTAGGGTGGCAACTGAAAAACTACCGAACTCCAACTCTGGCCCACAACCCGTGGTATTCCTGACAGATGCAAGGTATATCCAGTCTGGAAAACTAACAGACTTACAAAAACGACTTCATTAACAGTCTTACCAGTATAGGGTAACTATGCAGTGGATACCCTCTCACTGTGGAATACCAGGAAATGAAAAAGCAGGCCAACTGGCTAAGGAAGGTGCTACTAAGACCAACCAGATGTACCTTCTTCTTCTTTCGTTCACTTGAAACATGTCTATATCTGTAATTCTGTATCCTTAATAAAACTCACTGTCTTTTGTAGTTCATACAGTGTCCCATAGTTTTGATTCCAGTGTTGTTTCCTCTGGTCCAATATGTCTGCCTCAGCGTTTCATGCTCAGAACACTCTTGAAGTATATGTTTGGCACTCTGTGCTGCCTGTCCACATGTACACATGGCCGTGTTGCCAATCTTGAACTTTGTATACATGTGACTGCGGAGTCGGTTGTGTCCTGTTCGGAGACGTAGAATTATAACTTGTTCTGGTCTGTTCATAATATGATAGTCATCTTGTGTTGGTGTTTGTGGCTTTCTTATTGACTTGATCATCTGTTTTTTCTGATGGTAGGTGATTGGTATATCTGGTTGGTCTTCGGCAGCACCTTCCTTAGCCAGTTGGTCTGCTTTTTCATTTCCTGGTATTCCACAGTGAGAGGGTATCCACTGCATGGTTACCCTATACTGGTAAGACAATTCGCTAAGTAGTTTTTTCAAGTCTGTTAGTTTTCCAGACTGGAGAGCTTGAAGCACTGACCTGGCATCTGTCAGGAATACCACAGGCTGTAGGTCAGAGTTGGAGTTCAGCAGTTTTTTAGCTGCCACACTAATTGCCTGGATTTCAGCATCATAATTATTGCAGAATTTTCCTGTTGGTGTTCTGATGGTATCTCTAGGCTTGTGTGGATATTCTATATATACACCTGCACCTCCATTCCTCACGGCATTCTGTGCTGACCCATCTGTGTAAACTCTGACCCATATATCTTGTGGATATTCCTCATCCAGGAAACTGAGGGTGACTGTCCTTCGCTGCACACTGTTCTGTTCGTCCTCGCTTAGTATTCCTTTCACATGGGTTTGAATGTATATTGGCATTCCATGCCTTTCACTCCACGGGGTTTGTTCTGGTACAGGCCTTAAGGGGCTGTCAACTTCAGGTAGGTCTGTAAGTTGTCTGCGGAGTCGTTTAGCTTGATAGATAAAGCTGCTTCTTTTCAGTCGCCCCAGTGCTAGATTTTGGAATCTTTCCTTCATTGGATGACTTGGCATACACTGAAACTTTTCTGCTTGAATTAGTACTTTTGTGTCTCTGCGTTCGCCAAGTGTTTGCATTCTTCCCATTTTCTGCATCTCTGCTATGGGTGTTGATTTCATTGCTCCCAACATTATTCTAAGTGCCTGGTTTTGCACTTTATCTAGATCTTGTAATGTGGTGTTTGATGCAGAACACCATGCAGCTGAACCATATTCCAGGTGTGGTCTTATGCCTTGCTGGTAAACTTTACTGAGTATATTTCCACTGGCTCCCCATGTGGTTCCACTTAGTTTTCTCAGGATAGCTAACTTCCTCCTGGCTTTTGTTGTTGCTTTGTTTATGTGCTGCTTCCATGTCAGCTTATCATCAAAAGTAACTCCGAGGTATGTGGGTTGTTTGTCTTCTTTCAAGAGCTCTCCATCTATTTTGATATGACCGGCTTTTTGTTTTGGTGAAAGGGTAAAGAGTGTAGTGCTGCACTTATCTGTGTTAATGCTGACGCACCATCTATTAGCCCATAAGGTTAGGGCATCGATAGCTCTTTGTATTTGTTTAGTGGCCACTGTTGCATGTTCTTCCGTGCACCAGGTCGTCAGCATACATTGCCACTTTGATCCCGTGTGGTAGTTCAGCAACTAGGTCATTGATGTAAACCAAGAAAAGTGTGGGTGACAGGACTCCTCCCTGGGGGACTCCATGACGAAGTAGAACTTTCTTGCTCTTGCGACCATCTAATTGTACCCTGGCTCTTCTATTATGCAGGTATGCTTTTACCCATTTGTACATTCTTGAGCTAACCCTGCAATTTTGCAATTTCTTTAGGAGCCCTTCTTTCCAGACCTTATCAAATGCTTTTCTGAGGTCTATCCATGCTGCTAGTGCCAGTTTCTTCTCTTGGAAGGCATCTTCAATCTCTTGGGAGAGGTAAGTTGCCTGATCTTCAGTAGAGTAGCACTGTCTGAAACCTGCTTGCTGTGATACCAGAAGGTTTTCACTTTCAAGGTACCACTGCATCCTAAGATTGATAATGCGTTCCATTGTTTTGCATAGACAGCTCGTTAGGCTGATGGGCCTGTAGTTGGAGACTGTGTTGCCATCTTTTCCTGATTTGAGGAGTGGTATCATTATTGCTTCTCTCCACGCCTGTGGTACATTACCTGTGGACCAGCTTGTGTTAAAAATCTGCAGTAGCTTTGCTCTTGCTGCAATTCCCAGGTTTCTAATCATTTCATTGGACACTCCATCAGCTCCAGGGGACTGACTTCAGGTATAGGTTCGCCTTGTCCAATGTTTTGCTGGTTCTCTCAAACCTCCTGTTGTTTGTCTGGGCTGACTTTGATGTTATTGTCTTCTGCAAAGGAATCTGCAAAGTAATCAGCTGCATGTTTACCTGTTAAAATGTTTCTATCTTTATACAGTGTGATCCTGGTATTTCTCCCTGTACCTTCATCATTTAGTTGTTTTACAAGTTTCCATAATTTCCTAGTATCTCTTTCTAGGTTCAGCGACTCTGTTTTTTCTTTCCAGATGCTCCGTCTGGCTTGTAACTTGGATCTTTGAAATTTAGCCTTTGTTTGCTGATATTTGTTGTGATGTTCTTGGCTAGGTCTGTTCTCAGCCTGCTGTCTAGATGTTTCCATCTTATTTTGCAGCTTTTCCAGTTCATTATTCCAGTAGGGTTTGTAGTTCTTGCGTGCCCCTCTGGGTATGGTTTTACTAGCAGCATGTAGTATACATCTATTAAATTCACTCACTGCTCTATTGATGTCTTTGTCCAAGTTCATGTCCTTAGCTAGAACACTGGTTAAATGCTGGTACATTTTCCAGTCTGCCCTCTTATAGTTCCACCTAGTGAGCGTGCTGCTGTCCTTGGTAAATTCATTGTGGATTTCCAGAAATACTGGTCTGTGGTCACTACCCCGAAGCTGCTTTCCAACGACACGTATGATGTTCCATTCCAGGCCTGGTGAGTGGAATGCCAGATCTGGTGTAGAGGTGGTGTGCCATGCTCTCGAGTAGAAGGTTGGTGAGTCAGCTGGCTGGTTAATAAGGATGAGATTATTTTCATCCTGCCAGCTCTCAAGTTCCTCACCTCTCTTGTCGATATGATCGTAGCCCCAGCTCTGAGAGTGGCTGTTGAAGTCACCACACACCATAAGTCTCTCTTTATCTGGAATTGTGTCTAGTGCCAATGGTTTATCATTTGGGCAGTAGTAGTTCAGGAGATGGAATTCTGCACTGTCTGTTTTTAGGTGGAGCATCTGGTATTCTGCCCCTTCCATATATACTTCCAGCTGACATGCGCTGATATTGTTTTTAACAAGTGTCAGAATTCCACCCTTTCACCTGTCCTTTCGGTCAGATCGGTAGCACTGGTAGCCTCTGATTTTGAAGGCTATGTCGCTGCAGAGGTGTATTTCTTGGATACAGCATATACTAACTTGTTCTTCACTGAGGATATTTTCAAGTTCCAATTTTTTGCTGTATCCATCTCTTTTACTGTTGACACCCTCAGCATTCCAGTGCATTATTTTTATTGGTCGTTTGTTTGTTTGGCCAGTAGCTCTATTCCGTTGCCTCCTGGCTCCTCGAGGCAATTGAGAAGGACTTTCAGTAACTGAGGTTGGGCCCTTTCGAGGTATAGGGCCCGGCACCATCCCTGCCTGAACGTCCGCCACAGGGCAGGCACCATAACTTTTTATAGATACAGACATGTTTCCATTGTGTTTTGTGCATGGCATCCTGATTATCTGTGCGCCTTTTGGCTGGATGCCTCCGTCTTCAGCACTCTGCTTACTTGGGCAGGACTATGGTCCTGCTCGAATGGGACTGCCCGACCAGTCTTAGTTTCCAGCCCCTGATGGCTGAACTAAGCCCCATCACCACTGCAAGGTTCTGGCCTTGATGGGGACCAGATGTACCAACCAGCTACCATCAGAAAATACAGATGATCAAGTCTATAAGAGAGCCACAAACACCAACGCAAGATGACTATCACATTATGAACAGATCAGAACAAGTTATAATTCTACGCCTCAGAACGGGACACAACCGACTCCGCAGTCACATGTACACAAAGTTCAAGATTGGCAATACAGCCATGTGTACATGTGGATAGGCTGCACAGAGTGCCAAACATATACTTCAAGAGTTTTCAGAATATGAAACACTGATTCAGACATATTGACCAGAGGAAACAACACTAGAAACAAAGTTCTATGGGCCACTGTATGAACTACAAAAGTGAGTTTTATTCAAGAGACAGAATTGCAGATATATACATGTTTCAAGTGAACAAAATAAGAAGAAACTGTTACTTACATGCTTATCCGATCCCTGGGGTTGTGAACTTTCACTCTTTCTTCCTTGTGCCTGGTGGTGGTAGGTGCATGTCTTCTTCAACTGGTCTGTGTATGTGTAAAGAGTGTTGGTGATGGAGGGTTTGGTTGTAACAATTGTTTTAGTAGATCTTGAAGTGCTCGGCATTCAATAAGGTGGTGTTTTACTGTTTCCTCCTCTTGTCCATAGGGTAACTGTTAAATCTGTGGTTATTTCTACAGCCGGCCGTTCACAACCTTGTTAGTTTATATAAGCAACAAACCTACTTAATCCCAAACTGACCAAAAAACGCCTGCTATCAATTCATTTACAAAACAGCTGTTTATGCCTGATTTTGACATAGTGATTTGAATTATTTTTCTTCACTGTTTCCATCTGACGAGATATGCTAAATTTAGCCATCACATGACTAGCAGTGATATGATGGCTTAAATAGCAGTTTACTGATCATTTCTAATAGTTGTGGTTTCTGAATTGTGAAAGGTTTATTATGACCTTCAATTTTATTCAAAATTTGGTCAGAATGAACCTACTTCTGATTCAGATAATGTTGATAGGCAATTTTTTAATGGAATTTTAAAGAACAAGAATGACTCAGATGTTGATAGGGAATTCTTTCTCACTTGAGAAAGATGAACTTTTCTCAGCAGTACCACCAAAGAAACAGTACTGCAGTGGATCCCTGGTCACTGTGGCATACCTGGAAATGAAAAAGCTATCTCCTGGCAAGGAAAAGGGGATCACTGGAACAAATAGAAAGTGATAATACATACTATGAATGTAAGACTATTTTAAAAGCAAAATATACGAAAATGTGGAAGCAGATGCACCCAACTGCAGATCCAAATGACCCCCACCATCAAATGTCACGCAAGGAACAAACCATCATCTTCAGACTACGAACTGGCCACAACAGAATGAGAAGTCACATGTTCCGAAAGCTGAAGATTGGCGAGACAGAACAGACCTGTGCAAATGTGGACTGAGCCCAGAGACTGAAGAACACATTCTTCATGCCTGTCAACTCTACTAAGAATAGAGGGAGAAAATATGGCACTACTTCCAGACTTGAGGGATTCCATGGATGACCTGAAGTGAATCACACATTTCTTTGAAGCTATTGGTGCTGTAACCTGATATCTGACTGAAAAACGATGAAGAAGAAGAAGAATAACACACATTCTTAAAAAAATATCTGGCTGCAGAAGATTCTTGATTAGAAACTGGCTTCACAGCACACGGGGCATTCCCATAATTGCTCTGCCTTCCGTTCCAGCAGCCATCCAAGTGTATGTAGATTCAGAGTCCCGGTCTGGTGTTGATTGTGTGATCTTCGGAATTTTCAAAAAAATTTACTTTTCCTTCCCTTACCTCTAGATACTCCCATTTCTAACATTCTCTGTATGTGTACTTTCTCAGCCTCATTGACATCATTGCATCTTGAAATGAATTTATTGCTGCCTTCATTAAGTCTACTTTATCTCTTCTTAGCATTGTGCCGCATTGCCTACCAATATGTTGGCTATCTCATTTCCTCTGACCTCAGCATGACCAGGACAGTATATCCATGTAATGCTCAAGACAATTGAGTTGTTCAATATGACCCACCATTCTTTTCTTAGCATGAACTTTTCTATCTTGTGCAGCATACTTTGAGAGTCTTTGAGTATTTCCGAGTTTGTTGATGTATCAGTTATCAACCAAGTGCTGTTGTAACTCCATCTATCTCCATCCTCATCCAGAAAAGAAATTACATAATTGTAACATAGCATGCTAATAGTTAAACAAAATTTCATATTTTCAGCAAATTGTTGAAGCAGAAAAAGAAAAGAAAGGTGACATATTAGGAGCTAAATGTCTTCTCCAAAAACTTGCTGGGACAAATGACTGGTTTTCTGTACTGTTGGCCACTCTTCATGATCCAAATGTCAAACTGCAACATATTGCAAACTTGATGGAAGAGGAAGTGAGAAATTGTATGTAATTATATTTCAGATTTCTTTGTTTTCCTTTTTATATTTAATGTAGTATTAATAAGTGTGGGGAAGAGGACACATCACTAAGACTGGCAGCAGTAAGTGAAGTACTACAATGGAAGCTATAAATGAAGTACTAGAATGGGAGTTGGAAGTGAAGTACTAGAATGGGAGCTGTAAGTGAAATGTTAGAATGGGAGCAGTAAGTGAAGTGTTAGAATGGGAGCAGTAAGTGAAGTGTTAGAATGGGAGCAGTAAGTGAAGTGTTAGAATGGGAGTGGTAAGTGAAGTGTTAGAATGGGAGCGGTAAGTGAAGTGGTAAGTGAAGTGTTAGAATGGGAGTGGTAAGTGAAGTGTTAGAGTGGTAAGTGAAGTGTTAGAATGGGAGCAGTAAGTGAAGTGTTAGAGTGGTAAGTGAAGTGTTAGAATGGGAGCGGTAAGTGAAGTGTTAGAATTGGAGCAGTAAGTGAAGTGTTAGAATGGGAGCAGTAAGTGAAGTGTTAGAATGGGAGCAGTAAGTGAAGTGTTAGAATGGGAGCAGTAAGTGAAGTGTTAGAATGGGCGCAGTAAGTGAAGTGTTAGAATGGGAGCGGTAAGTGAAGTGTTAGAATGGGAGTGGTAAGTGAAGTGTTAGAATGGGAGCGGTAAGTGAAGTGTTAGAACGGGAGTGGTAAGTGAAGTGTTAGAATGGGAGTGGTAAGTGAAGTGTTAGAATGGGCGCAGAAAGTGAGTGTTAGTGACTAGCACAAGATATCTCTACAAGTCCCTGCAGGTTAGAAATATCAATTGCATTCTGTTTAATTATATTGAAGTCATTCGTTTTGAATTTTAGCCTCTATAAAACATTACATGGACATTATATATAAATGTGATGATGGCTTTTTTTGCTTATTTTTTGATGGTCAGGGAATAGGCTACTGTAAAATTTTACATGGATTATGAGGCACCCAAAATTTTAAACGTGATTTCTTTCCTATGTTTTATGGAGAACATGCCTTTCCTATTTTCATTATTTCTTTCACCACTAAGAGATTTCCCAATTGTCTCTCCTCCATCACTAAGAGAAAAGGGAACATCTCCTCTAAATTGTCAGTATGATGATTTAAAAAATGTATTTTCTTCAAAACTGTTCATCATATCACACTCAGACTTGGCAGATCAACAGATTAATGAACAGTCTTGCATGAAACTATATAAAAAATAATTTAGGTTCTTGTTTGGAATGTGTGCCTCCTTGCTTTTTTTTTTTTTTAGAGATAATTAATCTAAATATTATGCCTACAATTAATCAATAATTAGTTTAAATATTAATTTTTTAGAGTTAAGGTTAGGAGAGTTGTATTTCACATAATTAACCCTAACCCTGAATAAATTTATATTTAAAAAATTTATAAATGACAAACATAAACTGATAAACATAGCCAAGGGAAAAAATCAAATAGGTAGATATGCATTCCAAACAAGAACCATAATTTAATACTTATATATTTACAAAATTAAACTGACAAACTCATCATGATGTAGGGAAACAAAACTTTTTTTACTTGGGTCTGCTGCTTAGTGGAATCACATTGAGATGAAAATATTGAGATTTTCTCACATATCCTTTTTCCCAAATAGGTTGATATTGTTAAAACACTGACTGAACCCGTCATCTGTACTCCAATACATGCTATACTCAGGCAGAATATGCAAGCCATCATGTCTTGTTCTATCCAAGTGTGCCGCTAGGCATCATGGGGAGCTGTCTTCTTTTCATATGCAGGCCCATCATGATATAAATATAAAAAAGACGTTTTCTTTCACTGGCAGTTACAGATGTCCAGCATATATCTTCTTTCCTTGCTTGTTCTTTGCGTTGAATCACATACAAATTTGTCTGATGGCTGCAAATTGATAAAACTTCTCATTGACAGTGAGACTAAATTATTCAGAAGGTGTAGCAATCTCATCAAGATTATGTACAGACCCAATGTTTTCTCAACTTCTACTTGAAAACTACATCACTCTGGCGAAATTTGCGATGTCACAATTAGTACCACAAATTTCTTCCTCATCGGAAACAGGTATATCTAAAAAATGTCACATACCTACATCTGCATATTTCCATCGTAACTACAGCTGTTTCATCAGTGTACATACGAACAATATGACGTCATCACAACAACATGGAGCTGTGTTTTCTTTCTGTGAAGCAGGGATCTATGTTATGTATTATATTCAGTGAATTAATATGCAGTGGACAATAAGTCAATGTGTCTGGATAATATCTTGAAGGTTACTTCGTTAATGGATTAAAAGATAACAACATAGTGAAGGTATCATCAAGTTTAGAAGTCTTTATGTGGATGCGTACGAAGTAAGGTTGTGACCTAATGAAATGGTAGCGATGCACAAATTCAAACGTAATGTAGTGTCAACATCAGCAAAGTGCAATGGAGATGGAGAGAGAAAACATATCCATGTAACCACATCATAAGGACAGCTGGAGAGGAGATGGGCACCACTAGCTAAACCTTTTGCCCACTGAAATACTATAATGGATAATCACACACAGAGAATAAAGAACAAAGCTCTTAAACTTACCGGAAACTGTTATCAGCACATGGAATGTGCGCACGCTATATGCCTGCGGAAAGGTCAGTGAACTTACACATGAATTAAACAAGTACACATGGGATATAATGGTCATGGCAGAGGTAAGGTGGACGGAATTTGGTGAAACAACAACGGATGACGGTCACAAAATATGGCATAGCGGAGATGAAACAAAACACCAACATGGAGTGGGGTTTATTGTAAACAAAGAGAAAGTTAAATATATCATTAGTTGCACCCCTATAAACGGCAGACTTATAACAATATGTGTAGCAGCTAAACCCAAAAACATCACGATACTTCAAGTTTATGCCCCAACTGCCGATTATGACGAAGAGGAAATAGACGCATTTATGAAATACTAGAAGACACAATAAAGGAGATCCCAAAAAAGATCTATTAATAGTACTAGGCGACTGGATTTCCATTAAAGAAATCAGTCCGACGTGATACAATCATGCTATAAACACGAAATAGAAAGCGTGAACTCTGAATTATGCAAAGGTCCCGGTTTTAAATTAACCCTGGGCACATTCAAAATAGAATATGAATCTTAGCGAAACGAGTAAAAAGGCAGACAGCCGGCGACTCTAGTGTTCTACCAATAGAAGTGACATGCAATGACTCTTAATGGTCAAATGGTTAACTCCCTGATGGCTTTATTAATTAGTTCCAAGGGAAAGAAAGTGCCAATACACTTGGAAACAAGCAGAACTGAAGAAGATGCTAGAAGATGGTTTAATATATCATCATCTGCCTTTGTTTAATACATAGCCAACTGCTGTGTGAGTGTCTGCCCCTGGATTTTCTGTAGGGGTTTATTTTCTTGGCCTTAGGCACTCCCATACTAACCAGATAGGCAGTGTGGATTTTCTGTAGCAGTCCCATACCTAATCCACTCCCTGCTATTCCATAAGACAACAATAACTATGATATATATGTATATATACAGTTTTTTGTCCAGGAATAATAAAAGTTGGGTGTATGCTTATCTTGCTAAAATTGCTTATATTTTCTGAGTTTTAGCCGCCCCCCCCCCCCCCTTCTCTGATATAGTTAGTTGTTTGATCATCGTCATTGCACTCCGGACAAGTCCATAGGTGCTCAGATCTCTCCTTGAGTGTAGCCGCCATTACACGTTGACTGGCGGTCCCAGTACGCAGTTGATTGACCATCATTCTTTCTTGCCCACGAAACCGCTCCGTTCTAGCCACGCCACATTTCAAACCAAATTCTTTATTCTAGTCATGGAGCAAGAGTCATCTCTGATATAACACTCACAAACACAATTCATTACTTCAAGAATATTTATAAAAACGTTGTTATATGATATGCACCTTTTAAAAGTTCTATATTTGGCTAGAAAGCATTGTCTCAGCACAAGTAACTTGACATTAAAAATGCTTTCTACTTTAACATTCATAGATGCTCTGGAGAAGGCAAGCTATTCTCATAATTAATCCTGTGAGCTGATCCACACATCATCGTTTACCTTGGTGTGGTATTCTTTTGTTCATCACCATAGACAACACAAAACTTGTGGGTTAAATTGGAATCCTTCTAAAGTGAAGCAATTCACTTTTATCATGATCTTCTTTGGCCGTCGACACAAAGTGACCAATGACAATCACAGAAAAAGTCAAATGTGTCACTTTAGGAAGATGAATCCTGATTAACCAGCAAGACAATATAAATGATGAAATACAAGGTCAAATTGTCCAGTTTTTGTCAAAGGTGAAATCAAATATTTCTAACCAGGAGACATGCTTTGCTATTCATTTTACTACCAGGGAAAAAAATGGGCTATGTCAGCTATAAATCCAGAATGCCATATGTTAGCTTGGTAGGCGTATATCTTGAGTCATTGTCCTTGATAAAAATAGATGAGACAAAACTGATACAAAATAGATGGGATGACCCTTTGAGTGTTTCACTGTAGAATTTTCATTTCCATGGACAGGAAATTTTATTTAAGTTGACACTCAGAACCAAAATAACCAAAGAAAAACGGCACTCATATATATATATATATATATATATATATATATATATATATATATATATATATATATATATATATATATATATATATATATATAAATAACGAGAACTTGGTTAATACTATTTCTTATGCCTTGTTTCAATTTACTTGCTACATTGCCATGATGATTTACACACTTTGCTTATGTATAATAAATATGTATATATTCTCTTCCACAGTAAAGAGAGGACAGAATTTCCGATCAAAGTATGTAGTTATTTATGAGAATTGATGTCTATATGTATAGCATGCAGATGTGTTTATGTTTATTTAATCCTTTATTTGCTACGCATGAGTTTTATTGCTTCTCTATCTTACTTTTATTGATGAGTCAACTCGTTCTTTTGTGTTATATATCCCCTCATTGCCCAAATGATTTCACTCTGAAATTGCCAAGAGACAGTACACATCAACTATTCCATCCATGCAATTAAAATTTTCTGGTGACAATAAAATGCCATGGCGGTGAAAGATCTATTTTTGTAGCTCTAGGATAAGAACAGGACAGGGGGAAAGTCATTGGGAAAAGATTTAACACTGCTGGAATCAGTTCCTGAGAGCATTGCTGAAGCTAAAGGAATGACAATGTAGATTATCCACGGGCACATATAACTGTCACCAATTATAAACCTTTCATACATGGGTTGTTAGAGTCTGTTGTAGCTTGTTCTCAATCTAAAAATGATTGCTTGTTCCTTTTGTCCAAGCCTGTGAATAGCATTATCTTTTTGGCTGCACTTGTGAGTTGATTTCCATTTCATGTTAATGGAACTTGATGGCAAAATTCATTTCATAAAAATATACAAAATCATCTATCTGCTGTTGCTGGCAGTGACTTCAGTTTTGACTACCTGATCAGCTATCTCATTTTCTGTGATGTGGGAAGGACCTGGATGTCATTGGAAAACTAATTGTGAAATTTAACTTTAAAATTGATTTTTTTAAATTAAAAAAAAAATTTATTAAAGCATATCCAGTATAGGACATTGTAATTCAACTATAATGACATGGGATGAAGATTCAACATAATAAATTTCAACTAGAATTGCTTTGCCATTCAGTGTATTCAAACACCTAACATTGTAATTGAAATAAAAGCAATAAGTAAATATAGCAAACTACATTTTAACTCTAATATGTATGAAAATTTAGTTGTGAAAGCGGGAAAGGAACAAAAGCACAGGACAAGAAATTAATTTTTTTGAAAATGCTTAGAAAATGTTTAAATATTAACTGGTAATAATTTAAGTCAAACAAGCCAATATGAGATGACACCAAACAGCAATATGTTTTTTATAACAAGAAGAAAATGCTGGACTCATAATATTTATGTACCGGTACTTATAATAAATGAAAATGGATTGCAGTTACAAGCATTAATATAGGTACCAGATAGCAATAGAAAGAGAAACTCTGCAGAACAACAATTAAATGGTTTATGACTGGTTCTCAACAACGTACATGAAATATGCACATCAGCATCACAATTCTCAAACTAGAGAGCACTGGTTTCTGCCCTATGCACATCAGCATCCCATCATTCAAACTGGAGAGCATTGGATTCTGCCCTAAGCACTGTTTTCAACACTGAAGGAACATAGATATATGTTCAGCTATTATTGAATTTTTAGACATCATATTGTCAGTGCAATGTGCATGGCTGACTTTGAATTCCAAACAATTTCAGTTGTTTTTGTGAGATGGATCATCTAATCAGTCTACCACCAAGCTGATTTATTTCATTGATCTGTAGAAATGTTTGTCTAGATCATAGCTTTTTTGCTAACTTATCATTTATTTAACAGCAAAGGATTTATTTAATGTGTGATTAAATGTTTTGTTCTCATTCCTTAATTTTAAAAATGCTTGCCCCAATGACAGTACTTGTGTATACATACATCATTGTTACCTTGGATGTCTCCGATATTATCTATCTATATCTATAAACCCGTACTTGTCAGGGTCATGGGGGGTACCACATTGGATACTTAATTGTCTGCCTTCTAATGTTTTTGTGATAATGCATTTAATTTTACTGTTTGTTCACTGTTTGTCTTGAAAAAGACCTAAATGTTGAAACTGTCTTGTATACTGTTATTTCTATTTTCTTCATACCTGTACCAAATAGTCTGATAGTCAGCGCGTTAATTGTAAAACTGATCGACCTTGTTTTTTTAAACTTAAGTACTATTTAAAGTGTGCAATCTTGCATGAAATCTCCAAGTTCTTCATTCTCTGATAGAAGTTGACACTTGACCACTCTTAATTATAGAGCGGTCACTTTAACATTTGCTGTTCTTTGTTACTTACGACATACAAAAGGCAGTTGCGAGTTCATGGTTTTTGGACAAGAACCACTCATGCATACAATGGTAGTCACTTAATTTTAGAATGTTCTTTTCTTGAATTGACTCACATGGAAAAAACCAATTTGGGATTTTGAGATAAAAAGTCAGTACTGTTACTCATTTTCATTGCTTGGGCAATACCCCCTCCCCTATTGCCACTCACAATATACCTGAAAAAATGAATATGAGATTATCCATATCAAAACCCACATGACATCCATGTTATGGATTGAAGAAAATTGCAATTCTTGCCATTCATATGTTGTCAGGGCCAGAAAAAGTTGCAAAGAATAATGATACTGTGGCCTGCTATGTTGTAAGAAGTAACTAAGATATTTTTGGAGGATCGGCGTTGCTATCTCATCCCATAACTGGTAGGGTCATTGTGACCTAGAAGCCATGCTGAAGTCAGATACGTCGAGCCAAAAGGCACAGATTTCGCTAATCATGACACAATTCATCCTCTCTGGGCTACATTCTGCAAAAGTCTGAGAGTGAATGCAGATGAAGAGGAAGTCACTAGTGTTGCCAGAACCCAAGAGTAGCAGTTGTGCCTATGATACATATCTTAAATGAAGACAAAGGAGGGTTAAGCGTGGGATTATCTACTCCATCCACTAAAAGGTCATGTGATCAAACATACCATTTTGAAGTTAGTTTTATTGGGATGAAAGGTGCAGATATCAAGCCAAGATGTTAAATGCAACACAGTGCATTTCTCTCACCAGACACAAATGCTCAAAAGACACAGGATTGGCTTAATTGCACTAGAGTGAAATTCAGTTCCTCGAAGCGAAGTGGCACAGCCTGCCCTCTCAGTGAAGTGGCACTGCCTGTCAAGAGCATGACTCATAGCATCAGCATGTATCTTTGTAGCTTTAATTAAGCAATATTATCTCCAAAAAATGCATTTGTAATCTATCAAGGATTGAACCAGTGACCTCTTGAGCATCGGGCAAATGCTTTGCCCACTATACCAGACTATATCCTGCTAACTGATCTGTTGTGTTATAATTGATTAGTAATCTGTTGTGTTATAATTGGTTAGTGATCTGTTGTGTGTTATAATTAGTTAGTGATCTGTTGTGTGTTATAATTGGTTAGTGATCTGTTGTGTGTTATAATTGATTAGTAATCTGTTGTGTGTTATAATTGATTAGTGATCTGTTGTGTGTTATAATTGGTTAGTGATCTGTTGTGTGTTATAATTGATTAGTAATTGTTTTTTCAATTTAATTTACCAGCAGATCCATGACGTCCCTTTACATTCAATACAACAACAAACTGAAGGAGAACATCCGTGACTTGTTTTCACGTATCAATATACGCATTGCTTTACATTTATTCCAAAAGCACAGTCTTAAAGTTCTCACAAAGATTGACATTGTAAGTTCGATGTTGTTTGTGTAGAATATTATTCATTCCACAAAAATGTAACTGTTGCAATTATATCATTATAAATTCCATAGACATTTAGCTGTTAAATATATAGCTAATTTTGTATCCATTCTGCAAAAATTTAACTGTTGAGGTTAGTAGGTTATCTGTTTGTAAAAATTTGGCCATTTAAACAACATGGCTAATTTAGTATCCATTCTGCAGGAATTTATTTGTTGTGATTAGATTATTATCCATTCTGCAGAAATGTATTTCTAATACTAACCCTAACCCACACACCAGTGTTAACCCTAATCCACAATCTAGTGTTAATCATAACCCACACACTAGTGTTAATTCTAACCTACAATCTAATACTAACACCATCCTAACCCACAGACTAATGTTAACTAACCCACACTAGTGTTAACGTGTTATCCCTAACCCATGCTTTAGTGTTAACCTACACACTAGTGTTAACCCAAATCCACACACTAGTGTTAACACCAACCCTAACCCACACACTAGTGTTAACACCAACCCTAACCCACACACTAGTATTAACCCTAATCCACACACTATTGTTAACACCAACCCTAACCCACACACTAGTATTAACACCAACCCTAACCCACATACTAGTGTTAACATCAACCCTCATACTAGTGTTAACCCTAACACACACAATAGTGTTAACCCTAACCCACATACTAGTGTTTAACCCTAACCCACAATCTAGTGCTAACACCAACCCTAACCCACACACTAGTGTTAACCCTAACCCACAATCTAGTGCTAACACCAAACCTCACCCACACAATAATGTTAATTGTGACCTGATAACACTAGTGTTATCAATAATCCTAGCTCGTCATCTGTATAAGTTCTTATGTTACTGGATGGATTCTTTGAATGATGTACTAATTAAAGTACTGGTATATGCTTATCTGTAGGGACTCCCCATGAAATTATCTAGGAAAATCCCCTTCGTATATCATCTAGTTATGCCTGTTTTGGGAAAATGCAACAAACTTTGTTCATTTGAATATGCATTCTGTCTTAAGTACTGGTTTTACTGACTACTATATAACCTGCTAAACACTGTCAAATTGATTGAAGAGAGATTTGCAGATATAGTCATATTCCAGGTGAACAAGAGAAAAATATAAGATCTGTGGGTTGATGCCGTACACTAATCAAATTTTCAATCTTTTGATTCATGAAAAGAAAATACACTTCTGATAAATTTATAATGTATCTTTCTTTAATTTTTAGGAAAATGTGGAGGCAAAAATGAGAGAATGTGGTGATACTGAAGGGAAACATTTGCTTTTAGAAAGGCTTGTTTTGTACGAGGACTGGTACAATGTGTTGCTGAAAGTTCTTAGAGATATTTATATCAATCAAAGGCATTTGGCAGACGGAATGGAGGAAAAAAGCTGTGAGTACTCTTTTAAAAAAAATTCATTCTCAAAATCTGGTTAGGCAGCATGTAGTCTAGAGAACAGAATGAGTTGTGTCATGATTTATAAATTAGCTGCCATATCTGCACCTTTTAATCTGACTTCATCATAACATTTGGTTAGCATTTTGATTTTGACCTGTGGGATGGGACATCAAACTCTATCCTAAACATCAGTAGTCTCATCTTCTGGCATGTATGGCAAGACACAGTTTTATTATTCTTTGCTTCCTGTAAGAGCTTAGACAACACCCTAGAGGCAGAACCAGGCAACACCCTAGCAGGGTGAGTACTCTATGAATGTCACTAAAGATATTTCTTTACCAAAGATCTCCACAAAGAAATGGTCATGCCATTCACCCTTGACTCATGAGGATGCGGATGTGAAATTTGCTGCAATGTCTTATAGACAACTGCAATTCTTTAGAGATGTAGATTATTGTTTGAGCTATGGAATTTCATACATTTTTCAATAGTACTTACATAACACACAAGGTTGATCAACTTAACAGTGAACACACAGTCTTACATTTTTCAGAGGGATGGATTATGTATAGAGTAAGCCTTTTGAGAGGGATCAACCTAACCAAAATGAAGACCATCATTGAAAGCTCTGTGCACATGAAATGGAAACTAACTCACCCATACAGCCAAAAACAATTATGCTTGCACAAGTTCAGAAGGAAAGAACAATCATTTATCAATACACAAACATCCAACAAAATTTACATGGCGACCAAGCGACAATTGATAGACAATATTTTTTTACGCCAACTAGTGTTGTTACTATTGCCAAACATGACCCTTGACAAGTGTTATTGTTCGTTCATCACAAGTGATGATGATCATTTGTTACATCCACTTGTTGAAATTCAGAAATATGGACATGCCTATGAGTTTGAAGATGGCTAATAAGCCCTATACGAGCCGCAAATGTCTATGGACAGTCCGGGCATGGAATGGCTACTGTAGATAATTTTTGTTCTTGACTTTCTATCTGCTAACCGCTGTTGAGCTGCTGCATTTCTCCTCTTTTGATGCGCCCTTTTTGACTGTAGAGTGCCATGTAGATCTATTTTGTGCTTTCTTTACATTTATCTTGATCTATTTAAAAGACTTTTGGTGAGGTCTTTACAGAGTCCTTTTAGCACTTCTTTTGGCCACCTTGAGATCTTGTACCATCTCCAACTCATCATACAGAAATATCTTTGGCATGCAGTGACCTGGTATATGTACCCATGACCTGCCTAACGAATTTGCGTCTGTATCAGATTAGTGTCAATGTTAGGGATTCCAGATCTGTCGAGGACAGTGGTATCCGGAATCTTTTCTTGCCCATCTGATGTTCATAACTTTTCTGAGACAAGTTGTGGGAGTGATTATGTTTTATCACATGACGTCTATACACAGTCCATGTTTCACTAGTGTGTAACAGCACTGGAAATACCACAGTGTGCGTACATTCCATGCTCCTAGGGTCAGTGGGAAAACTTTTCACTTTGGATGAATTTTCATGGATGTGAGAATGACTTTCACTAGGGATTATGATTAAAGTGAGGAGTTGTGCAAAGCGTCAACTTCATTCTCTTGTCGGACCTCTTTTGAAACCAGTGATAAGACTAATTGAGACGACTGAAAGTGAAGTTCGGTGCAGTGAGAATGACGAAGACAATATGACAGACCTTGACAAAGACACTAGCAAGAAAAATCACAGCGTGCGAAAGGATATGTTTGAAGAAAGCTATAAATGTCACCAGAAGAGACTGATGAAGATATCAAGATGGGCACAGGCAGACCCAGGGTTAGCAGATAACCAAGATCCCAAAAGTACCTCCTCTTGGTGCACCCTGGAAACAGAAATACTGCTACTTGTGTTGATTCTGCTAAATTTTTGGGGATCGTGTCCAAGAATGTGGAGGCAGCAGATGGAAAGAGAATTGACTGCAAAAGAGACATGCTTCTAGTTACTGGTGCTACGAACACTCTGGTACCAAAAGTGGTCTTGTAATAGAGGTAAATAATTACATGGGAAATGAAGTGTCTAAAAAAAGCTGCAATGGTTACTAAACTAGATAAAATAAATTAAGAAAAAGAGTGGGTATAATATCATATATTGAACATATCGAAAGACAGCAAGTAAAATTGCTGTCACTTTATGAGAATGAAGTCAAATGAAATAACCAGTAATAGTATATAACAAAGGAATATCCATGCATAAAGAGCATATAACAAAGGAATATCCATGCATAAAGAGCATATAACAAAGGAATATCCATGCATAAAGAGCATATAACAGGAATATCCATGCATAAAGCCAAAGGTAGACCAAGAAAACGGTGGATAGAAACATCAAGCTAAACATGAACTCAACGCAACCAAGGTGGCACATCTGGCCTTAGAATGAAAATTGAGGTTCCCACTCCTAGGATTAACGGCAAATGTGGATAATATAAACCATCATCCACTTGGGGAAATACATAGATAATAATTAATAAGTAAATAAGTCCACTGATACTAGCAGTCAGTTATATGTCACTGATCCCTCCATCCCATACGCTGCTCAACATATTGATTGAGAGTGCCACTCTAGGTTATCATTATTTTACATCTCTACCCTTCAATCATGGTCTAACTAACTGAAGAGAGTATATTTTACACCTCAACCCTTCAATCATGGTCTGAGGAGAATGTAATTTACATCTCTACTTTTCAATCATGGTTTAACTAACTGAGGAGAATGTATTTTACATCTCTACCCTTCAGTCATGGTCTAACTGAGGAGAGTATATTTTACATCTCTACCCTTCAATCATAGTCTGAGAAGAATGTATTTTACATCTCTACTTTTCAATCATGGTCTAACTAACTGAGGAGAGAATATTTTACATATCTACCCTTCAATCATAGTCTAACTACAACCCACTGAATGAAATACCAAATATAGTTCTTATCTGCCTTGCTTATTGGAATACAACTAGTTATTATAATATTGTATCTGTTCTGAAATTCATAGTCCACAACTGTACATCTCATGTTGCTAATGTTATAGGTTTGCTCTATCAGTTTGTAACAGTAGCTATTGAAATACAGTCTGTTAATATAATATCTCTGTTCTGAAATACATAGTCCACAAGCTAATATAAGTAACAGCGATACTTTCTTACTTCTCATACACAACCAGTCCCCCAACCTCTCGAGTCCCCACACTATTACACTGTTGAGTTTTTTCCTATACCAGAATCATGCTCACAGATAATAAAAAAAGGTTCAGTACTTGATGGGCACACAAGTATAATATGTCTAATTATGCGAGGCATGTTCACTAGCAGCGGAACACCTCATACGAGATAGATGTAGTCGACCCAAGCCTAAATCATTGATTATCTCCTCCGTGGAGACTGCCACACAGGGGCATGTTTTGGCCTGTGAAGTCCAAGGGCACAGTGGGCGATAAACTCATGGTGTAGAGTCAATACACATTAGTCATCTGACAACAGATAGGAAGGCTGCCACAGACTAGGGAAGCACACCCAAAGCAAAGACATACCAAAATTGGATCTGCTGGGCCGAAAATTGCAAATAACGCAGCTTTGCTGTATACTGGCAGCACAACATATTTCATGTTCCCCTGGCAGAAATCACACTAATCTTTGTGTCGTTTATCAGAGAGAGAATGGAAACAAACAAACATGCTGAGGGATAATCTTGATGAAGAGATCAGAACATTTATGAACTGATGGTTTGATGTGCAGCAAGGATGATCTTTCAACTAACTAAATGTAACAAAAATCCTCAAATTTCCTACTTGTTTCTTTTTATCAACAGTTGCCACCAGGAAGTGGTATGAAGATCAACAGAAGGCAGAAGCATTTCTTCATCCAAATTTTGATGAGCAAATATATCAAAGAAATCAAGAAATGCTTACAGATTCAACAGGTAAACACATTATCTTCTTCATTCTACAGCATTTGCTGTTTCAACTTTAAACAAGTGTTTCTTCTGGATTTCATTTTTGATGGAATGGTTTTCTAGAGCTTTTACTAGTCCCGAATGTTTTATTAAATGTGGGTGCAGGGTGCAATACTGTGAGCTGGAAAGTCTTCTGCTCCAGATGGGAATTCTCCGTCTTCTTCCTCGTTCTCCAGTTGATATTGATTTCTTCATTACACTTTACTGTAGTCATTAGTACCATGACAGGGGACAGTTAGAGCTGTGTTACATGGCCATAGTATTCTTCTTGTGATCTGGTACAGTGGGCAGTTGTGTTTTATATATTCTATGTTTTCTGCAGATTGTCCACAGGGGCACATATTGGTGTTGCCAATTCCAAATCAGATATATATGTGTTGTTTGAGTCTGTTGTGCCTGTTCTTAATCTAAACATGTTTGTTTTTTTTCTTCCAAGCTTATGAATAGCATCTGTTTTTTTCTACTTGCGTGGTTGAGTTGAGTTCTATGCCCATGATGATGATGGAGTTTATTTCTGGAAATAATACCATGTCTTCTATATTTTGTTTCTAGCAGTTACTTCCAGTTTTGACTATCTCATTCCCCCTGATTTGTGAATAACTTTTAATAATAATAATAATAATAGTACCCATAAACAATCAGGGTTGTAGGGAAGTCACATTGAGACATTTGATGCAGAAAGATCTCCTCTTCTCTATCCTGTACCATCCTAAGTTTGGAAACTTCATACCCTGTCCAGTCCTTCATATTATTCAGCTGTGTGTTCTTCTGGCTACCTCATCTTCTTCCACCCTCCACTATACTTTGAAGAACATCTCGTCATTGAGGAATGTCTCATACGTGCTCGTAACACCATAGTTTACACCCGTTTCACAATTCTTAATAGTGGGTCTTGTTGATCCGCTAATACATTAATTATATCATGTACAAACACATTGGTCTTATGTTCTCTGTAATGGTGAATGATTTGAAATATATTTGGGTTCTGGAGGGCTGAAGATGTGGCATTGATCAGAGTCATTTACTTCCTCTAGGTAGGTTGATCCCAGCAACAAAATAATTATTTCTCTTGACTTTTTGCAATCTCGATACTTGCTGAAGGGTACAATACAAGAATCAGTGGACAAATCACGTGAGAACATAACAAAATTTTAATTCCATATGCTATTGCACTATCTTGGAAACTTAAACGGTCGTAATTTAAAATACTGATCTAGCGATTTGCGCGCAATGAACTGGTCATCCACCTCCCACTCAATGTGCATCGCCCATATCGGGTGACCATATGCTCTCATCTAGCAACGTGTAGAATATTGGATGCGTCAGTATATGCATCTTTATTGGAATTTCGTTCCGTTTAATTATGTTTGCTATTTGTTCCATAGAAACCTGTCCACTGATTCTTGTATTGTACCTGCTGAAGATAATAAAAATATTGATTCCCTCCCAGTATGGGTTCTCATCATGCTTCAAAACAGCAGATGATGTTCCATATTAGACAAGTATTTTGATGGACATTACATAGAGGTCTTTAGTGATCATCTGAACCCAGCAGTACATGCATGGGTTCTCATCATGCTTCAACACAGCTGATTTTGATCCATGTTAAATAAGTCTGTTGATGGACATTGATTTTCTGAACTTCTTCTTCTTCTTTCGTTCACTTAAACATGTCTATATCTGTAATTCTGTCTCCTTAATAAAACTCACTGTCTTTTGTAGTTCATACAGTGTCCCATAGAGCTTTGATTCCAGTGTTGTTTCCTCTGGCCAATATGTATGCCTCAGTGTTTCATGCTCAGAACACTCTTGAAGTATATGTTTGGCACTCTGTGCTGCCTGTCCACATGTACCATGGTCGTGTTGCCAATCTTGAACTTTGTATACATGTGACTGCGGAGTCGGTTGTGTCCTGTTCTGAGACATAGAATTATAACTTGCTCTGATCTGTTCATAATGTGATAGTCATCTTGTGTTGGCGTTTGTGGCTTTCTTATTGACTTGATCATCTGTTTTTTCTGATGGTAGGTGATTGGTATATCTGGTTGGTCTTCGGCAGCACCTTCCTTAGCCAGTTGGTCTGCTTTTTCATTTCCTGGTATTCCACAGTGAGAGGGTATCCGCTGCATGGTTACCCTATACTGGTAAGACAATTCGCTAAGTAGTTTTTTCAAGTCTGTTAGTTTTCCAGACTGGAGAGCTTGAAGCACTGACCTTGCATCTGTCAGGAATACCACAGGCTGTAGGCCAGAGTTGGAGTACAGCAGTTTTTTAGCTGCCACACTAATTCCCTGGATTTCTGCATCATAATTATTGCAGAATTTTCCTGTCGGTGTTCTGATTGTATCTCTAGGCTTGTGTGGATATTCTATATATACACCTGCACCTCCATTCCTCACAGCATTCTGTGCTGACCCATCTGTGTAAACTCTGACCCATATATCTTGTGGATATTCCTCATCCAGGAAACTGAGGGTGACTGTCCTTCGCTGCACACTGTTCTGTTCGTCCTCGCTTAGTATTCCTTTCACATGGGTCTGAATGTATATTGGCATTCCATGGCTTTCACTCCACGGGGTTTGTTCTGGTACAGACCTTAAGGGGCTATCAACTTCAGGTAGGTCTGTAAGTTGTCTACAGAGTCGTTTAGCTTGATGGATAAAGCTGCTTCTTTTCAGTCGCCCCATTGCTAGATTTTGGAATCTTTCCTTCATTGGATGACTTGGCATACACTGGAACTTTTCTGCTTGAATTAGTACTTTTGTGTCTCTGCGTTCACCAAGTGTTTGCATTCTTCCCATTTTCTGCATCTCTGCTATGGGTATTGATTTCATTGCTCCCAACATTATTCTAAGTGCCTGGTTTTGCACTTTATCTAGATCTTGTAATGTGGTGTTTGATGCAGGACACCACGCAGCTGAACCATATTCCAGGTGTGGTCTTATGCCTTGCTGGTAAACTTTACTAAGTATATTTCCACTGGTTCCCCATGTGGTTCCACTTAGTTTTCTCAGGATAGCTAACTTCCTCCTGGCTTTTGTTGTTGCTTTGTTTATGTGCTGCTTCCATGTCAGCTTATCATCAAAAGTAACTCCGAGGTATGTGGGTTGTTTGTCTTCTTTCAAGAGCTCTCCATCTATCTTGATATGACCAGCTTTTTGTTTTGGTGAGAGAGTAAAGAGTGTAGTGCTGCACTTATCTGTGTTAATGCTGATGCACCATCTATTTGCCCATAAGGTTAGGGCATCGATAGCTCTTTGTATTTGTTTAGTGGCCACTGTTGCATGTTCTTCCGTGCACCAGGTCGTCAGCATACATTGCCACTTTGATCCCGTGTGGTAGTTCAGCAACTAGGTCATTGATGTAAACCAAGAAAAGTGTGGGTGACAGGACTCCTCTTTGGGGGACTCCATGACGCAGTAGAACTTTCTTGCTCTTGCGACCATCTAATTGTACCCTGGCTCTTTTTATTATGCAGGTATGCTTTTACCCATTTGTACATTCTTGAGCTAACCCTGCAATTTCGCAATTTCTTTAGGAGCCCTTCTTTCCAGACCGTATCAAATGCTTTCCTGAGGTCTATCCATGCTGCTAGTACCAGTTTATTTTCTGAACTGATTGCAGTACACTCTGGGCATTCACATAGAAGTTCTATCTTTTTCAAGCAGTTGGCAATGCGCAAATGCTGATAGTTCCCAGGACACGTTGGTTGTATATTTTCCTAGTCCTACCCATCAATCGTCTCTGCCTACTATTATCTCGAGCAATTCCAAACATCTTCAATAAAGAGATCTTGGCTAGTGTCAGCACTAGTTTTCTTGTGTGGTTGCTGATCTGTGCATCACTACCGGAGGAGATATTTATCAAAACGAAACTAAATATTCATTTGTTTTGAGCTCTGATGGTGTAAAAGTTTGTCAATTTTGTTCATTATGTACCAGTAGTTTTAGTTAGATTTTTTGTTTTTGACTGGTGTTTCTAATGACACTATTTCTGGAAGAAATTTTGTACAGGACCTGATTTCAAATCTCAGAAACAGTTTAATTGGATGTGTGATGCTAAACCATGGGTAGGTGTTCTCTTCCAGAGGGGGAACTGTGTCAAAGCTAACAAGTTGAAATCATGCTAAAGATGAAATGACAAATTCCCCCCCCCCCCCCCCCCCCCCAGCATTCCAGACATGCATCTTCATAGATTGTGTGATGTGTGACATCCGACTCAACCTCCTTAGTCGCCACTTATTACATGGATAACCGGAGGTGGTGTTATTCTTTGCTCCTATTCCATTTAATGAAAATACACTGGCACTAGAATAGATAATTACCCGTGTGTTGTCGGGCCCAAAAGGGGAGTAAAGAATAGCAACACTGTTTACCTTCCACGCATGTTGTAAAAGGCAACTAAGGAGGTTATGGGATGGAGTTGGCTGTCCCATCCCTAATAGGGTCAGTGACCCAAAGCCATGCTGAAGTCGGATGTGTCAGGCCAAAAGGCGCAGATATCGCAGCAATGCTGTAAACCATGACACATTCTGCTAACTGCATGAGTTTGAGAACGAATGCAGAAGAAGAATAGATAATTCAGGGAAGGAGTTTAACTGTGTGGCTATGGATGATCTTACATATTTTAAAGAGGAAATAAAAATGAACTGTCGAAGTCTGATGAATCTGGTCATTAACAAGACTCGACTTATTATCATTCTTTATACTACACCTTCTGGAAATCTAGGAAGAACATTGCTCTGTTATAAGAGAGATTTAGTGGGAGTTTGAGAACGAGCACTAGAAAAAAGAAAGTAAATATGAGATTGATAATACAGGAAATAAGAGTATTCTACAGGGTTGTTTGTTTTTTTGTTTGAGAACCCCCAGAATTGCAAGCAATTAGCTTATACTTCCTATGTGCAGTGGAGTGGTTTTTCTGAGCTCTCTTTCATATCCAGAAGACTTCAGCTTTCTGCTTAGTGCAGTGCCTATTGAAAGAGACTTCTGCTCATAGGGGGTAAATAATTGTATAGATGACATGCTACAAAGCTACTTAAGAGAGCCTTATATAATATAAGTTATCAGGTTACAGCTTCAGTTATCAGGTTACATCTTCAATAGCTTCAGTTATCAGGTTATAGTTTCAATAGCTTCAGTTATCAGGTTACAGCTCCAATAGCTTCAGTTATCAGGTTACAGCTTCAGTTATTAGGTAATAGCTTCATTTATCAGGTTACAGCTCCAATAGCTTCTGTCAGTTATCAGGTTACAGCTTCAGTTATCATGTTACATCTCCAATAGCTTCAGTTATCTGGTTACAGCTTCAATAGCTTCAATTATCAGGTTACAGCTCCAAAAGCTTCAGTCAGTTATCAGGTTACAGCTTCAATAGCTTCAGTCAGTTATCAGGTTATAGCTCTAATAGCTTCAGTTATCAGGTTACAGCTTCAATAGCTTCAGTCAGTTATCAGGTTACAGCTCCAATAGCTTCTGTCAGTTATCAGGTTACAGCTTCAATAGCTTCAGTCAGTTATCAGGTTACAGCTCCAATAGTTTCAGTCAGTTATCAGGTTACAGCTCCATTATCAGGTTACAACTCCATTATGGTTTATAGATTTGCTGCGGTAACTGCACCTTTTGGCGTGACTCATTCAATTTATTAGAATACAATGTAAGAACCAGATTATTTTTAAAACTTGTTTGCCAATGTTTTCTGAAAGGTCCATATGCACAATTATGTGCGGTGGGGTATGAATCAGGTACTTTGGCCATCACAGATGCATCCAAACTGTACCCCACTATAACAGAACTGGGCAACAAGAATGATTGAGGGGGGAAAGGGGCAGAGCATTGAGAGAAGATACTGAATAGTTTGACGTCATGGCATGGTAGAAAATCAATAGTATGGGCTGATGCATAATACCCAAAACTGTTGTGGAGATTAATGACTGACTGAGTTGCCTAGCACATGATGACTTGTGTTTTATTTAATTCATTTTTAGATGGACACATTCAAGAAGTCAGCAGCATCACACCTTTGTTTGAGGAATTTCAGAGTGATTCTCCAGGTTACTTATTAAATATAAATGTTATGTCAATAGTCTTCTTTTATCATCAATGTTATGTCAATAGTCTTCTCTTATCATCAATGTTATGTCAATAGTCTTCTCTAATCATCAATGTTATGTCAATGGTCTTCTCTAATCATCAATGTTATGGTTCTATTGAAACTATAGCCATATGAGCTGTGTTTTATAACAGGACAATGATACCACAAAATTTCTAGCAGGATGTTGTCCAGAGATCTCTCTTATAACAGGACAATGTTACATACTAGTCCAGAGAAAGAAAATGCACTGCATCGTTGTTTCATTTGTTGACTTATTTATAAGTCACGTACTGAGGAAACAAGTGCTTCATTACTCGTAATTTCTTGTTATTGAAACAATTATATTATTATGAGTGATGTATTGCACCTGTGTGTTGCTAGAATCTGAAAGGGGAGCAAAGAATAGCAAAACTGTTTATCTTTCACACACGCCGTAAGAGGTGACTACGGTGGTTATGGAGGTGGAATTGGCTGTCCCATCCCATATATGGTCAAAGTGATCCAGAAGGCATGCTAATGTCGGATGTGTCAGGCATGAAAGCACAGATATTGTAGCAAAGCTATAAACCATAACATAACACATTCCGTCCCTCAGACTACATCTGCTAATCTGCAGGAATTTGAGAGCGAAAAAAATCATTTATAATTATTGTTGCTTGTCGCTGAAATTGTTAACCATTCTGTGACCTTCTTCATGCTCCTCCAATTGCAAAATTATTCTCTGCTGCCACCATGGGAGCCACATGACACACATTGAGAACCACTGATAAAGAGAACATTACCACTGGCTCTCATGTAGGAGGACTATGATGCCCTACTAGATATCCAGCAGTGTGCAGTCCACAGAATGTGTTTTCGTGGTCTGATTTAAGCCAATAGCCCAACACATCTGACTTCCAGTGGTATATATGTGTCTACTAATTAGAGTTTAGTGCGTATGCCAGACCATTGTCTGCCAAAGATACTTCTCTATGGTGAGCTGGAGAAGGGTACACGATCTCAAGGTGGCCAAAAGAAGCGCTACAAAGACTTGTTAAAGAAAGAACTCACTGAAAGCCTTTGAAATAGACCACGATACATGGGAAGAACTTGCACAAAATAGAACTACATGGTGTTCTACAATCAAAAAGAGCACATCATCTTGTGAAAAGAGGAGAAATGCAGCAGCTCAACAGCGGAGAGGAGCTAGAAAGTCACAGATAGACCAAGATCCGTCTACAGTGGTCATTCCATGTCAAAACTGTCCAAGGACATTTACAGTTCGAATAGGGCTCATTAGCCATCTACAAACCCATAATCAAGGACATAACTCTAATTGAATTTTCAAAAGTGGATGTAACAAATGGTCATCATCAATTGTGATGGACGAACAACACTAATTAACACTGGATGTCCATAGCCATATTGCAAGTAAGCCAACAGTTCGTCACAGCCTGTTTATTTGTTCAGATTGCACAGTCTTGCTGTCACCCATGTGTGAGTGATTTGCTCAGATTGTGCAATCTTGCTGTCACCCATGTGTGAGTGATTTCCACTGCTTGACATTTAATAAATGTTTGGATCACATTTGACCTCTCTGACCTCTATTTTACCACAAATTGTAATGATAGACTCCAGTAAAAATTAATTTACTGACCCAGAAAAAAGTAATATTTGTCAGTCCTTTTCTCTGTGACAGAGAGTCAAGTTTTATATCTTGCTCTTGTTTGTCAGTCCTTTTCCCTGTGACAAGAAGTCGTCCTGTGTATAAGACTAACTGTAAAATATGGTTGCTGTACATCAGGTACTTTTCGTGAAAATTGAGTTCAAGTGAGTAACAAGAAATCGGGAACGAACTATACATTCTCTATTACTTCAATACAGGATGAAATTTCTATCGATGACAACTGTGTGTAGCAAAGATGTCCGGTCCCGAATCATATATCCTTACTATGGGAGTAGATGCATTTATTATCAAAATTTAAAATTAAAAAACTGAGTATAGGTTAGGGAACCCTGGTCACAGGATATATATAGTCTAATGCGATATTTACTGTACATGTGCAAATCAGATGTCCAAGTACCTACACAATTCATGTGATCGGTCATCACCAGCAATCTAAATGAGTGCAATAGTGACGCCCTGTATATTTAAGTCATGTTACAAGTTTCAAATAGTTTATAGACATTAGAAAGTCTACAGAAAAATAGGCATTTCTTGTTCAGTAATTTGTTTTCTTTCTGTGACAGAAATGAAGACTGGAGTAAAGCGCAGTTTTCAAAGTGCAGATGTGATGTCACAGAATGTGAGACCTTGTCTGGCATCAGTAGAAACTTCTAGAGAAAGAATTGTGAGTTCTAGGAAAACTGACTTGATGAAAGCGGCAAAAAAAGGAGACTTTGAACTGCTAACATCTCTTATTACTGAAGGGCTAGATATTGATGGAACCAATGATAGTGGACGTACTGCTGTAATATATGCAGCTAGTGGAGGTCACTCTTCATGTTTAGAACTACTTATATCCAATGGATGTAATGTGAATAAGACAGATGAGAAAGGAAACACTTCTTTAATTATCTCAGCTGGTACGGGTTACAGCAAGTGTGTGGAGGCTCTAATTCGTGGGGGTGCTGATGTCAACTTAGCTAACAAATGTGGCACCACAGCTTTGATGGGCGCAGCTAACGGAGGTCACTACGACTGCATGAGACTTCTCCTAGAGCAGAAATGCAACCCAGATCATCCTCACCCTGATGGCAGAACACCATTGATGTATGCTGTATTCCATAAACATTTAAATTGTGTGAAACTCCTGATTGACTATAATTGTGATATGAATGTGTTAGATAATTCCAAAGTCACAGCATTAATGTTTGCTGCAAGTAAGGGATATTATGAGTGTATACAGCTGCTTATTGATGGAGGGGCTGATATTAATCAGTGTGGCACGGAAGGGAACAGCCCACTTATGTTAGCAGTTGTAAATAAACATATGGATTGTGTTGAACTACTGATTAAAAAGGGAGCTAATTTGCATACTAAAAATGTGTACGGTGATCGCCCCCTGGATACTGCTAGAAGGAGAGGATTTTCAGAATGTGTGAAATTAATAGAAAGAACATTATAAGACTTGGAGATAATTAGGAAGGAATAGAGTAATCCAATAGTATATACACACATCCTGAGGAACTGGAAACAATGAAATCACAACAACCAAGAAATGCAGTGAGATCCAAAATCTAAACACACACAAAATTTATGACAACAGGTAAAACAAAGATCAAACCAATAATCAAAATAGACAATATAGAACTGGAATGTGTAAACAAATTCGAATATCTGGGAGCAAATATAAACAGTTAAAGAGATTGTTCAGTAGAAATTAGATGAATTGCAATTGCAACACTCATATTAACACAAATAGAAAGCTGTGGCAAAGAAGTAATAAAGGCACTTAAGTAACCCTTTTAAGAGCATGTGTTTTCCCAGTGGCAACATATGGATGCGAGACTTGGACTTTAAACAAGACAATATCCAAAAGAAATAAAGTGCTACAGAAAGATCTTACGAATATCATGGACAGAGAAAAATAAGAACTTTGAAATTACTGAAGCAAAATGAAGGGTGGCTTCTAAATACCATCATAAGTAGGAAGCTACAGTATTTTGGACACTTAAAGTGACATGATGGCATCGAAAGGTTGATTCTGGAGGGTAGAGTGCCAGGTGAGAGAAGAAGAGGAAGACCAAGAAGATGATTGACTTGCGACATTGATTGACATATGCACATCTCTGCCAATGCAGACCTGTTTGCCAGAACAGCGAGGCGTTTAGAGTATCCACGATGAAGACAGTGTTCTGGAAAGAATATGTCACTTGATATATAATAATTGTATATATATATGTAATATGTTCTTGAGGTTTAGTAGTTGGTTGGTTGCTGATCCATCGGTCTATGGGCTCTTGCCCTGTGACCCAATGCTATTGTGTGATATATGCATGTTTGTGAGCTGTTGTTTTGTTCCATATAAGGTTTTCCATTTATCTGGCCTTAGAGGGAGAGGCATTTTCCTGACATCATCCAGTGGTGGACATTCAAACAGATGGTGGTTGACAGTTTCCAAGTTGTCTTTTGGATTTAGTGGAGGTGAGGGAGGGAGTTCTTCATAGCAGCAATTCAAACATGGATGAGTGTGATGGACAATAAATAAACAGGATAGTCGAAAATTGGTCATATTCCTGAGTACCATGGACAGCTAGAAAAACTAAAGAGAAGGTGCTAAAAGGAGTCAAAGACTAGACTAATTAATAATAATTATTAATATCAGAAAGAGACAATCTTTATTTTTTAGACATGTTATGAGACCAGGTGTTAGAACCTTGTTACAACAGGCATGAGAGATCGAAGATGACAGGTGTTAGAACCTTGTTACAACAGGCATGAGAGATCGAAGATGACAGGTGTTAGAACATTGTTACAACAGGCATGAGAGATCGAAGATGACAGGTGTTAGAACCTTGTTACAACATGCATGAGAGATCGAAGATGACAGGTGTTAGAAAATATTTGTGTGACATGGCAAATAGTCAATAACAATCCTGATACTGGAAGTTATGGAGATCCATGTTTGTCTGTGTCACTCAGCAAGGGAACCTGATGATGATGATGTAGGGTTGTAAAGTATTCAAGATTAGAGTGAAATTGATTTTTTAGTACTGACGTAAAATACGAGTAAATAAGGAACTAAATTGTTATAAAAGAATGCTCTATAGCATCAAAGATAACCCGAAAAAATACTGTAATTTTGTCTTTGTAACTCTTTGAAAATACATGCCTTACTTCTACTAGCAGCTGAGTATTTCTTGAATGTGAAGTGTTTCTACACTTTATGTAAATAATGTTATTGTATGTGTGTATTAAAAAAAACACTTAATTACTGTGTGTTTTCCTATTAAGGAGTGCACAGAGACTTTCTATAGGCTGTGGAAATAAAGGCTGCTTTGCCAAAGCAAATGCCATGATATGTACAGGAAGGATTTTAATGTGTGTATTTATGTATTAATATCAATAAAAGTTCATTCTTCTGTAGTCAATTGTGAAACATCCAATCCAATATTGGTCATGCATAGAGCTGCCATCTTTGGTTCTCCACAACTTGCTTTGCAGAGATACTCCTGGGGACCAAATTGTTGTTCTGTGATCAGTGAAACTAGGATAATCATGTAGTTATGTTTATGTGGTCTCTTCTGTTTACTTCAAGGGACAGCAACTACTATGTGAAACAGCAACTACTATGTGAAACAGCAACTACTATGTGAAACAGCAACTACTATGTGAAACAGCAACTACTATGTGAAACAGCAACTACTATGTGAAACAGCAACTACTATGATTCTAATGAGAATACTTATGCGAAACACAAAGTTGTTTGATATGACAATGGATGCACAGACTATTGAGTAGGGATATGAAAAAATACTGTATAACAGTATACAAGACCGTTTCAATCATGCGGTCTTGTTCAAGAATATACAAGACACTGTGAAAAAACTGTAAAAATAACGGTACTATCACAAATGATTGGGTTGTTAAATGTCTGCTTTCTCATGCATGTATATATGCATAAAGGTGCAATTCCATTGGTCTGCATATCTTCGTCATCCATGAGGACCATTTAGCAGAAGGCAAAAGTAAGAAATCGAGACAAGACATGTAGTGACAATGATTTTTTTCACAGCTGATAGATTGCCAGCCTTTCCCCTTATCTTTCCTTAGTTGCCTCCTACGGCATGCATGGAAAGAAGACAGTGGCTATATTCTTTGCACATGAATAGACATCCAGACCTTGGTTGCTACATGGACGGGACAATAGACAAAAATCTATTGTGTTCATAGACTGACAATCTGACCCACATGAGATTCTCTGCAAAAACAAGTTGTGGGGAACCCAGGATAATCTTAAACTTTTCTATATGATAAATATTGGACTGGGTGTTTAATTGCGTAAACTCCAGTAGTACTGGAATTTGTTGAGACATGTTCTTCAAGGTACAGTGGATGAAAGAAGATGTGGCTGGATAATATCAAGGATTGGACAGGATGTGAAGTTTCCAAACTCATTAGGATGGTAAGAGGATAGAGATGCATGGAGATCTTTCTGCATCAAATGTCTCAACTGACACCTCTATAACCATGATGGGCTGTGGATATTATTATAAACGATTGATCGCAGAAGAAGATGCTGCTGCTGAACATGTTTCTCAATTAATATTCTGATGCTGGGGATTTGCTCTAGTGTGTTTCTATTTGTTCTGAAGCCAGCATGCTCTTTTGTAATTACTACTTCACACACCCAAGTGTCCCTAGGACCTTAGGAGGGAGTCAAGAAAAATGACACTAATATCTGTCAAGCATGTCATAAGAGGTGACTAATGAGGTGTTCGGATGGGGGTTCCATCCGATATATGGGTCAGCGACCCAGAAACCATGGTAATATCGGCTGTGTCAGGTCAAAAGGCGCAGATATTACAACTAAGCTGTAACAATAATACAATGCACTGTTCTCTGGACTACAGCCTGCTGATCTGCAGGAGTTTGAGAAGTAATACCGAAAAAGATTTTCTCATTCTGGATTAGGAGCCAGTATCACAACACTGGGAACATTCCCAAGACTGTATACCACCACCTCACAATGACATCGTGGCAAAGGGAATGAGCCCACAGATTGCTGAATTGGTACTCAACATAAAGAGTATACTCTCTGTATTCCAGTCAGTTGTTGGTTATGGGGTGTTCGGATCTCTCCTGAATGGACAGACACTTTTTTCCCTCTCCTCTGGTAGCTCATGTTTTATTATTCTTTAATTATAATTTGTTGTTTTACTCCAGCATTTCTTTTGAACATTATTTTACTTGAATATATGTATATTTATATATATTGTAGAATTTTATGATTATTTCATGTACTTTATTAATTTATGTACAAGCAGGTTTTGTCTGATTTTAAAATTATTTACTGAAGTTATAAAGGTATGCAAATAAAATTCATTTAATAAAAAAAAATATGAAATATATAAACTGGAAAAAACAAGCAAAAAGTATATAGTTTTGAATTTATTATTTTATATGGATTAATGTTTTGTGTCATATATAGAACTGGTGTTTTGTTTCATATGTTTGTGTTTTTTGTATGAACATTGGATTAATTCTATAAACAAAAACTATAGTCAAATTCTATTATAAGAACTTGGTGCAAACCAACAAATTATTAATGTAATATAATGATTAAATACACATGGGAATTTTGAAAAGGAACCATCAGGACTGATTCAGGTTTTGGAATTGGAGTGGATTGACTATTCCTTTCCAAAGTACTATGACAAAAAAGCCATGCTGAAGTCAGATGTGTTGGACAGAAAGCTGCAAGATATAGCTAAGCTATAAAATATGATGCAGCACATTGCATTCTCTAGACTAAGCAAGAGGAGTTGGATAACATACACAAGAAATTATACAGTTTTACAGTTACACATTAAATAGTGTGAAATTTGAAGGTGAAAAATGTCCACTTATCAAGGTCCTAACAATATGTACACACTGCGCAAAACTGAAATCCAACAGACAAAGCATGGAATATGGTAACAAATTTTTGCTAATAAGCTTATTATAGCAAAACTTCATTACCATTGTTCCATGCTTCATCATAACAATAACTTGACTAAATCATTCTAATTGATGTTTTTCTGTTGGTAATTCACAGGTTAGTCCATAACAATTTAGAAAAATATAATTAGATTTATGGTTTATATTCTTCTTCTTTCGTTCACTTGAAACATGTCTATATCTGTAATTCTGTCTCCTTAATTTCTTCTTCTTTCGTTCACTTGAAACATGTCTATATCTGTAATTCTGTCTCCTTAATAAAACTCACTGTCTTTTGTAGTTCATACAGTGGCCCATAGAGCTTTGATTCTAGTGTTGTTTCCTCTGGCCAATATGTCTGCCTCAGCGTTTCATGCTCAGAACACTCTTGAAGTATATGTTTGGCACTCTGTGCTGCCTGTCCACATGGCCGTGTTGCCAATCTTGAACTTTGTATACATGTGACTGCGGAGTCGGTTGTGTCCTGTTCTGAGACGTAGAATTATAACTTGTTCTGGTCTGTTCATAATATGATAGTCATCTTGTGTTGGTGTTTGTGGCTTTCTTATTGACTTGATCATCTGTTTTTTCTGATGGTAGGTGATTGGTATATCTGGTTGGTCTTCGGCAGCACCTTCCTTAGCCAGTTGGTCTGCTTTTTCATTTCCTGGTATTCCACTGCATGGTAACCCTATACTGGTAAGACAATTTGCTAAGTAGTTTTTTCAAGTCTGTTAGTTTTCCAGACTGGAGAGCTTGAAGCACTGACCTTGCATCTGTCAGGAATACCACAGGCTGTAAGTCAGAGTTGGAGTTCATCAGTTTTTTAGCTACCACACTACTAATTGCCTGGATTTCAGCATCATAATTATTGCAGAATTTTCCTGTTGGTGTTCTGATGGTATCTCTAGGCTTGTGTGGATATTCTATATATACACCTGCACCTCCATTCCTCACGGCATTCTGTGCTGACCCATCTGTGTATACTCAACATGTTGGGCTGATTCTGGGCTCTCGCAGGAAATTGTCACATCCTGCACAGTTTCTTGTCACAGCTGGTAGCTAGGTCCAGAGCTGATCTGGTTCCTCTAGTGATGTACAGTACTGGGTTCTCTGAATGTTTCACGACAGGAAAACATTGTGAATATGTATTGTTGATCTATAGTTTATTTTGTTGTATGTTTTGGTCTGATGTGCCAATAGTGAAACCTTCTTCAAGCCAATATCAACAGGAATCATACTCTGACAGATGTACACAAATGAAAAAAATTTCAATGGACAAAGCGGGACAATATGACTACTTACGCAAGACAAGTTCACTGGCAGAGAAACACTTCGTGCAAGATAGACCTGGTCGACCCAAGCCTCAAACCCTGATTACCTCCTCCGAGACTACCACCCTTGTTTTGGTCCAAGGGTACAGTGGGTGATACACCATCACAGCGTAGAGTTGGTACACATTGGTAATCTGACAACAGATAGGAAGGCTGTCCCGCCCGAATTAAAGAAATGCCGAAATCGAATGGTCTATGCCTACATGGCACAAATTTAATGTTAGAACAATGTGCTCCCTGATAGAAATAACACTAAATTCGTGATGATTAAATGATTGTTCCAGATTCATTGTTCACAGTATGACATGGGAGCTTCTCTGCAAAACAAGTTGCGGGGAACCCAAGATGACCGAAAACAAAACTCTCTATGCATGGCCAATATTGGACTGGATGTTTTGCAAATGACACATAAGAAATAGTTTTACCAACTTCTACAGTTGCTTTGTATCTTTCTAAAAGTTCAAAGATTCTTTCTCTTTCCAGGCCTCTCTGTCACCCCCACTCCGTTGTAAATTGACCCTAACTTATCTATATTTATTGTGGTGCTCTTAGCATGATCTTGTCTCTGCTGTTGGGATATTCTACTTCATTTTGCAACATCACTTGTCCAATAAGTTTTTAGTGTTATTGGCTCCTCTAGGGATGGTTTTACGAGCAGCCTGAAACATGTGCCTACATCTACTTAATTTATCGACTACCTTATTGATGATGACGTCTGTGGGTATGTACATTGTCCAGCTTTCTTTCTTTAGTAAATTCATTTTCTAGTCAGAGAGATTTGCATGTGGCTGTTACCTCCAATCCCGTCTCCTTCCAAACAACACGATTGATGTAACACTGCAAATTTAGTGAGTGGAAAGCCGGGTCTTGTATGCAGGTAATATTCCATGATTTGGAGTAGATGGTTGGGGTTCAATTTTTTTTATTATTAGAAACCGGCAGCATGGAACATTCCCATATGTGCTTCGCCACGACCTGTGGACTAATGACTTAAAAGGCCGATTGTGATTAATGCCCTAAGTTTAATTGGTCGGCCTTGATTATTTTTGAATGGTGACGCCATTTATATAAAGGGTCAAATAAATAGCCAGACAATAAAAAAAACAGACAGAATGAAGGTCTGTTTACGTTTACAGTTGGGTCTTCTATATCCGACGACTAGGTCACGGCTCCGTTCCAACAGCCATCCCAGAAGTATGAAAGCTGTCTTACCAGATTTATGAGCATTTCCTGTCAAAGTGTTAATCCCTTAATCCTATCCCTGCTGCAAACCATCTCCTCCCATTGGCGCGGTGTCTATGACCCCACTCAAGCAACCTGAGCTATTAGCGGCTCATACTCGATGCTACAAGTCACTGGATACATGGGGTATTTGAGTGGGAATATCAGCGCCTCCTGATATCCTGCCACGTCCTCTTAGTCAGCAACATCAGTTTGGCCAGCGGCTGCTTATTTCCCAGAGGCTTATTCCACTATCCGCCACCTGTGGACGCTACTGGTAGGGGTCGGTTGCGCCCCCCCCCCCCCCCACAGGCCTAAGACAATTAAGTATCTTTAAAAACAAAAAGTCAACATAGACACTAAATTTGCATTATTCAAAACCATTATTACATCACTGCCAAACTTGGACAAAGACAGCACAAGACAAGAGAAAATGAGTAACAACAGAAATGACGTGCCTACGAAGAATATTTGGAGTGTCATTAAGAGATATAATTAAAAGTAACTATAGTAGACACATAACCAAAACAGTACCATTATTAGAATACATAAAAAGACAACATATAAAGTGGTTTTCACACGTCCAGACTACCAACATGCAGCATGCCACAAATACCTTGACACATAGACATCATTCCTATAAAGCCAGAGGAATACCAATAAAAGATGGACCACAGAAATCAAAGAGGCTACAGGAACAATTCTACAAACAGAGCACAGGGAGGTCATCCCCAGAGAACTCTTACGCCGTGAGGCACAAGAGGGCGCAGCGTATAAATAGAGTAAAAAGACGATAAAACAATACTTATAAAATAAATAAGCCAACATCGTTGACGTTTCTTTCAAATGATATTCATCTGAACGACCATATAATAAGCTTAAGAACAGTTAATTAAAAAAATAAATTAATTTTCGAATATTTAAAATTAAAAAAGAGGACATGTCCTGGAGAAAGAGGACGTCTGACAACCCTAATGTATATATGTTCGAAATATGTGCAACTTATGAGTGTTTACATACGGGCAGTAGTGTGACCATAGAGATTATATCAATAATCAGAAACATGACTTGGCTGAAATCTAAAAGCTATACTAATGCATGTTATCTCAGTGACTTAGTGATAATACTATTGAAAGCTACTCGGCAAGCGGGCAGTGCTTGAAATTGGTAAAACTGTCCAAACTCCATAATGGGGTGCCGTCGGCGCCATTGCTCTCGGCAGACCCATGGTTAGCAGATAATCAAGATTGATTCTTGATTAGAAACTGGCTTAACAACACGCGGGATACTCCCATAAGTGCTCCGCCCTCCGCTCCAGCAGCCATTCCAGTGTACGAAGAGTCCCGGTCAGGTGTTGATTGTGTGATCTTCGGGACTTTTCAAAAAGTTTACGTATCCTTCCCTCGCCTCTAGATTCTCCCATTTCTAACATTATATGTTTTCTAACCTGATGGTGTTCAGAGTCTAATGCTGCCGAAACAGACGTCGACAACAGGACGCATCGCTGGTCCTTGTGACAGAGATAATCAAGATTCCAAAAGTACCTCTTCGTGGTGTACCCTAGAAACAGAAATACAGCTATTCGTGCTGATTATGGTTAAAACTTTTGGGGATCGTGTCTGTGAATGTGGAGGCAGCAGATGGAAAGAGAATTGACTGAAAAAGAGAAAGGCATATCACCAATACCCCTGTGTCAACACATGCAGCGGCACATTTGGCACACAGTGACGCTAGTCATTCAATCGAAAGCATTGGAGGTGCGGCCAATGAAGATGTCACGAAGTGGGCAGATGTTATATGAAATATTAAGAATCGGGAGGGGTGCAAAGGGAAAGCATTGCTCTAGGCGGACCCAGGGATAGAAGATAACCAAGATCCCAAATGTACCTCCTCGCGGTGCACCCTGGTAACAGAAAACAGCAGCTCGAGCTGATTCTGGCCAAATCATTTGGGGATCGTGTCCGAGAATGTGGAGGAAGCAGATGGAAAGAGATTTGACTGCAATAGAGACAATATCTCCGACACCATTTGTATCACCACATACAGCGACACTGTCGACATACAGTGACGCCTGTTAGTCCAGTCAGAACATTGTAGGGGCGGCCAATATAAAAGACACGTAAAGGTGGATGCATGGAAAGAAACAGATATATGTCATAATTAGTACAATGACATAATGAAAGGGCAGAACAGCGCCAGAGAGCAGCGCAAACTGCAAATGAAAAGTTCCTAGGAAAGGGTAACTATAGTTAGTTAGTTAGTTAGTTAGTCGTCGGATCATCATCACTGCAAACTGGACACATCCATAGTTGCTCCGATCTCTCCTTGAGTGTATCCGCCATCACACTTCTGCTGACAGTACCGGTCCTATGCTGGTTGACCATCATTCTTCTGCGCCCTCCAAAATGTTCACCTCTAGCAACACCGCATCTCAATCCCTGATCTTTAATCCTAGCCATTGAAAAGGAATCATCATCCACATTCGTCTCACTCTCGCGTGTTATATCTCTTAAGGAGTTCAAAACGTCAGCGCGATCCATTGCCCCATCGCCCTTTGCCACAATCGCACACGATGCCAGTTGATCCGCTCTTTCATTGCCTCGAACGCCCACATGTCCCGGCACGAAAATAAATGTAACCGTCTTCAAGCTCGCATTTCTCAAGGCCTCAATCCACTGTTCGCGAACGAGACCCACTTGTACCTTCTTAATCATACGCATAGAGTCACTCAAGATGCAGACCTGCATTACTTTCTGTGTGCGTAGCCACTCAAATGCCTTGGTCACCGCCATAGTCTCCATGGTCATACTACTCGTAGTGACCGCAAAGGCACCACTTTCCTCCTTGATCGTTTTACCTGCGCACTGAGCTGTAAAGGCCCAAGCACTGCGAACATGCCTAATTACAGATCCATCAGTGTATATAATCACATCCCCCTCTTTGGTATTCTCACTGATTAAAGCCTGCACTTCTTTCTCCACAGCTGTGGGACACCATTCTCTGCATTCCCTGCTAAGTGATATTACTACTCTCAAACAAGTTTCGAAATCTGTGGGTAGACCTATCCATTCCGCACCAACTGCCACATCCTGTAATCGGCACACGCTTTGTATTACATCTTCAGCTAGCTCTGTTAGCTCGAGACGAGCTTCTAGTTACCTGTGATCCTTATAGGCAGAGATCCAGACCCAATCGTGGGCGTTCGGAAAAGCAATAAAACCTAAACCAACTCTAATGTCGAGCTTTCCTATACCAGAAATATGCCCGCGAAGAGAAAGGGTTCCGAACCCGATGTGCTTAGGCAAAAAAGGGACAAAGATGGCAGTCCTGGTCCAACTCTACTGTCAAAATTTCCTATACCGGAAATACACTTGCAGAGAGAAAGGGTTCAGTACCTGATGGGCTCAGGCGCTATTTGGGCAAGGTCGCTCAGCTCGAGAACGCCTTGCTCTCAAACGCGTGGTGTGAGACTCAAACTTGTGCGAGGGGTTCATGATGTCTATGAATGACGCCTCGGGTAAGAGGGCGAACGAGCCAGGGTCCAACTCTTCTTGCGAGTTCTTCCTCATACGGAACCAGGCTCGCGGATGAGAAACGGTTCAGTACTCGATGGACACAGGCAGAGTTTGTCCAATTGCACGAGAGAGATGGATTCATGGACGGTGGAGCACCTCGTGCCAGATAGACGCGCTCGACAGGCGTCTTGGCGAAGAGGCACTACACACCAGCATGCCCGGCGATAGATAGAGGCTGTCACGGACTAGGGACCAAACCCGAAATACAGGAATGACAAAAACGGATATGCTGGACCTCGAACGTCCTGACCACAAGTGGCCAACCGGGGTACAAATAATCACAGTTCTATTGTGGAACTTGCAGCACAACGTACTTCACGCTCCCCGGCGGAAATCACACGAAGTATTTGTTGTGGTTATATGAGAGCGAACGAAGAAGTAGAATCGGTGAGCGCCAGTCTCCATAAGGATAACATATTGAGTACACTTAGACGGCAGCACATAACGTTTCAAGGAATCGGAACAGGTATTGTTAGCTCCCAGAAATCTACAACCATTGTCCTGCTACAAGAGAGAAGAAGCGGGAGTTTGAGAATGAACGCTGATGATGACGAAGAATTTCATAATTGTGTCAGGACATGCTGGTTTATGAGGAAATAAGAGCAAAGTCTGGCTGGTACGGCGACCATGGGGAGAGAGGGGGGGGGGGGGGGGCGGCGGCCGGACAAGCATTGAGCTGGGCTGGTATTCAGAATGCACTAACGGATTTAAGAAAAATGATAGATGTAGCTGATACCCGTGAATCTTAAACCTTGGATAGACAGAATTAACATATTGTCAAGATTGATGTGGATACACAGAAGTTTTATGCAGATAACCTGTGGAGTCTAGTAAACAAACACTAGGCCTATGTTTTGACTAGTGTCATGACAAGATCACATCTTTTTTTGGATGTGGTTATGCAAATGAGATACATATTTCCGTTGGATACGTTTATGGGTTGTGATAATTTCCATTCATCGTCTTTTGATGTTTTGTTTGATAGTGTATCTTAATAAAGACCTTTTGGTTGAAACGTTGAATATGTTTTGTGTATTGTAATTTGTATGTTTTCTTGTGTGCACATCATTATACACTAGTTTTACTGATAATCCGTCGTGTCTGAGTGAAACTATTATAAAAACATGTGTTTTAATAAGTACAATTGTAGTTTGATATGTATTGAGGATGATCTATCGACTAACGTGTGTCCGTATTAATAACCATTTCCGTTAAAACATGGCATAATGTATGAGAACCGCTATTATATTCAAATTGCATAGAGCGCTTAAACTTCGATATTTATTTCTTGTTTCAAATCAAGTGGTAGCTATTAGAACTCGAACAACAAGTATTAGCGGATCGATATATCCTAAACCACAGCAAGTTCGTTTTGGACTTTCCAAGGTCTAATAAATATCACAGTGATTGTTCAAGTTAACTACAGTTTAGTTCTCATGGTTGCCAAGATTACTTTAAAAAGTGAATGTAAAGGAAACTTTCGTTACGTTAAAGAAGCTCAGACAGCATCTATCTTATTAATAAGGATACGTTGGTATTTTTCTTATATCTCGACGCTTTCCATGTTCACCAATTCAGCGTTAGGTTAAGGAATAGTTTTCTGAATGAGGCATAGTGACTATCTTCTTGTCGCTTCCTTTACTTCCCGTCGAAGACGGATGTACATCGGACTATTGGTGCAAATAAAACGGCAACACAACGCATTTCCATTCTTTGGACTACATCCTGCTGGAAATCTAGTAGGACGATTGTCTTGCTACAAGAGATATCCAGCTGGAGTTTGAGAATGAACCCAGAAGAAGAATAAGATACCCCTTTCTTTACTTAATCTGTTGTCTTCTGATGTTAACCAAGAATGGCATTGTGTTTGTTAGTCTTCTGCTGTTTTCATTTCTGATTCAGTCTCTCATTGTTACTCTGAGGATTCTACGTAGATAAGTAATTTCTGTTGTAACAAGTTTTATTTTAGATTCTGCTGTTAGTGTCCATGTTTGACATTGGTATCATAGTGAATAGTGATGGTATGATGATCGTTTTATATAGTGCAGTTTTGGTGTTTGTGCTCATATATTTGTTTGAATGTCATCTTTTGAGAACTCTCCATGTTTTTACGATCGTTTTAGTTCGAAACTGTTGGTTTGCTAGACCTGTCACAATGTTGTTTTAGCATCTCCAAATGGTTCAACCATGTTCTAATCTATAACATTCATAAAATAAATCACATATTCCATTTAGAAAGACTGACCCCATCGAGGCCAGCTCCTTGGCGTGGAGATGGGGCTTAGTCCAGCCAGCAGAGGCTGGAAACTAAGACTGGCCGGGCCCTCCCACATTCGGGCAGGACCACAGTCTTGCCTAGCAAGTAAAGGTGCTGAAGTCGGCGACATTTGGCCAGAAGGCACACCGCAACAATCAGAATGTCATGCATTATCGCACATGAATGTCTATATCTGCATTACCCCGTTATGGTGCTAACCCTGTGACGACTCACCAGGCAGGAGTAGCACCGGGCCCTATACCTCGAAAGGGCCCACCCCATACGACTGGAGGTCCTCTTCGATTGTCTTGTGGTGCCAGGAGGCACAAGAGTAATATCACTGACCAACAAATATTACCAACCAATGAGACACCACTTACAATAATGCATTGGAATGCTGAGGGTGTAAATAGCAAAAAAGATGGCTTTAGCAAGAAATTAGAATTAGAAAACACCCTTCTTAAGGAACAGGTCAGCATTTGTTGCATACAAGAGACACACCTCAGCAAAGATGTAGCCTTTAAAATTGCAGGTTATCAGCACTTTAGAGCTGATCGAATAGACAGAAGAAAAGGAGGTATACTAACTCTAGTCAAAAATAATATCAGTGCACATCAAACTGAGCTATACATGGAAGGAGCAGAATATCAGGTCCATCAACTAAAGACCAAGAACACAGACTTCAACCTACTAAATTATTATTGTCCAAATGACCAGTCCCTTTCCCTGGACACAATACCGTACAGAGGAAGACTGATAGTATGTAGAGATTTTAATAGTCACTCACAAAGCTGGGGTTATGACCACATGGATAAAAGAGGAGAAGAACTTGAAAGCTGGCAAGACGATAAATGTCTTCTATTGCTTAATAAGCCAAAAGATCCTCCAACATACTACTCAAGAGCATGGCAAACCACTTCCACGCCAGACTTGGCATTTTACTCAGCAGACCTAAACTGGGAAATCAATAGAACAGTGGGGAAGCAACTTGGAGGTAGCGACCATCGACCAGTCCTCCTTAGTATTCTTCTTCTTCTTTCGTTCACTTGAAACATGTTTATATCTGTAATTCTGTCTCCTTAATAAAACTCACTGTCTTTTGTAGTTCATACAGTGTCCCATAGAGCTTTGATTCCAGTGTTGTTTCCTCTGGCCAATATGTCTTCCTCAGCGTTTCATGCTCAGAACACTCTTGAAGTATATGTTTGGCACTCTGTGCTGCCTGTCCACATGTACACATGGCCGCTCCTTAGTATTAAAAATGAACTCACAGGAAATGCATGTAGCCTTCCAAGATGGAATTATAAAAAAAGCAAATTGGGGACTATTTAAACACAGCAGTAGTGTTTTAGCTGGACAAATAGATATGGAAGGAAAAGACATAAATGCCATAGTGAAAGAGTTCAATAAATGTATTCATCAAGCTGCCAAGGACGCAATACCAAGAGGAGCACGCAAACAATACAAGCCATACTGGAGTGAACAACTAGAACTGCTGCAAGAGGAATTAGAAAAAGCACGGACGGAAGTGGAAAATAACCCAAGCCCGGAACATCACAACAAACATCAACACGCAAAAGCTAAATTCCAAAGAGCCAAACTAGAAGCTAGGAGAAGGCCACTCCACAAACCTCCGATGTCTTGCGGGCAGTGCTAGGATGTCCAAGAACATGGATAGGAAGACTCCATAACTTCCCTCACCGAAGACGGAACATGTCAGCCTGAATAGGCGTGGGTACCCAGCAATGGAAATGGGACATGTACGCATTATACAGTTAATGACTATGCTCGGATTTATTACACGAAGTGGGGCTGCCCCTGTGGTTCATCGCCAGGCAGGAGGAGCTCCGGACCCCCAGCCTCGAATGGGTCCACCAAAAGCTACTGATGATGACTCTGTGTATCGGGGACCCGGGATTAAACAGAGTAGAGCAACCGGCCAAACCAATCATGACAACAAAAACACAATCAAAATTATGCAGTGGAACAGTGAGGGTGTGGCTAAGAAGAAATTAGAACTGCAGAATTTCCTTCAAAAGCAAAAGATTGATGTCTTGTGCATTCAGGAGACACATCTTAATGACAGCAACAGATTCTCCATCAGAGGCTTTGAATGCTTCAGATTAGATAGATTAGGCCACAAAGGAGGGATCATCACAATGGTACGAAATAACATACCTACTACAGAAATCGCACGTAACCCAGAGGACTCAGAACATCTCACCATCAAATTACATACAACCCCAAAACCACTGATTATCACAAATTTCTACTGCCCTAACAACAAAAAATTACACCTCAGGACAATACCTCTCACATCATCAAATCATATTATAGTTGGAGATTTCAACAGTCATTCCCCAAGCTGGGGTTACCCAACTATGGACTTGAGAGGAGAAGAAATAGAAGACTTGATGATAGAAAATAGGCTAATCCTTATAAATGAACATCTATCAGAGCCAACCTTTTACTCCAGACGATGGAAATCTCAGAGCACTCCAGATCTGGCCATTGCAACAGAAGACATCCAACGTGTGACAGAAAGAGTAGTGGCACAACAGCTTGGTGGGAGTGACCACAAGCCCGTAATATTAACAATAAAAGGGAACCACAAGACAGAAAAGCAACAACACAAAATCGCTAGCTGGAACTACAAAAAGGCTAACTGGGACACTTACCAACGCCTTACAGAGGAAAAACTACTAACACATCTTACAGCAAGAAATATACGGAAAAATGCAAAATTAATAACAGGAATAATCCTGGAAGCTGCCAACAACAGTATACCTAGAGGAAGAAGACAAAACTACAAACCCTTCTGGAACAAAAAACTCCAGGTTATGCATGATGAAGCCTCTGCTGCAAGATCCAAGATGGAAACTAGACCAACAGAAACCAATATCACTGAACACAATAGACTGCAAGCAATTTTCAGGAGAGAAAAGCTAAACAGCATTAGATCCAGCTGGAAAGAAAAAACAGCAACACTCAACATGGAAAAAGACTCAACAAAAATGTGGAAACTTATCAAGTGTCTCAATGAAGAAAACAACCCCCAAAGTAGTATCATCATAGAAGACAAGGGGAAGTCCTACACTGGCACACAAGCTGCAAATATTCTAGCAGACTCCTATGCTGAAGAAAGCAAAATTAAGATAACTAGAACAAGAACTGCTGAAGTAAGACGAGAGACAAAAAACCTTGTAAATAAACATCAACCTTGCCCAGGCACAATGACCTCACCTTTTCACAAATCAGAACTTAACATGGCAATTCAAAATCTAAAAAAGAAGAAAGCCCCTGGACCCGATGGAATCACAAATGAAATGCTCCAACACCTAGGTCCTGTGGATAGAAGCAGAATCCTAGACCTTTTTAATGAATCATGGGCGCAAGGGATCTTCCCAGAAGAATGGAAAGAGGCAGAAATAATTCCAATTGCCAAGAAAGGAAAACCAAAAACCAACAAAACAAGTTACCGCCCTATCAGTCTACTTAGTTGCTTAGGAAAGGTCATGGAAAAAATGGTGAATAACAGACTCTTAAACTACCTGGAGGAAAACAATCTTCTAGATGACTGCCAATCAGGCTTCAGAAAACACAGATGCACTGAGGACCAAACAACATACCTTGCCCAGGAAATAGAAGATGCTTTCCAGAAAAAATCAAAACTCCTAGCCACCTTCTTTGACCTCACAAAGGCCTTTGACAAAGTCTGGAAAGAGGGGCTATTGCTAAAACTTGCCCAGAAAGGAATCAGAGGCAAAATGTTTCAGTGGATAAAAAGCTTCCTACGAGGCAGACATGCAAGAGTCAAACTCCAGGGAATGAAAAGTAAAATGGTCAACATAACAGAAGGTGTCCCACAGGGAGGAATTCTGTCCCCCACACTCTTTATAGTTTTTATAGACGATCTGCCAAAACTATTCACACCATATGTACATAGAGCTCTCCATGCAGACGATCTTGCTATCTGGACCCAATCAGAATACATTGGAGTTGCAAAAGTTAGAATGCAGGAGGCAATAAACAAAGTTGAAGAGTGGGCAAAAACCTGGGGTGTTCAAATAAACAAAAGTAAGACCGTCACTACACTTTTCACCCTCTCCACAGGGCCTGAAAATTATACTCTCACTCTAGACAACACCCCACTCCCAAAAGAAAACACCCCAGTCTACCTGGGGCTAAAATTTGACAAAAGACTTACTTGGGGATCACACATTGAAGAGACAGAAAATAAAGCCACACGCAGACTACAAATAATGAAAAAACTATCTGGGACAGATTGGGGAGCCAACATAAAAACCATAAGACAAGTCTATGTAGGTCACATTCGTCCAACTCTGGAATATGGATTGACCACATATGCAACAGCAGCAAACACCAATCTTCAAAAGCTGGACAAAATTCAAAATGCAGGTCTCCGAATCATAACAGGAGGACTAAGGAGCACACCTATAACATCAATGGAAGCAACAGCAGGATTACAAAACCTAACAGACCGCAGGGATGAGAAAATCACAATAATGACAGAAAAATTTAGACGTCTGAAACATCACCCTATGCATGAAAAAACAAAAGAACTAACAAAAAACAGACTGAAAAGACCAAGCTTCAATCACCTATCAAAAAAACTTATGAAAGCCAATAAAGAAGTAACCAGCAACAATCCGGATGAATGGGAACAGCTAGAAGCATATTGCAACATCACAAACACTTCACCCATATATACAGCAAAACTTACAATACCAGGCATTGAGAGCAAAACTATGGAAACCCCTACTGCCCTTAAGGCAAAAACACTTGATCACCTAGACACCCAATACCCTACCTCACAGTGGATTCATGTCTTCACAGATGGATCATCAGAGGGTGCAGTAAAGAAAGGAGGAGCTGGGATACTAATACTCATACCAAACACCCCAAAACTAGAACTCTCAATTGCTACTGGCAAATTATCAACAAATTACAGGGCAGAGCTACAAGCAATCTTGGAAGCATCAAAGGCTCTAGAGGAACGGAGGCTCAAAGGAGCTAACATAGTCTTCTTGTGTGACTGCATGTCAGTACTCCAAACCATCCAAAAGGAACCTAAAGATCTCCTAACAAAAACAACTGTAGAACTTCTAAATCAACTATCTGCCAACAATAAAGTTGTGCTGCAGTGGATCCCTGCACACTGTGGAATAGCAGGAAATGAAGGAGCTGACAGACTGGCAAAAGCAGGTGCAAAAAAGGAACAATTCCACCACAGAATATCACTGACTGAAGCAAAAACCCTCATCAAAGGAATATACAAACATACATGGAGTCAGAGAACAGGCAGTAACTTTCCACAGGACCCTATTCTAAAGCTAAACAGGTCACAACAAACCACAATTTTTAGACTTCGCACAGGACACTGCAGACTACAAGCACATCTCCACAAAATTAAGGCTGCCCAAACTGACCAATGCCCATGCCAAAAGGGTCCCCAGACTCCAGAACATATTCTGCAGACATGCCCACTCTTTGATGACGTGAGAACCAAAATATGGCCTCAAGAGACAGATCTGAAGGTGAAGCTGTGGGGCAACCGTGAGGACCTCCTGCTGACGACTGAATTCATAGAGGCGGCCCACCTTCCTGTATAGACTTATGAGCATAGGAAACTGATCGCAGAAGAAGAAGAAGAAACTAGAAGCTAGAAGAAAGAGCTGGAAGGAGAAAACAGAATCCTTAAATTTTGAAAAGGATGGAATAAAACTGTGGAAACTGGTCAAACAACTAAATGATGAGGGAACAGGAAGAAGCACAAACATACCACAATATTTCCCTTTGCTTAAACCTGGAAAAGATGGAACAACACCAACTAGCTACAGACCAATTAGTCTTACAAGTTGCCTGTGCAAAACAATGGAGCGCATCATAAACCTAAGACTAAAATTTCACCTGGAAAGTAGAAAATTCCTTGCACCACAGCAGGCAGGTTTCAGGCAATGCTACTCCACAGAGGATCAAACCACATACCTCTCACAGGAAATTGAGGATGCTTTTCAAGACAAAAAATCAGTTTTAGTGGCATGGATTAATTTACAGAAGGCATTTGATAAAGTATGGAAAGAAGGATTGCTTCAAAAAATGAGAAACTACAAGATATGTGGAAATATGTATAGATGGATGAAAGCCTTTCTTCACAATAGAAGAGCCAGAGTACAAGTAAATGGCAAAAAAAGTACGAAAGTATTACTACGCCATGGAGTGCCTCAAGGAGGAGTTCTATCACCCACTCTTTTTCTCATATTTATCTATGATCTAATTGAAGAAATACCCTGTGGAACTAAGGCAGCACTATATGCAGATGACTTGGTTCTATGGTGCACACATGAGATCGCCATGGTTACCACAAAAATGCTTCAGAGAGCCATGGACATTTTGACTAATTGGGCTGACAAATGGTGTGTAAGTATCAATATAGAGAAGTCAGCAACAACCCTTTTTACACACTTTCACCAAAACAAAGAGCAGGAAACATCTATGTAAATAAAACTATCTTAAAGGTAGATGACCAACCCACATATCTTGGTGTAACATTTGATGCCAAAATGACATGGAAACATCATATCAGCAAAGCAGAAACAAAGGCTAGAAGGAAGATAGCTATACTAAGAAAACTGAGTGGGACAACTTGGGAAGCTAATGAAAGAATTCTAAAAAATGTATACCAACAAGCCATTCGACCACACTTGGAATATGGTTCTACAGCATGGAGTTCATCATCAAACACTACACTACAAAACCTAGATAGAGTACAGAACCAAGCACTTAGAATCATTACAGGCGCAATGAGATCCACACCAATCATAGAAATGCAGAATATCGAAGGGATGCAGTCATTGAAAGAGCGTAGAGATACTAAAATTATAATTCATGGAGAAAAGTTTCTTTCCCACCATAGTCACCCAATGAAGGAAAGATTCCAGAATCTATCACAAGGACGGCTTAAAAGAAGCAGCTTCATACACCAGGCCAAGCGTCTACATAGACAGGTATCGGATCTACCAGAGGTAACAATACCACTGACATCTCAACCAGAACACACCCCATGGGAAAAACGGACATGCCTACCAGTGACCATCCAAACAACAGTAGCATGGGGATGAACATCAGAATAATCTGCAGAAAAGAGTAGCAGCTCTCAGTTTCCTTGATGATGTTTACCCAAGTGATCTATGGACCAGAGTATATACAGATGGATCAGCACAGAATGCAGTAAAAAATGGAGGAAGTGGTGTATATGTAGAATACCCAGATGGCACCACTGATACCACTTGTATACCAACGGGGAATTACTGCAACAACTATGACTCTGAAGTCAAAGCTATTTATACAGCTGCAGAGAAACTGTTAACATTGGACAGGACCTCACACCCTATCGTAATACTTACAGATGCAAGGTCAGTACTAGAGGCATTACAATCCAATAAACTTCCAGAGTTAACTCTTTATATCCACCAAGCCGCTAATATCTACATTTTGGAGACCCACTATGCCGAAAAGCCGCTCAAATCTACATTTTAATATGAATTTACTATCGTGTTCGGCATAGCAGGAAAACCGCACGGACACAAAGAGTTAAAAGAGGTATTGTCCATAGTACAAAATAGGTGTAGAGTTATACTGCAATGGATTCCATCACACTGTGGAATAGCAGGAAATGAGAGAGCTGATCAACTCGCCAAGGAAGGTGCTAACATGCAGCAACCGGATGTACCAATCAGCTATCACCAAAAGAAATCCATGATAAAGGCACAACAAAAGCCTAACTTACCTCCACGGGATGACTACCACCTACTTAACAGACAAGAACAGGTCATCATATTTCGACTGAGAACTGGACACAATAGACTAAACAGCCATATGTATACAAAATTTAAAATTGGCACAACAGCAAAGTGTAATTGTGGACAAGTCAACCAGACTTCAGAACATATCCTTCAAGAATGTGCAAACTATGACACATTAAGGTACACATACTGGCCTTCTGTTACACCAATGAATGTTAAACTTTATGGTACAAAACAAGAAATGGAAAACACTGTCCAATTTATACAAGAAACAACACTGCAGATATAGACATTATTAGCGAACGAAAGAAGAATAAAAAAAAGAAAGACTGAAACACCAAACTTTATTTCCATTTGGGCAAGCAGATTAGCAATCGCCATTCTGCGCCATTAAATGTATATTAATTTGATATATTAACCTTTAGCACGCTGTAAACAAAAAAAACTCTCCTCCTTACACTGGATTATTTTTGGTAATGTTACATAATAGGTGGTGACTGTTTTGAAAAGATATAATGTTTTTTGTTGTTAGAGATATTTACATAATATTTGTACATATAAATAAAAAAATTGAATTCTGCATATATTGGTGTACAGTTTATTTGTGTGTGTGTGATATGAGACATGTAAAACAGTCGCAAAGACATTTTCACACAAAAAAACAAGAAAATTATAACAAAGAAATGAGTTTATAATAATAAGAAACTTCTGACTTTATTTTGCAAATGTCCTGGGGTGGCAACAGTTTATTATAGGCCTAATTCAGCGTTATTTATGGTAAAATTGTTATAATTTCACAGAGGAATAGGATTAAACTTACAGGTATGTCATAAAATCCTTCTATAAATCTATATCTAGTGCAAAACTGTATCGTTCAGAACCGGTTGATGTTTTAATTAATATAAAATTAAATAAACCAGCGTGGTGTAACCAATTTTCAAGTGTGAAAACATATCTTTCCATAAATAATCATCTGAATCACAATCCATAATGATTTTTATGAAAATCTATAAAACAAATGTCTATAAAAACCAAATTCAATGTCATGGTGATGCTCATGTTTGAAATTATCAACATATTGCAAAAATTTCAATATTTCAATGACATTTGCCGCATGGTTGCCACTAAAACTGCAGGAACAGGTAGTAAATTGAATAAAATACCAGATTTATCTAATCTGGTCAAAAAATATTAAATTAAAATAAATTGATTTCAGGGGACCTTGCAATAGGGCATTTGTGGGTCTTGTACACTCAACCGCAGATATTTTAAATAGCGTAAACTGTTGTCGAACGTACTCTACGGCTGCATGCTAAAGGTTAATATAGGTTAATTAGTTTGTTCCTTTCATGCCACAGGCAGCACATAGAGCAGATATTTTGATTCTCCATGCTTTGCGATCTGCTGCCTGCAATTTTAGTTCTTGAATTGACTTGCATCCCATTGTTTCCCCGTCTTTATGTATGGTGTTTTTTTAGAGTAGTTTTATGTTTTCCTCATAATATTTTCCCACATGCTGGTGTTGACTGCTTGTTGGTTCAATCTATTCTCATCTAGTCTTTGGACATGGCCCAGGCAGTCCCATCTACATTTTCTTATGACATGTGATATGTACTCTTGGTGCATTTCATCTCTTAAAGCACAATTTGAGATCAGTCGCTCCATTTTATGTTCAACAGTTTCTGGAGACATTTTTTCTCGAAGCTGTTTAACTTTTGATCTCCTGCATGGGTTGATTTCTAATTTTCACCTTGATAAATCAATAGTGGAATAATACAAGAGTTGAATAGTATTAACTTGGTGTCTCTTCCTAGATTCTTGGATTTTCAACATGTTTGTTAGTTTCGTGAAAGTGCTCACTGCTATTGCTATGCGTGTATTTATTTCTTTTGTTTTGAATGCAACACATTCCATTCTCTGGACTACATCCTGCTAAAATTTAGATGTGTTAGAACACACACAAGAAGAAGAAGTTAAATATCAGTTTAGCAGCAAACAATTGACACAATATACTTGCTCACATATAGCAGATGCAATACTAAATCGTCTTTTGTGATATGCATGGATCGTCACAGTGTTGCTATTCTTTGCAACCCTTTTGGGCTGCAGTAACACATGGATGACAGTAATAATTAATAATAAAAGTATATTCTGTATAGGACATTGCTAATCAACTGTTTTTTTAACATTTAGATACCACTATATGTTCAATTGCATATTGGGTCCAGTCCAATATGGACAGTTGTCTGTCTGCATTTTGAACGACATGTTTAAGAGAGATGAATTTTTACAAATGGCCACTAATCTTCCTAACACTAAAGTTGGCATAAACCGCCAACCTTAGATATAGCCACATTCAATTCATAGAACTTAGAAAAAGTGGAATAATGAGGTAAAAATAATTTTTAAAAGGTAACACAATAGGCTTACATATATGCACAATAGGTAACACAATCTTGTTGGCCTCTATGTATTGCCGGGACCCAAACTCAACTTGTTTCATTAACAAGGACATTGTTCTACACTCTGTCCATGGAGTCTACATTTGTTTCAGAGGATGTTGTCATGAGTCCTGTGTTGTATTCTAAAGCAGAATGTACATAATACAGGTTTCTGTGGGTATCCTTGTCGTCTAATCCCCAAAATGTGCCAGTAAGCCTCTTTGGTAGATGTAGTCTCATCAGTAATTTGTTTTTAATGTGTTATACATGCTATTTAATGGGTGAGTTGCATGACTCCAGATATGTGGGGGTGTTCTTCTCTTGACAATTTATGTTTTCTTTTTCTGCTTTCATTCTCTGATAATCAGCTCAAAATTTTGCGTGATTTTCATCAAGGATGCTGAAGTACATTGCGTTGCTGGTTTACAGCAGAGCTACGTTATTTGCGCCTTTCTACCCAGAACATCAAATTTTGGCATTTCTGTGTATCTAACCTTAAACTTATATTTTTCATGGCTATTTTATGACTTTTGATAAAGATGGTATAAACAGTTTTATTGCAGTTCATCTTCATGCTCCACATTTAACAGTATGTTTGCATTTTTCTCAGATCTCTATTGAGTCGTCGACTGTACTTTCAATATTCACATAGTTCTGTCATATTGTTAGATCATCAGCATAGAGGATTTTTTTCTGCTTTGATATGCTTGGTCAGGTCATTTATGTCAATCAGAAAGAGGATGCAGCTCAAAACAGAACCCCAAGGTAAATCTTCCTCTAAAACTTTTTTGGATGAGATTATAAATCATTTATCTTTGTCTGGATTGTTTGGTCTTTGAGGAAGTATTTTATCCAGTTATATAGCTTTACATTAATTCCCATTCCTGGAATCCATCTTGGATTTTCTTGTCAACCTAAATGGTTGGTCTTCTGTGTAACTGCCTTTCTGAAGCCTGCTTGTGCATGGCAAAGGATATTAGAATTCTTGAAGAACCAATAAAGTTGCACATTTGCCATTATTTCTATCAATTTGCCAAGACATGATGATGTTAATGAGACTGGAGCGGTAGTTTTAGTTCATCTGCTGGATGTTTGTTACTTTTCAGAATTGAAAAGATAGGAGCATTTCTCCAGTTTTTAGGCATTGTTTCATTTCTCCAAGTCGTATTTATTAGTTTTAAGGATTACTTATTACCCTAATGAACCTGTGTGTGTTAACATCTCATTATAAATGTATCTGTTCCAGGAGACTTTCTTGGCTTCAGTTTCTTCAGCTCTTGTTAGAGTTACTGCATACTGAAGTCCTTCAAATATGGCTACTAAGGATGTTCTTGTCAGTCTCAGAAATCTTCCCCACTCTGTTCACACTGGCAAAGAAGTGGTTGAAGTGCCCTCCCTTTTTCTTGTCTTTGGTGATTGTTCTGCTTCCATCTATCTGAGGTTTATCATTTGTTCTTCTATTCCCAGACAAATCATGAATATATAATGCAGGATGCAGTGCAAGATCTCCAGACATCAATAACTATTGGCAGTAGGCTACTTTGTAACTTAGATTATGCCGATAATGTCGATCTCTTGGCTGATTTCAAATCTGTAGTGAAGGTATTACTGCTGCTTGGTCAATTATAAGATTGGTGGTTATTGTTATACCCCATCTGACCTATAACAGCTTGTGCTGTTGTTTAGACAATAGTTGTAGGCCTATTTGTATAAACGTTTAAAATGAACTATTGAAAGTAATGCAAAATTTCAAAATAATATTGCAGATCACAATCACTGTTATTCTATTTTTGATTGGAGGAGCAGAAATCAGTAAAGGATTAGCACAATGGCTAGATGAATATGAGCTGTTTGTGCGGGAGGATATTTATGACATTTGTAAGTATGAAAAAGTGCTTTAGAAAAAAGCTTACTGGTTTTCATTTCCATAATCTCAGTTTAACATATATGTTTACACATCCTAGTTATATAGACAAGGGCTGTATTAACAAACACCTTCGGGAATCCTAAGCACTTAAAGATTTTGGGGGTCCCTTAACAGTCATGCATACACACACTTACACACTCATATCTATATATCTATGTATACACATACATACATACATGCATATATTTAATATATATTATAACACACACACACACATTTGGGCCTAACTCCATATTCTTCATATATATATATATAATTATCAAAAAGTCAGAAAATATCCAAAAATCAGGTATGGACCACATAAATACAAGTAACAAATTAATTATGTTAAACAGTAATTATATAGTGGTGTTACGAATATCTACCACTACTTATGAAAAGATGATGATATATACTTATCATTTGCTGTTACTTTAATCTGTTCAGGAGAAAATCTTTGATTGAAACGTCAACTATTTTCATCCTTATCCTTTTTATTATAGTTTTTATAGTTTCTCCATCGTTTTATTAATAGTTGTAGGTATTTGTAACACATAATTATAGTATTCCCCAACGGCCCTGATCCGGCATTAACAATTGTAACACCCTTCTGTCACCACCCTCTTTTACAGATCTATCCTAACACTGTTTTGTTCCATCCATGTTTTCTCACAGTTTTTAGACCAGCTGATTTCATCTTGGACCAAGTGAAATTTTTATTTACTAACGTAACTTTGTCAACAACAGGACAGAGACACTTTTTTTTAGTAAGAAAGGAGATTTACCTTAAAAAAAGTTCATTCACTCGTTTTTGTGTGTAATAACCTCTTTTTGATAAGAAATGTCATGGTCTTTTTGTAAAATAAAATCATTACAAATGTGGGTTTTGGGGTTACCTACTTTTTGGCTTAATACTAAAAGTGTTCTTATTTACAAGGGGGTTGAATTAAGCCATATCCCCCTTATCTACGAGCTAGGGCATCTTAATATTATGTAGGGATTTACATAGCGTTATCTTGCGGTCTCACACAGCAAGATAACGCTAGGTCACACACAGCAAGATAACGCTAGGTCTCACACAGCAAGATAACGCTAGGTCTCACACAGCAAGATAACGCTAGGTCTCACATCAGCAAGATAAAGGTAGGTCTCACACAGCAAGATAACGCTAGGTCTCACACGGCAAGATAACGCTAGATCTCACACAGCAAGATAATGCTAGGTCTCACACAGCAAGATAACGCTATGTCTCATACAGCAAGATAACGCTATGTCTCATACAGCAAGATAACGCTAGGTCTCACACAGCAAGATTACATTTCTCATTATATTGTCTACATAGATGTTAAAAATATAAGTGGATAGATTGCACCACTGTCTCACTCTACTTTGAACAGAGAACCATTCAGTTGTTTCCCCATCCACTCTTAATGCTGCTTGTTGTTCGTGATATAGTGTTTGATAAGATGTATTAGATATTTGGGGAAGCCCATGTTTCCCATGATGGACCATAGCTGGTGATGTTTAACACAAACGCCTTGGTGTAGTCTATGAAACACATATGTAGATCTAAGCTTTATTCTCTACATTTCCCAAATATATTCCTCTTGTTAAATATGTGATCTCTTGTTGCTCTTCCTGCGCGAAAACCGGCTTGAACTTCATGAATTTCTGTTTCTAATTTGGGCTGTATTCTTTCCATTATGATCTACAGTAGTACTTTGCTGGCGTGACTAATTAGTGCTACTGTTCTATAGTTGGTATATAGTTTAAGGTGATTAACCTTGATGGTTTCTATTTGAATGTCTGCTATTTTCAAGCCACGTCAGAATCATATCAATATCCATAACACCTCGGGGCTGTCACCTCAGCTTTCTTACATTATATTTTAACTAGATTACTTTCTTTCCACATGAAAACAGACGTTTCGAGACTAATGTTAAATCTTTAGCTGCAGTTTTCTCTATGTTGTATTGTACTCTTTATTAGCAATCTGTCCGTAGAGCTGGTTGATTAGTTCGTTGCTGATCCAGCGGTTCATGGGCTCATGCCCTGTAACCCGATGTCATTAAACTGGCATTATATTGCTGGGGAGTCTGTTGATTGTCGGCCCACCCTGGACCAGAGCCAGAAAATAACTATCACACCACCAGGAAGGTAGGTTTCAACCTACGCACTGCTCCGAGCCACTATAACCAAGATAGGGTTCACTGTGCTCATTCCCCGCCACCAATTGAATACTGGTTATGCCGAACTTCTCTATTGCTCCAGGCATGAAACAAAATGTTCAAGTCAAAAGGATTGTCACGTCCCGAGTCACTCTGCCTCTATGATGGGTCTCACCATAGGAAAAAACAGTGCTGTCAGTTTCCTCCTCCCCAGTGCTGCACAGTACATCTCGGGCTCCCTCCCAATCACAGAGGGTGCACACATATATATTCAGGTAAACATAAAATACATTTCAATAACATAATAAAATCATAATTGTAAAGATGACGTGCCATGAAGCTTCTCTAAGAAGATAACCTCAATATAACAGCATGTCATCCATTAAGGTTTTCTGTTGCATGGGTAGTATGTCTAGTGGGCCATTGGTGAGATCCACAGACGCAATCACGTGCGTGTCCTTAGAGCTAAATTTAGAGCTTTATTTAGAGCTTAATAAAGTCAAAGACTGTTCATTCAGCACATTCTCATAGATGTTCAGCATCTTCAGATAGATGATTTCATCCACACAGATATCAGTAACACCTAAGTTGAACTTGCGTGTGCGTGCTGGTGCGTGCGTAACTCATTCATTCTCAGAACTACAGTTTACTAATTCATTCATTGTAGCCATTATAAGGATTTCATACATAGAATGAAGGATACACACCATTTATATCATTGTCAAGAGAATCCCACTCTTCTTATTCTTCCTCCTTATGGTAACCCCACACACACTCCAGTTAGTAGTCGGATACAATGATGACACTAACCCCACACACTGCAGTCAGTAGTCGGACACAAAGAGGACACTAACCCCACACACACGGCAGTCAGTAGTCAGACACAATGATGAGACTAACCCCACACACACTCCAGTTAGTAATCGGACACAATGATTACACTAACCCCACACACTGCAGTCAGTAGTTGGACACAATGATAACACTAACCCCACACACTCCAGTTAGTAATCGGACACAATGATGACACTAACACCACACACACTCCAGCTATAGTCCGTTCAGAATCGTTTGCCGAGATGTTATGATTTATAATTCAAAAAGTTCTTGATGATTTCACATGAATTTTGGCATACGTTGTTAAAATGTCCATGTCGCGAAAACATATGTGTTACTTGATGTCTAGCTGTAACGGTTATTTGAAAGCGGCGAATTCTTTTGATGTTTGCCCATGTAAATATTATTTCGACCATAAACAAAATATTTTACAGTAATCTAGTGCAATGATGACCCATAGGCGTGTCCACAAAATTTTACATGGTGGCAGGTGTAAAAAAATTTAAAATATATCTTTTGTTCGTAGAGTCAATTTGATATTGTTCCATGCTCTTGGTGTGAGTTTCACAAATGTTGTCGCTGCCTTTGAAATAAGTACATATATTTCTTCATGTAAGGAAATTTTGTCTGTAATAGTTGATCCAAGATATCTGAACTCCTGTATTGAATCAAGCGGGCTAATTTTTATAAGTAATGGTTGATGGTTTGCTTATAACATTTTTTTGAATTGCTTGGGTGGTATTGAGCAATGAAATGTTTTACAAATCAACTTGTAAATTTTGCAAATCAAACTTTTTTTAGTGTAGACTTAATCAGAGTAATGATCATTCATAATCAGACGAGTCAAATAGGTCGATTACTGTTTTCGGCTGAACAAACAACAAACCTTCCTTTTTCCAATATTCCTCTTCTTGGCGTAACACATGATCCTCACATTTCACCCAGTAGTCTTTATGTATATTTGATAGAGCCTGATTTGTAAGTGTCTCAATATCACATAATTTGAAAGTTGTATTTGTAGATGCTACGTGTCCTTTAACTTTTGCCCAAATTAGCTCTATAGGATTTAAGTGTGCATGATATGGAGGTAGTCTCAAACATCTATGACCATGTTCTTCAATTAACTTGTCTATTTTAAATATCTTTGTTCGTTGTGTCTGTTTTACAAGGTTAAGCAATTCGGGTTTCAAGTACCTGTCGGTAACTGGTATGTGTTCTTTTATGAGCCACGTTTTGATTGCATCTTTTGTACTTGATGATGTTGGGATTCTATCTTCTACGTTCACTACGTTATGGTATGAAGCATTGTCCATTATCAGACAAGAAGGTCTATCTAATATTGGAAGAATACTTTTTTCGATCCAGTCTTCGAATATGTGCCCATTCATTTCGGAGTGGTAGTCTCTATTGTCAATGGATTTTGAAATGAAAATTAGATGAGCATTCTGCAACAACCCATTATGTCTGCTACCTGCATGTGCAACTATCAAACGTTGCCCTTTACTACTTGGTACTGATCTTTTAATACTTCCATCTGCTAACTGCCATTCCTTTTCATTTGTATGATGAGCGTTGATCCAAGTTTCATCTAAATACACAATATCATAACCATTCTCGCGCATTCCCTTCACTTCACGTAAATACTTGCTTCTAAGAGCTACCAGATGTGGCTTTTCACAAATAATGTTTTTTCCACCAGCATACTTTCTAAAGGTGAAGCCTGCATTTCTTACAGTTTTCCATAATAAAGTTTTTGATATTTCAATGTCGTTATTAGTTTTCAGCGAAATCTTCAACTTTCTAAGTGTCACTTCTTCGTTTTTATCAAACATTCTACATATTTCTATTTTTACTAGGTCCTTATCGAAACTGTCTATCTTTTCTTTCCTTCCTTGCTTTCGTGAATTTGTTGGCAATAAATATCCGCTTGCTTCCACTATTCGATCAAATGAACGTTTACACAAACCTAAAATATGCATTGTTCTCTTCTCAGGATTTGATAAAGAACAATAAAGATGTCCCTTTTTACGCTCTCTGCAGAAGTATTGATAAATCTTTATAGCAATGTTATGCTCAGTAAAATATTTCGCTTTCAGATTCATTCTCACATAGACTTGCAGAAGGTAATATGCTTAGTGCCGCCTACTTTCTGTAAATATTGAGACGTGCCTCTGGCTTGTGACTTGAAATCGAGTAAATAGCCGTTTTTGATTTCACATAATTCTAAGTTCAGGAAAAATAATATTTGGTGCTAAACGGGAATTTCCATATGTAACATTGCTTTATACAAATGTACAGTGGAAACAACTACTTTTAGAACGGTGCACATTCTACCGTGAGGGTCATGCCTTTATATTTAATAATCAGCTGTGAGATGTAAGCATCTACATAATCCAGCGGTTGTTTATAATTTAGATTAACTTTTTTTTAATATAGGTTAAATAAGGTATCTTTGATACTGGATCACATTTCTTTGATAAAAAAATATTTCTATAGCGACATTATTATTCTAAACCTAACTTCAAATGATCAATCCAAATGAACAATACGTTTTTGATAAAAATAATTTAACATCTCGGCAAACGATTCTGAACGGACTATAGTAGTCAGACACAATGATGACACTAACCCCAAACACACTTCAGTTAGTAGTTGGAAACAATAATGACACTAACCCCACACATTGCAGTCAGTAGTAGGACACAATGATGACACTAACCCCACACAAAATCTAGTAGGACCATCGTCCTGTTGCAAGAAAATCCAGTAGGAGTTTGAGAATGAACGCAGAAGAAGAAGAACTTGAAACTATCTGTTCCAATTATCCGCTATTCAGCGAGAAGTCTGGCTTTCCTGGAGACGTACACCATCTCCCAACTTAGAGCTATTCAAACTGAAAACATTTTCTGGCTAAAAACTTCTTCTGCATTCGCTCTCATATAACCACAACGAATATTTAGTGTGATTTTCGCCAGGGAGCGTGAAGTACGTTGTGCTGCAAGTTCCACAATAGAACTGTAATTATTTGCACCCCGGTTGGCCACTTGTGGTCAGGACGTTCGAGGTCCAGCATATCCGTTTTCGTCATTTCTTTATTTCGGGTTTGGTCCTTTGTCCGTGACAGCCTGTCTATCTGTCGCCGGGCACGCTGGTGTGTAGTGCCTCTTCGCCAAGACGCTTGTCGAGCGCCACCTGGCATGTGGTGCTCAACCGTCCATATATCCATCTCGTGCAATTGAACAAACTCTGCCTGTGTCCATCGAGTACTGAACCGTTTCTCATCCACGAGCCTGGTTCCGTATGAGGAAGAACTCGCCAGAAGAGTTGGACCCTGGCTTGTTCGCCGTCCTACCCGAGGCGTCATTCATAGACATCGTGAACCCCTCGCACAAGTTTGAGTCTCACACCACGCGTGTGAAAGCAAGGCGTTCTCGAGCTGAGCGACCTTGTCCCAATAGCGCCTGAGCCCATCAGGTACTGAACCCTTTCTCTCTGCAAGTGTATTTCCGGTATAGGAAAGCTTGACAGTAGATTTGGGCCAGGGCTAAAATCATTGTCCCTTTTCTGCCTGAGCCAATCAGGTACTAAACCCTCTCTCTGCAAGTGTATTTCCGGTATAGGAAACTTTGACAGTAGAGTTGGGCCAGGACTGCCATCTTTGTCCCTTTCTTGCCTAAGCCCATCGGGTTCGGAACCCTTTCTCTTCGCGAGCATATTTCTGGTATAGGAAGGCTCGACATTACAGTTGGTTTAGGTCTTCTTGCTTTTCCGAAAGCCAACGATTGGGTCTGGATCTCTGCCTATAAGGATCACAGGTAACTAGAAGCTCGTCTCGAGCTAACAGAGATTATAGTTCCCCTATCCTAGGAACTTTTCACTTTTCATTTGCAGTTCGCGCTGCCCTCTAGCGCTGTTCTGCCCTTTCATTGTCTCATTGTACTCATTATGTTTTATCCACCTTTACGTGCCTTTTACATTGGCCGCCCCTCCAATGTTCTGACTGGACTAACAGGCGTCACTGTATGTCGACAATGTCGCTGTATGTGGTGATACAAATGGTGTCGGAGATATTGTCTGTCTCTTTTGCAGTCAAATCTCTTTCCATCTGCTTCCTCCACATTCTTGGACACGATCCCCAAATGATTTAGCCAGAATCAGCTCGAGCTGCTGTTTTCTGTTACCAGGGTGCACCGCGAGGAGGTACATTTGGGATCTTGGTTATCTGCTAACCCTGGATTCGCCTAGAGCAATGCGTTCCCTTTGCACCCCTAAAAACTTCTAATCAAACGTGTAGCTGACCGGGAATCTTTCCCGTCCTACACTACCTTAACGCTGATCGTCTTGCGACTGATCTCGTCACTTTCTAGCTTCCCAAATACACACATTTCCGAGATCTCCCAACTTAGAACAAAACTTCCGACCAATGAGAATGGTTCATTCATCTCACATCCTTTCCCACGTCCCGCCCTTTGTGTTTATTATACAGACTGGTGAGGCAAGTCATTATATCAACACATGTTAACACATTCATACTTTCCTCCATGTGATTTGTATATTTCTCTAGACATTGAGTCTATCGTTATTTTGTGAGCGCTTAAGCAATGACTGGTATCCGAAAACACACTATTGCTCCCTCCGACCAAGTCTTGTATATATGCCGGAGGTAAAAAATGCATGTTTAGTCTGGCTGTCTACCACTGGTAGACGACACGGTCTGGAAAACAATGTCAATTTCTCTGCCCGTCCATCTTTTTTACTTTCGCACTTCTACAGACATCTATAGTGGCCATTTTAGCCCTAAAGCAGCTGTGCGAAAATGTTTCCACATGAGCCATTATGGACTGGTCATGCAACCTATCGTAGTGGTATTTCTCATCGTCACTTTCTCGATGTCTGTAAAGGGTTCTCACTATCTACTGAGATGCCAATTAGCTTGTGAAGAGTTCTTCAGTCTTTCTGAGATATGTCTACTCCACTCTGGCACAATTTGAGTCGCTTATCATGCATGCATAGGAATAGGCTTACGATTCCAGCAAGCTTAGTTCCTGGGCTATGACAAATACTTATTTGTTAGACTGCGTGCATTTGCAGTAAATGCCCCACTGGCTTTGTATATTGTTCTTTCTTGTGATCTGGCAGTAAAGGCCCATAAGCACTGCTGGGGTGGTGGATGACCGACGCATCTGTGTAAATTACTGTATTTGTGTCATCACAGATGAGTGGCTTGACCCCAGCATCCACGCTCACAGAAATTTGTTCCCTGTACTATTTGTTGAGTGCAATGACCGCTCACAGGAATACGTTCCCTGTACTCTCTGTTGAGTGCAATAACAGGAACACGTTCACTGCATTCTCTGTTGAGTGAAATGACTGTCTTGACTGCCTCCTGAAAGATCATAGGAATATATATCCATTCCTAGCCAGGAGTTATGCCTTCTGGGGCACAAATCTGTTCAAAGATGTCCTCGGCGCGACCCACCCACGATTTGCCTCTCTTAAGCCTGCTTCCCTTCACACGAGGTAGCTCACTGAACAAAGTGATTTATCTATATCAGAACTCTGTACTATGAACGGCCATGTCACATAACAATTCTGTGAGATATGCTTGAAAATCAAGGAGGAACCTCATAGCAACAGAGGGTGTCTCCTGGTGCAACTAAGGATGATACGCATCGCTTCGCTGTGAATTCTCTCTAGTTTCTCAATCTGTGTTTGACTGGCAGTAAACGTGGTCCCTAATGACAGGGAAGACAAGAGCCTCATATAGGATTACGAGATGTGATTGTTTAGTATCAGCTGCTGCCATCACTCTTAGAGTTGAAAGATCTAAGCTGGTCTTTGCGAAAACACGAGCAACGTGTTCCCGAAAGCACACTATGATGCAATCGTACGTCCAGGTATTGTATATATGAGGTCCTGATTAGTGCCGTCATTGTGCCATCATATGCATAGGTTGGGGTAATCAGATAATTACATTTGTTTGAAAAGAAAGCTAGTTAAATATATATAATAAATATATGCTGTTAAAATAACATCACTTTTTTATAGTTACCTTTATAAAGATATTCGCTGGTTGCACATGATTAAGCTTATCGACTATGTCGACCTGGTCAACTTGGTCATCACATTTTTGGGCTACCTGAATTCTATTCACCTCATGACTCGTGAGGTCATGAAATAGGTCAAGGACAAAACAACATTTTTGTCAATAACTTATGGAAAAGTCTGACAGTTGACAAGTTTGTTGGCAAATGTTTATAATATCTTCCAAAAAATGATGTTCATACGACAGCATGAAATTATCAAAAGATAAAAGCAAAGGATAAAAGCAAGATAGGCATGCCTAATTTCTCTATTGATTATAAACTGTATGAAAGTCTGATGTAGTAATTATGTATTGATGTGGTAATTTATGGTTGGTTGGTTGGGTCAGTTGGTTGGCTGGATGATTGATTGTAGATCTAGCGTTCCATGCCCTTCCACGGTTTATTACTATGCGAAATCTATATGGATTTTCTACCCACCAAAGACAAAGCCAGAAAACTGTCAAACCAATAAGATAATTTTTTTTCATGTTGATGTATACGTAAAGTGACTAATGATTAAGTGCATCAGAAAAGATAAGTGACACCGTTTGAAATAAGAAAATTGTTTCACAGTAAACCCGAGATGTCGACAGTTGTAGAAGACCTGTTCGCTAAATTATGTTGGACCCCATTCGTTATGTGTTTTGATTATTGTTTGACTTTCATCTGGTTACTATTTATACATAAACATGGAATCATCTTGGATATTTTTGGCATGCGATTCCAAGTATATAATTAGTAACCAATTGAAAGCGAAACTTTAATCAAAATACGTAACGAATTGGGTCCAATTTAATTTAGCAAAAAGGTCTTCTATGCTGTAGATTGTTCACGGTAAACCGTTACAAAGTTTGTTGATAACCAACTACTACATTGAGTTGTCAAACCCCATAATCAGTACTTTCCTCTACATAAATCCATAATCAGTACCTTCCAATATAAATGCCATAATCAGTACCTTCCGCTAAATAAATGCCTGCTCTAGCCAACATCATTTCCAAAAGAAGACATAATGTCAAACCGTAGATAGGGGGGGAAGGGTGTTTAAGGGATCAACCGCCCCCTCCCTTTAGGAAATCTGAACATGAATTTAGATATCAGAAGAAAAAAACCCAGCCCCACTCCAAGAGGCTGTTTTTTTTAAACAAAATGTCAGATTCTTCATCAAATACAAAAAACTTACAATGGAAAACAAACGTACGAATTACCCTCTTTCCTTTTTTATTTTAGTTAATACTGAAATCTTTAAGGGAAATGTATTTATTGTCCTGTTTACTGTTCACTAGGAAATATAACATTTCAAAAAGACTCAATGTGAATATTCCCGTGGTTATCATTGGCTTTCACATGACGTACAATCATAGTAACCAATGAAAATCACGTAATAATCACATGAGTTAGGTAGTAAGTCTTATATTACCAAATGTCACGCTATACTCAATCTATATATGGGTAACAGGTAGGGCAACTGAAGAGAAAGCAGCTCAAGAGATTTATGTTTTTTGTGTTCATTGGTAGAAAGTAATAATCAATACCATATTACATGTATTTACGTAACTGGGGCAGCTCAGTAGTTTACACAATGGCAGAATTATATCCTGTAGTATATTAGTAAGTATGAAAGCATGTCTGTGGTCCGCATTAAATTAAATCCAGATCACTTCGGAAGCTGCTAGGTGCATAAGTACATTAAAGGTAATGATAAAATGAGCTACCAAACCATCGTCATAGTACATGTACACTGTTTTACTATAAGTGATCACCTGTCTCGTCAGTAACTGACTCGAAACCGCTTCACTAACGTCGCTGCAATACGTGCTCAGTAGTGATAGCGTTATTCTTAAATTTCCAGAGCGTGAATTCTGGTGCACTTACTTTCTGGTGCACTTACTTTCTGGTGCACTCAGTAAAAACAGCATGGTTCTTTCCAGAAAAATACAATAATTTGACAACATCAAACGCAAAACATGGTCTTTAACATCATCACATCAGAAGAAAAAATCGTCACATGTGAAATGAAGTGTCTGAGAAATGCTGCAATCGTTACTAAACTAGATAAAATAAGAAATGAAGAAATTAGGAAAAGAGTTGGTATAATATCATGTATCGAACATATTGAAAGACAGCAAGTAAAATGGGTCGGTCACCTTATGAGAATAAACCCAAACCAAATACCAATAAGAGCATATAACACAAGTATATCCGGGAGTAAAGCCAAAGGTTGGCCAAGAAAACGGTGGATAGAAAGCATAAAGATAACTTTGAACAAACATGGACTAAATGCAACATCGGCGACACATCTGGCTTTGGAACGACAGCTTCAGCTTCCACCACTACACTTTACGGCAAGTGTGAAGAAGATCAATCATCATTCACCTGGGGACAAACAATAGACAATCAAACGCCATGACATCATAGAAAAGACCACAATAAAGGGGATGAAGGGAAGGAGACCAATGGCAGACCAAGAAGAAGATGGATGCAAGACATCAAATACCACATGAAACATGACAGCAACAGAAGCAGGAAGACTGACTCAATATCGACAGAAGTTTTGAAAGACTGTGATAACTGATCCTTCTTGTTTAGGATATGCTACTTGATGGTGATGATTAGTGAATACAGTTCAGAAACAAGGAGAAAAGTCATTTGTGCGTTTTCGCGTGTAAATTTCTCTATTTGGTGAACAAATTTGATGACCTTCTTGTGAAATTTTGCTACGTGAGGGTGGGGTGGGGGAGATTAATGACATTTTGACTAAGTTCAAGGTTCGAGAAGTCATGTTCTTATTTGCTAAAAGGGAGGAGGGATCCGAACCCCAAATTCTCCCTCCCAACCCCGGCCTTGATAGTAGGTCTTATATTGAAGACGGTATTTGCTATAGCATAGATATTTATATACAGCCGGATACTGACTATATATACTGTTCAAGAAAAGAAACCCAACGTTATTACAGTACTAATAGACATGAAATTTCAAACGAGTACCAACATTTTATTTTACGAATTAATGTTGCGACCTTGGCATGAAGAACCTTTCAGACTTGAAATCAAATAATCTTCATTAAATTTTTTTTGGTGCCCAGCCTCTTCCAATGTCATGTTCAGATTGTATTCGATAACCAGTGCCCATCGTAGTCGTGGTATGCTTCTTTTCCTCGAACAATTTCTTTATAAATAATTTTCTTTTTATATGTCCAATATAAGTTAGCTTGTGTTTTTTTTAATAGTTTTGCGGAGCAATGCTTCTTCTATGTTAGAAAATTCAAGAAGGAAGCATGAGGGTAAATGTCAATGTTGTTTTCGTCAATGTCAACCGTAAGGCATTCTCAACATTGTTTTCTATTTCGGTTTCCACAGGAAGAATCGTGGAAAAGCACTCTCACAGAGATCTGGTGAAATAGAGGGCAGTAAAACACCAATGGGAGTTGCTTTAAAACAATTATTTTGCCGTGTGCTACCATGTCTGATAGGGAAGCAAAGAATAATAGCAGCACTATTTACCTTCCATGCATGTCGCAAGAGGCTACCACGGAGGTTAATGGCTAAAGTTGGAAGTCCCATTTATATATGGTCACGGTGATCCAAAACCCCCACGCTGAAGTCAGATGTGTCAGACATAAAGGCCCGAATATCGTAACAAAGTTGTAAACTATAACACAACATTCATTTCTCTGGACTACATCCTACTAATCTTGCGGGAACCTCAAGATAACGAAATAAAATATTTTTTGGTTCTATAATTTACTATTTGCTCTTTTCACTTCTTCCAGAAAACTAAACTGTCAGATAACAGTCACGACAAATTAACTTGAATGCACTCAAAATCTGCTTCTTTTAAAACTGTTCTTCTCTCGTTATATTTAGCTAGCACTATATTTTTTATGTCTATTTCCCACCCTCGTATCCACTTTTACTCCCAATACAAAAATAAAACAAAACAAACTCACAAGCAGCAATGGTAAAATTTGTTATCATGATCTGTTCACAAATACAAGGATTGGACACGAGTTCAAGCAAGTAGGTTTCTAGAACACGATAAACTTGGCTTCAAAATTGATTATCAACCAATCTTAATATTCATTCCTTGTCCCCGTTCTCTGTTTTTTTTTTTGCCCCTACCATTCTGTATACGAATTGTTTATTTGAGACGATTAAGATTAGTGTGTTTGACGTAAATCCCATCCTCATGACGATTAGATGACTGTGTTTGACGTAAATCTCATCCTCATGACAATTAGATGAGTGTGTTTGACGTAAATCTCATCCTCATGACGATTAGATGAGTGTGTTTGATGTAAATCTCATCCTCATGACGATTAGATGAGTGTGTTTGACGTAAATCTCATCCTCGTGATGATTGAGATTAGTGTGTGTGACGCTGATCTCATCTGCATGACGATTAGATGAGTGTGTTTGACGTAAATCTCATCCTCATGACGATTAGATGAGTGTGTTTGACGTAAATCCCATCCTCATGACGATTAGATGACTGTTTTTGACGTAAATCTCATCCTCATGACGATTAGATGACTGTGTTTGACGTAAATCTCATCCTCATGACGATTAGATGACTGTGTTTGACGTAAATCCCATCCTCATGACGATTAGATGACTGTGTTTGACGTAAATCCCATCCTCATGACGATTAGATGAGTGTGTTTGACGTAAATCTCATCCTCATGACGATTAGATGAGTGTGTTTGACGTAAATCTCATCCTCATGACGATTGAGATTAGTGTGTTTGACGTAAATCTCATCCTCATGACGATTAGATGAGTGTGTTTGACGTAAATCCCATCCTCATGACGATTAGATGACTGTTTTTGACGTAAATCTCATCCTCATGACGATTAGATGACTGTGTTTGACGTAAATCTCATCCTCATGACGATTAGATGACTGTGTTTGACGTAAATCCCATCCTCATGACGATTAGATGACTGTGTTTGACGTAAATCCCATCCTCATGACGATTAGATGACTGTGTTTGACGTAAATCCCATCCTCATGACGATTAGATGAGTGTGTTTGACGTAAATCTCATCCTCATGACGATTAGATGAGTGTGTTTGACGTAAATCTCATCCTCATGACGATTGAGATTAGTGTGTTTGACGTAAATCCCATCCTCATGACGATTAGATGACTGTGTTTGACGTAAATCTCATCCTCATGACGATTAGATGAGTGTGTTTGACGTAAATCTCATCCTCATGACGATTAGATGAGTGTGTTTGATGTAAATCTCATCCTCATGACAATTAGATGAGTGTGTTTGACGTAAATCTCATCCTCGTGACGATTGAGATTAGTGTGTGTGACGCTGATCTCATCTGCATGACGATTAGATGAGTGTGTTTGACGTAAATTTCATCCTCATGACGATTGAGATTAGTGTGTTTGACGTAAATCCCATCCTCATGACGATTAGATGACTGTGTTTGACGTAAATCTCATCCTCATGACGATTAGATGAGTGTGTTTGACGTAAATCTCATCCTCATGACGATTAGATGAGTGTGTTTGACGTAAATCTCATCCTCATGACGATTAGATGAGTGTGTTTGACGTAAATCTCATCCTCATGACGATTATATGAGTGTGTTTGACGTAAATCTCATCCTCATGACGATTATATGAGTGTGTTTGACGTAAATCTCATCCTCATGACGATTAGATGAGTGTGTTTGACGTAAATCTCATCCAAATGACGATTAGATGACTGTGTTTGACGTAAATCTCATCCTCATGACAATTAGATGAGTGTGTTTGACGTAAATCTCATCCTCATGACGATTAGATGAGTGTGTTTGACGTAAATCTCATCCTCATGACGATTGAGATTAGTGTGTTTGACGTAAATCCCATCCTCATGACGATTAGATGACTGTGTTTGACGTAAATCTCATCCTCATGACGATTAGATGAGTGCGTTTGACGTAAATCTCATCCTCATGACGATTAGATGAGTGTGTTTGACGTAAATCCCATCCTCATGACGATTAGATGACTGTGTTTGACGTAAATCTCATCCTCTTGACGATTAGATGAGTGTGTTTGACGTAAATCTCATCCTCATGACGATTGAGATTAGTGTGTTTGACGTAAATCCCATCCTCATGACGATTAGATGACTGTGTTTGACGTAAATCTCATCCTCATGACGATTAGATGAGTGTGTTTGACGTAAATCTCATCCTCATGACGATTAGATGAGTGTGTTTGATGTAAATCTCATCCTCATGACGATTAGATGAGTGTGTTTGATGTAAATCTCATCCTCATGACGATTAGATGAGTGTGTTTGACGTAAATCTCATCCTCGTGACGATTGAGATTAGTGTGTGTGACGCTGATCTCATCTGCATGACGATTAGATGAGTGTGTTTGACGTAAATTTCATCCTCATGACGATTGAGATTAGTGTGTGTGACGCAGATCTCATCCGCATGACGATTGAGATTAGTGTGTGTGACGCTGATCTCATCCGCATGACGATTAGATGAGTGTGTTTGACGTAAATCTCATCCTCATGATGATTAGATGAGTGTGTTTGACGTAAATCTCATCCTCATGACGATTAGATGAGTGTGTTTGACGTAAATCTCATCCTCGTGACGATTGAGATTAGTGTGTGTGACGCTGATCTCATCCGCATGACGATTAGATGAGTATGTTTGATGTAAATCTCATCCTCATGATGATTAGATGAGTGTGTTTGACGTAAATCTCATCCTCATGATGATTAGATGAGTGTGTTTGACGTAAATCTCATCCTCATGACGATTGAGATTAGTGTGTGTGACGCAGATCTCATCCGCATGATGATTGAGATTAGTGTGTGTGACGGAGATCTCATCCGCATGACGATTGAGATTAGTGTGTTTGACGTAAATTTCATCCTCATGACGATTGAGATTAGTGTGTTTGACGTAAATTTCATCCTCATGACGATTGAGATTAGTGTGTTTGACGTAAATTTCATCCTCATGACGATTGAGATGAGTGTGTGATGGGTTTGTACCAGTTCTATTTTGATTCACCTTTGACTTGAAACGATTATAAAAATGTTATAACTAAATTTTGCTATCTTCACATCTTAAAAGAAGTCATTAGTCAGCAAAGCTAATCAAATCTAATTCTGGAATTTCACTTGGTACAAGAACAAAGATCTAATTCTGGAACTTCTTAGGTACTATATTGTAGCACATAAATCTAATTCCGGAACTTAGTAGCACGTAAGGAAATATATAATAGTAATAATCATCATCATCAGGTGCTATGCCGGCTGGCGTAGGCGATCATTACTCGCTTAAGCTCTCTATCTCCAGTATTATGTATTAGGAACGTTGTTTTTTTCCCTGCCGTACCCGGTTGTTAAATTGTATAATATTTTCTCACGTTGCCGCCCACTGCTTCTGCTGCTTTCAATCTTACCTGTTGTGACTTCAAATGTCCTTCAAACCTCCTTGTCTCATACAGTGACCAAAAAATGAAAATTGTCTTTTTCTTATATTACTGACTAAGCTCCGTCTCTCATTTGATTCTTTCAACACCTCCACATTAATTTTCCCAGCAGTCTATGATATTCTCAGCATTCTTCTATTGAACGACATCTCTACTGCCTCTAATTTCCAACTGTCCTGTTTATTTATCGTCCAAGCCTCACATTCAAATAGTAATAATAATACTTGTGAGATAAAAGTATAAAATAAAGTAATGACGTAAAAATGTACTAACAAGTACTGCGAACTATATATACATATATATATATATATAATATATGTATAGTGGCCTACGACTTGTCGTTATGAAGTGCAACTTATGTATGTTGGTATGTTGAATCGACCTTCTCATCCTTCAGAACAAATTGGCCTTCACGTTAGTACTTTCAAGACTAGATAATTAATTTTATCAACTTTAATTTTAGTACCACTCTCAGCGGAGAAGTAAGACAGATGGTAACTGGACTATAACATATAATAGGAAATAAGTATATATTTATAATTTTAAAATACTTAATAGGTTAATAATATCTTTAAGGTTGAATGTTATGCAGAATTTAACAAAACACAGAAAATGAAAGAAATTGTAAGTAAAAGTTACTTCTTCATTGTACCGTGCATGTCTCCTCCTTCACTCTTTTCATCATAATAATGGATAGTAAGCCTACACTATTTTGTTTTGGTTTACACAGCAAAATTTTAACTGTGAAGAGAACTTATCATTAGTGTTCGTGAGTACAGGTTTGAGAGTGTCTGCTGTAGGGAATAGTCAAAGGTAGAAGGAGCTAAGGAAGATGGAAAAAATAATAGATGCATATAAAACTGGACCGGTCAAGATTTTTTCACACTCCTCTGCATTGATGAAAATATAAATCACTGGAGAAATGTGTTTTATACAACCAATGTATAAGTACCCTTACAATCCTAATGGGTTGTGTGTTTTATGTATGTACATGCTTTAACTATTTTTTTATAATACAAGTCTTATTATAATTTCTGGCTATTTAACAAATTATACAAGGTATTTAATAAATTCATGATGCAGAAGATAATCCCTTTTCAATTCTTCCCTCATCTAACAGGACCACAGTCCTGCCCAAGCAAGAACTGGTGCTGAAGTTGGAGATACCAGGCAGAGAGGTACACAAGCAACCATGGTATCATGCATTTTCAGCAGTTGTAGTCCAAAGAATGGAAATGCGCTGTTTCGCCGTTTTATTTGTGCAAATGACCCGACACATCCGTCTTCGGAGGAGTTCCAAGACGCTAAACTAATATATATAAAATTTCAGGACGTCAAAGTTCATCGCACAAGCCGTAGGACTTGAAGTTAAAAATATTTTTTTCATCCTTTACAATAAGATAGGATCCAACGATTGCCATTAGGATTGCCGCAATGCCATTTAGAATAGACAAGTATTGTAATATAAGGACCTCGTGTTCTAAATTCTAGCCGCTTACCATCACGGACGGAGAGTTCGAAGGTTAGGTAGAAGATTAGCTTGCAGAACAGGACGAGTTAAACTATTAGCGACAAGCCAGTGAACGAATGTACTAGTGGCACGCCAGTGAATGAAGAAATGTGTGATATACCAAAGCTGCTGTACATTCAAATTGTAATTGTAACACTGGACGTTGTAACACTGGACGTTGTAACACTGGACGTTGTAACACTCGACGTTGTAACACTGGACGTTGTAACACTGGACGTTGTAACACTCGACGTTTTAACACTCGACGTTGTAACATTGATGTAAACTAAAACATTTTAAATACATACACTTGTTGTAGATATTGGAACTATGATGTTTCACCTCTACATATACTGCCACAGGTACATAGAAACCCATGCTGTCACAAATGAATATGATTCAGAAAGGGAAAACTGGTGATGTATGTGGGCAATGGGTGGAGTCATTAGAGAGAAATAAAATGCAGCCTCACTGCGATAACTCACGCTTATCTTTGTCTCCGGACACACGGGTTGGAGGGAAACGAACGGGCCGACCAATTAGCTAGCCTCACCACCATAACAGGTGGTAATCCTATTGACCCAGCAGACATACTCAGTGCTATTCGTGAATCCACACGATCGCAGGACTGTTATGTATGAGCATGTCAATATTGAGATTGAGTAATGTGGGAATTAAGATATGCGTAGTTCGTACAGACATCCAATAAAGGTTTAAAAAAGACCACTGAACCAACATAGAACTGGAACCATCAGCCGTTATGCTCTGAGAGATTTACGTAAGTGGAGATCTACGGACATGTATGATGTGCGAAGAGAATAATGAACATAGCTAAGCTAAATATTTCCAGTGGTAACATATGGTTGTGAACTTGACCAGTGGTAACATATGGTTGTGAGACTTGACCAGTGATAACATATGGTTGTGAGACTTGACCAGTGGTAACATATGGTTGTGAGACTTGACCAGTGGTAACATGGTTGTGAGACTTGACCAGTGGTAACATATGGTTGTGAGACTTGACCAGTGGTAACATGGTTGTGAGACTTGACCAGTGGTAACATATGGTTGTGAGACTTGACCAGTGGTAACATGGTTGTGAGACTTGACCAGTGGTAACATATGGTTGTGAGACTTGACCAGTGGTAACATATGGTTGTGAGACTTGACCAGTGGTATTCACAATGCAAAATAAAATATTGGTATGGGCATTGAAAACGTAATGTTATAATAGGTCCTAAGAATATTATTGACGAAAAGACGATCCACTTTAGATGTCCCACAAGATCTGAATACGGAAGTAGACTGGTCTCTCAAAACTATTTTTTTTAAACGCAAGCCAACTTATTTTGGGTATATAGAGAGAGTAAGTGAGGACAACGTTTTGCAAAGGACAGGTCACATAGATAGTTACTACATTACCTTCGATATCTATCTATCTATAAACCCGTAACCCGTCAGGGTCGTATGGGTACCACAATGGATGCATCAGCACACAGTCTCCCGTCGATTTCTATCTTCAACAATTATGGACGAGTGAGCAAAAATCGTGTCTTGTCCAGTCCTTGATCTTATAAGTCTATACTTTTATTTGTCCTCCTCTGCTTCTTCCACCTTCGACGGTTTCCTGGAGTATTGTTTTGACAAGGAATCATGTTCGCATACTTGGTATCGTCTCCCCATGTCCGAAGTCAGTGTCCATTCTTGTTTTCGTCTCTCCATGTCCGAAGTCAGTGTCCATTCTTGTTTTACTCTCTCCATGTCCGAAGTCAATGTCCATTCTTGTTATCGTCTCTCCATGTCCGAAGTCAGTGTCCATTATTGTTTTCGTCTCTCCATGTCCGAAATCAATGTCCATTCTTGTTTTCGTCTCTCCATGTCCGAAGTCCGTGTCCATTCTTATTTTCGTCTCTCCATGTCCGAAGTCAGTGTCCATTCTTGTTTTCGTCTCTCCATGTCCGAAGTCAATGTCCATTCTTGTTTTCGTCTCTCCATGTTCGAAGCCAGTGTCTTTCACAGCCGTACTGTTACTACATTATAATTATTTATGCCCAACATGCTTAACCAAATTAAGAGGAAAGTAGTAAAATTGATGGTCCTAAAAAGGACCTTAAAAAATATGTTTTAAGAAAAGGATAACCTGAATCCTGACGACGTTAATTAACGTTATCGTAGTCAAATCTCGTCGTACCCTTCGCCTGTAGTGTTACTCACTGCATTCCCCAAATTGTTTAATCAATAACATTTGGGGGAACGCAGGCTTTATCTCTTCAAGGTGCGTGTCCTCATCATTTTCTAGTGATGAGGATTCAGATACGTCTTCAATTAAGACGACATGATGTTCTTCTTGCGATGAAATTTTGTCGCAGCCTCCTCCTTCTCCTTCTCCTCCTCCTGGTACAGATGATCTGGATACGTCGACGCTCATCGGAGCCGTGACGCTAGTCTCAACCACAGTCTTAACGTGATCTGTGGTCGGAACCCGTACCACGGCTACTACTGTACGATTGCCAATCGAGTTTCCATAATCTTTGCTTTTTCCTAAGAGGGTTATATAAGGTTTCTACATCTTATAGCCACTGATGACTAGGCACTCTTTCTTCATAGATAGAGTGAAGCTTGTGGCATTGTGAACGAATATAAGACAAAGTTTGGTAGAGATACAGCACGTGTGTGCGTCTTTTACGCTGTACATCACGCCTGTATCGTACTTTGTCTCAGATGATCTCGTGAAGTACCCGTCCATTCTAATATATGGTCGTTTATTTATAAATTCACGGTATCTGCATTTAGATGTCTTCTTTATTTTAGCACCTTTCGTCGTATTCAAAGAGTTCCCCATTTTGATATTCTTCATTGGGGCCAATCAATTACACGAACCCACATAATAATGATACATTTATCGGATGTCACAGAGTACAGGAATTATTTGTGACAGACGATGTGACTTTATTTTATGTCTTTTGAGATAGATACGTAATGCATTCATTCACTGAGATAGTTTTTCATTCACTGAGAAAGTTTTTCTATCACTAAGATAGTTTTTCATTCACTGAGACAATTTTTCATTCAGTGAGATATGTTTTCATTCAGTGAGATATGTTTTACATTCAGTGAGATATGTTTTACATTCAGTGAGATATGTTTTACATTTAGTGAGATCAATGCCGTCTTAACACATAGGCACATGTCCATTCTTGTTTTCGTCTCTCCATGTCCGAAGTCATTGTCCATTTTTGTTTTCGTCTCTCCATGTCCGAAGCCAGTGTCTTTCACAGCCGTACTGTTACTACATTATAATTATTTATGCAAAACATGCTTAACCAAATTAAGAGGAAAATAGTAAAATTGATGGTCCTAAAAAGGACCTTAAAAAATAAGTTTTAAGAAAAGGATAACCTGAATCCTGACTACGTTAATTAACGTTATCGTTGTCAAATCTCGTCGTACCCTTCGTCTGTAGTGTTACTCACTGCATTCCCCAAATTCTTTAATCATTAACATTTGGGGGAACGCAGGCTTTATCTCTTCAAGGTGCGTGTCCTCATCATTTTCTAGTGATGAGGATTCAGATACGTCTTCAATTAAAACGACATGATGTTCTTCTTGTGATGAAATTTTGTCGCAGCCTCCTCCTTCTCCTCCTCCTGCTACAGATGATCTGGATACGTCGACGCTCATCGGAGCCGTGACGCTAGTCTCAACCACAGTCTTAATGTGATCTGTGGTCGGAACCCGCACCACGGCTACTACTGTACGATTGCCGATCGGGTTTCCATAATCTTTGCTTTTTCCTAAGAGGGTTATATAAGGCTTCGACATCTTATAGCCACTGATGACTAGGCACTCTTTCTTCATAGATAGAGTGAAGCTTGTGGCATTTGTGAACAAATATAAGACAAAATTTGGTAGAGATACAGCACGTGTGTGCGTCTTTTACGCGGTACATCACGCCTGTATCGGACTTTGTCTCAGATGATTTCGTGAAGTACCCGTCCATTCTAATATATGGTCGTTTATTTATAAATTCACGGTATCTGCATTTAGATGTCTTCTTTAATTTAGCACCTTTCGTCGATTTCAAACAGTTCCCCATTTTGATATTCTTCATTGGTGCCAATCAAATACAGGAACCCAAATAATAATGATACATTTATCGGATGTCACAGAGAACAGGAATTAATTGTGACAGACGACGTGACTTTATTTTATGTCTTTTGAGATAGATACGTAATGTATTCATTCACTGAGATAGTTTTTCATTCACTAAGATAGTTTTTCATTCACTGAGACAATTTTTCATTCAGTGAGATATGTTTTACATTCAGTGAGATATGTTTTACATTCAGTGAGATCAATGCCGTCTTAACGCATAGGCCCATGTCCATTCTTGTTTTCATCTCTCCATGTCCAAAGTCAGTGTCCATTCTTGTTTTCGTCTTTCCATGTCCGAAGTCAGTGTCCATTCTTGTTTTCGTCTCTCCATGTCCGAAGCCAGTGTCTTTCACAGCCGTACTGTTACTACATTATAATTATTTATGCAAAACATGCTTAACCAAATTAAGAGGAAAGTAGTAAAATTAATGGTCCTAAAAAGGACCTTAAAAAATAAGTTTTAAGAAAAGGATAACCTGAATCCTGACGACGTTAATTAACGTTATCGTAGTCAAATCTCGTCGTACCCTTTGCCTGTAGTGTTACTCACTGCATTCCCCAAATTGTTTAATCAATAACATTTGGGGGAACGCAGGCTTTATCTCTTCAAGGTGCTTGTCCTCATCATTTTCTAGTGATGAGGATTCAGATACGTCTTCAATTAAGACGACATGATGTTCTTCTTGTGATGAAATTTTGTCGCAGCCTCCTCCTCCTCCTTCTCCTCCTTCTTCTCTTCCTGGTACAGATGATCTGGATACGTCGACGCTCATCGGAGCCGTGACGCTAGTCTCAACCACAGTCTTAACGTGATCTGTGGTCGGAACCCGCACCATGGCTACTACTGTACGATTGCCGATTGAGTTTCCATAATCTTTGCTTTTTCCTAAGAGGGTTATATAAGGCTTCGACATCTTATAGCCACTGATGACTAGGTACTCTTTCTTCATAGATAGAGTGAAGCTTGTGGCATTGTGAACGAATATAAGACAAAGTTCGGTAGAAATACAGCTCGTGTGTGCGTCTTTTACGCGGAACATCACTCCTGTATCTGACTTTGTCTCAGATGATCTCGTGAAGTACCCGTCCATTCTAATATATGGTCATTTATTTATAAATTCACGGTATCTGCATTTAGATGTCTTCTTTATTTTAGCACCTATTGTCGATTTCAGACAGTTCCCCATTTTGATATTCTTCATTGGGGCCAATCAAATACACGAACCCAAATAATAATGATACATTTTTCGGGTGTCACAGAGGACAGGAATTATTTGTGACAGACGACATGACTTTATTTTATGTTTTTTGAGATAGATACGTAATGCATTCATTCACTGAGATAGTTTTTCGTTCACTGAGATAGTTTTTCTTTCACTGAGATAGTTTTTCATTCACTGAGACAATTTTTCATTCCGTGAGATATGTTTTACATTCAGTGAGATATGTTTTACATTCAGTGAGATCAATGCCGTCTTAACGCATAGGCCCATGTCCATTCTTGTTTTCGTCTCTCCATGTCCGAAGTCAGTGTCCATTCTTGTTTTCGTCTCTCCATGTCCGAAGCCAGTGTCTTTCACAGCCGTACTGTTACTACATTATAATTATTTATGCAAAACATGCTTAACAAAATTAAGAGGAAAGTAGTAAAATTGATGGTCCTAAAAAGGACCTTAATAAATAAGTTTAAAGAAAAGGATAACCTGAATCCTGACGACGTTAATTAACGTTATCGTAGTCAAATCTCGTCGTACCCTTCGCCTGTAGTGTTACTCACTGCATTCCCCAAATTGTTTAATCAATAACATTTGGGGGAACGCAGGCTTTATCTCTTCAAGGTGCGTGTCCTCATCATTTTCTAGTGATGAGGATTCAGATACGTCTTCAATTAAGACGACATGATGTTCTTCTTGCGATGAAATTTTGTCGCAGCCTCCTCCTTCTCCTTCTTCTCCTCCTGGTACAGATGATCTGGATACGTCGACGCTCATCGGACGCTAGTCTCAACCACAGTCTTAACGTGATCTGTGGTCGGAACCCGCACCACGGCTACTACTATACGATTGCCGATCGAGTTTCCATAATCTTTGCTTTTTCCTAAGAGGGTTATATAAGGCTTCGACATCTTATAGCCACTGATGACTAGGCACTCTTTCTTCATAGATAGAGTGAAGCTTGTGGCATTGTGAACGAATATAAGAGAAAGTTCGGTAGAAATACAGCACGTGTGTGCGTCTTTTACGCGGTACATCACGCCTGTATCGGACTTTGTCTCAGATGATCTCGTGAAGTACCCGTCCATTCTAATTTATGGTCATTTATTTATAAATTCACGGTATCTGCATTTAGATGTCTTCTTTATTTTAGCACCTTTCGTCGATTTCAAACAGTTCCCCATTTTGATATTCTTCATTGGGGCCAATCAAATACACGAACCCAAATAATAATGATACATTTATCGGATGTCACAGAGGACAGGAATTATTTGTGACAGACGACGTGACTTTATTTTATGTTTTTTGAGATAGATACGTAATGCATTCATTCACTGAGATAGTTTTTCTTTCACTGAGATAGTTTTTCATTCACGTTTTTCATTCACTGAGACAATTTTTCATTCAGTGAGATATGTTTTGCCATTCAGTGAGATATGTTTTACATTCAGTGAGATATGTTTTACATTCAGTGAGATCAATGCCGTCTTAACGCATAGGCCCATGTCCATTCTTGTTTTCGTCTCTCCATGTCCGAAGTCAGTGTCCATTCTTGTTTTCGTCTCTCCATGTCCGAAGCCAGTGTCTTTCACAGCCGTACTGTTACTACATTATAATTATTTATGCAAAACATGCTTAACAAAATTAAGAGGAAAGTAGTAAAATTGATGGTCCTAAAAAGGACCTTAATAAATAAGTTTTAAGAAAAGGATAACCTGAATCCTGACGACGTTAATTAACGTTATCGTAGTCAAATCTCGTCGTATCCTTCGCCTGTAGTGTTACTCACTGCATTCCCCAAATTGTTTAATCAATAACATTTGGGGGAACGCAGGCTTTATCTCTTCAAGGTGCGTGTCCTCATCATTTTCTAGTGATGAGGATTCAGATACGTCTTCAATTAAGACGACATGATGTTCTTCTTGTGATGAAATTTTGTCGCAGCCTCCTCCTTCTCCTTCTTCTCCTCCTGGTACAGATGATCTGGATACGTCGATGCTCATCGGACGCTAGTCTCAACCACAGTCTTAACGTGATCTGTGGTCGGAACCCGCACCATGGCTACTATACGATTGCCGATCGAGTTTCCATAATCTTTGCTTTTTCCTAAGAGGGTTATATAAGGCTTCGACATCTTATAGCCACTGATGACTAGGCACTCTTTCTTCATAGATAGAGTGAAGCTTGTGGCATTGTGAACGAATATAAGACCTAGTTCGGTAGAAATACAGCACGTGTGTGCGTCTTTTACGCGGAACATCACTCCTGTATCTGACTTTGTCTCAGATGATCTCGTGAAGTACCCGTCCATTCTAATATATGGTCATTTATTTATAAATTCACGGTATCTGCATTTAGATGTCTTCTTTATTTTAGCACCTTTTGTCGATTTCAGACAGTTCCCCATTTTGATATTCTTCATTGGGGCCAATCAAATACACGAACCCAAATAATAATGATACATTTTTCGGATGTCACAGAGGACAGGAATTATTTGTGACAGACGACATGACTTTATTTTATGTTTTTTGAGATAGATACGTAATGCATTCATTCACTGAGATAGTTTTTCGTTCACTGAGATAGTTTTTCTTTCAATGATATAGTTTTTCATTCACTGAGACAATTTTTCATTCCGTGAGATATGTTTTACATTCAGTGAGATATGTTTTACATTCAGTGAGATCAATGCCGTCTTAACGCATAGGCCCATGTCCATTCTTGTTTTCGTCTCTCCATGTCCGAAGTCAGTGTCCATTCTTGTTTTCGTCTCTCCATGTCCGAAGCCAGTGTCTTTCACAGCCGTACTGTTACTACATTATAATTATTTATGCAAAACATGCTTAACAAAATTAAGAGGAAAGTAGTAAAATTGATGGTCCTAAAAAGGACCTTAATAAATAAGTTTAAAAAAAAGGATAACCTGAATCCTGACGACGTTAATTAACGTTATCGTAGTCAAATCTCGTCGTACCCTTCGCCTGTAGTGTTACTCACTGCATTCCCCAAATTGTTTAATCAATAACATTTGGGGGAACGCAGGCTTTATCTCTTCAAGGTGCGTGTCCTCATCATTTTCTAGTGATGAGGATTCAGATACGTCTTCAATTAAGACGACATGATGTTCTTCTTGCGATGAAATTTTGTCGCAGCCTCCTTCTCCTCCTCCTGGTACAGATGATCTGGATACGTCGACGCTCATCGGACGCTAGTCTCAACAACAGATCTTAACGTGATCTGTGGTCGGAACCCGCACCATGGCTACTACTGTACGATTGCCGATTGAGTTTCCATAATCTTTGCTTTTTCCTAAGAGGGTTATATAAGGCTTCGACATCTTATAGCCACTGATGACTAGGTACTCTTTCTTCATAGATAGAGTGAAGCTTGTGGCATTGTGAACGAATATAAGACAAAGTTCGGTAGAAATACAGCACGTGTGTGCGTCTTTTACGCGGAACATCACTCCTGTATCTGACTTTGTCTCAGATGATCTCGTGAAGTACCCGTACATTCTAATATATGGTCGTTTAGTTATAAATTCACGGTATCTGCATTTAGATGTCTTCTTTATCTTAGCACCTTTTGTCGATTTCAGACAGTTCCCCATTTTGATATTCTTCATTGGGGCCAATCAAATACACGAACCCAAATAATAATGATACATTTTTCGGATGTCACAGAGGACAGGAATTATTTGTGACAGACGACATGACTTTATTTTATGTTTTTTGAGATAGATACGTAATGCATTCATTCACTGAGATAGTTTTTCGTTCACTGAGATAGTTTTTCTTTCACTGAGATAGTTTTTCATTCACTGAGACAATTTTTCATTCCGTGAGATATGTTTTACATTCAGTGAGATATGTTTTACATTCAGTGAGATCAATGCCGTCTTAACGCATAGGCCCATGTCCATTCTTGTTTTCGTCTCTCCATGTCCGAAGTCAGTGTCCATTCTTGTTTTCGTCTCTCCATGTCCGAAGCCAGTGTCTTTCACAGCCGTACTGTTACTACATTATAATTATTTATGCAAAACATGCTTAACAAAATTAAGAGGAAAGTAGTAAAATTGATGGTCCTAAAAAGGACCTTAATAAATAAGTTTAAAAAAAAGGATAACCTGAATCCTGACGACGTTAATTAACGTTATCGTAGTCAAATCTCGTCGTACCCTTCGCCTGTAGTGTTACTCACTGCATTCCCCAAATTGTTTAATCAATAACATTTGGGGGAACGCAGGCTTTATCTCTTCAAGGTGCGTGTCCTCATCATTTTCTAGTGATGAGGATTCAGATACGTCTTCAATTAAGACGACATGATGTTCTTCTTGCGATGAAATTTTGTCGCAGCCTCCTTCTTCTCCTCCTGGTACAGATGATCTGGATACGTCGACGCTCATCGGACGCTAGTCTCAACCACAGTCTTAACGTGATCTGTGGTCGGAACCCGCACCACGGCTACTACTATACGATTGCCGATCGAGTTTCCATAATCTTTGCTTTTTCCTAAGAGGGTTATATAAGGCTTCGACATCTTATAGCCACTGATGACTAGGCACTCTTTCTTCATAGAGTGAAGCTTGTGGCATTGTGAACGAATATAAGAGAAAGTTCGGTAGAAATACAGCACGTGTGTGCGTCTTTTACGCGGTACATCACGCCTGTATCGGACTTTGTCTCAGATGATCTCGTGAAGTACCCGTCCATTCTAATTTATGGTCATTTATTTATAAATTCACGGTATCTGCATTTAGATGTCTTCTTTATTTTAGCACCTTTCGTCGATTTCAAACAGTTCCCCATTTTGATATTCTTCATTGGGGCCAATCAAATACACGAACCCAAATAACAATGATACATTTATCGGATGTCACAGAGGACAGGAATTATTTGTGACAGACGACATGACTTTATTTTATGTTTTTTGAGATAGATACGTAATGCATTCATTCACTGAGATAGTTTTTCGTTCACTGAGATAGTTTTTCTTTCACTGAGATAGTTTTTCATTCACTGAGACAATTTTTCATTCAGTGAGATATGTTTTGCCATTCAGTGAGATATGTTTTACATTCAGTGAGATATGTTTTACATTCAGTGAGATCAATGCCGTCTTAACGCATAGGCTATGTCCATTCTTGTTTTCGTCTCTCCATGTCCGAAGTCAGTGTCCATTCTTGTTTTCGTCTCTCCATGTCCGAAACCAGTGTCTTTCACAGCCGTACTGTTACTACATTATAATTATTTATGCAAAACATGCTTAACAAAATTAAGAGGAAAGTAGTAAAATTGATGGTCCTAAAAAGGACCTTAATAAATAAGTTTTAAGAAAAGGATAACCTGAATCCTGACGACGTTAATTAACGTTATCGTAGTCAAATCTCGTCGTATCCTTCGCCTGTAGTGTTACTCACTGCATTCCCCAAATTGTTTAATCAATAACATTTGGGGGAACGCAGGCTTTATCTCTTCAAGGTGCGTGTCCTCATCATTTTCTAGTGATGAGGATTCAGATACGTCTTCAATTAAGACGACATGATGTTCTTCTTGCGATGAAATTTTGTCGCAGCCTCCTTCTCCTTCTCCTCCTCCTGTTACAGATGATCTGGATACGTCGACGCTCATCGGACGCTAGTCTCAACAACAGATCTTAACGTGATCTGTGGTCGGAACCCGCACCATGGCTACTACTGTACGATTGCCGATTGAGTTTCCATAATCTTTGCTTTTTCCTAAGAGGGTTATATAAGGATTCGACATCTTATAGCCACTGATGACTAGGCACTCTTTCTTCATAGAGTGAAGCTTGTGGCATTGTGAACGAATATAAGACAAAGTTCGGTAGAAATACAGCACGTGTGTGCGTCTTTTACGCGGAACATCACTCCTGTATCTGACTTTGTCTCAGATGATCTCGTGAAGTACCCGTCCATTCTAATATATGGTCTTTTATTTATAAATTCACGGTATCTGCATTTAGATGTCTTCTTTATTTTAGCACCTTTTGTCGATTTCAGACAGTTCCCCATTTTGATATTCTTCATTGGGGCCAATCAAATACACGAACCCAAATAATAATGATACATTTTTCGGATGTCACAGAGGACAGGAATTATTTGTGACAGACGACATGACTTTATTTTATGTTTTTTGAGATAGATACGTAATGCATTCATTCACTGAGATAGTTTTTCGTTCACTGAGATAGTTTTTCTTTCACTGAGATAGTTTTTCATTCACTGAGACAATTTTTCATTCCGTGAGATATGTTTTACATTCAGTGAGATATGTTTTACATTCAGTGAGATCAATGCCGTCTTAACGCATAGGCCCATGTCCATTCTTGTTTTCGTCTCTCCATGTCCGAAGTCAGTGTCCATTCTTGTTTTCGTCTCTCCATGTCCGAAGCCAGTGTCTTTCACAGCCGTACTGTTACTACATTATAATTATTTATGCAAAACATGCTTAACAAAATTAAAAGGAAAGTAGTAAAATTGATGGTCCTAAAAAGGACCTTAATAAATAAGTTTAAAAAAAGGATAACCTGAATCCTGACGACGTTAATTAACATTATCGTAGTCAAATCTCGTCGTACTCTTCGCCTGTAGTGTTACTCACTGCATTCCCCAAATTGTTTAATCAATAACATTTGGGGGAACGCAGGCTTTATCTCTTCAAGGTGCGTGTCCTCATAATTTTCTAGTGATGAGGATTCAGATACGTCTTCAATTAAGACGACATGATGTTCTTCTTGTGATGAAATTTTGTCGCAGCCTCCTCCTTCTCCTTCTTCTCCTCCTGGTACAGATGATCTGGATACGTCGACGCTCATCGGACGCTAGTCTCAACCACAGTCTTAACGTGATCTGTGGTCGGAACCCGCACCACGGCTACTACTATACGATTGCCGATCGAGTTTCCATAATCTTTGCTTTTTCCTAAGAGGGTTATATAAGGCTTCGACATCTTATAGCCACTGATGACTAGGCACTCTTTCTTCATAGAGTGAAGCTTGTGGCATTGTGAACGAATATAAGAGAAAGTTCGGTAGAAATACAGCACGTGTGTGCGTCTTTTACGCGGTACATCACGCCTGTATCGGACTTTGTCTCAGATGATCTCGTGAAGTACCCGTCCATTCTAATTTATGGTCATTTATTTATAAATTCACGGTATCTGCATTTAGATGTCTTCTTTATTTTAGCACCTTTTGTCGATTTCAAACAGTTCCCCATTTTGATATTCTTCATTGGGGCCAATCAAATACACGAACCCAAATAATAATGATACATTTTTCGGATGTCACAGAGGACATGAATTATTTGTGACAGACGACGTGACTTTATTTTATGTTTTTTGAGATAGATACGTAATGCATTCATTCACTGAGATAGTTTTTCTTTCACTGAGATAGTTTTTCATTCACGTTTTTCATTCACTGAGACAATTTTTCATTCAGTGAGATATGTTTTCCATTCAGTGAGATATGTTTTACATTCAGTGAGATATGTTTTACATTCAGTGAGATCAATGCCGTCTTAACGCATAGGCCCATGTCCATTCTTGTTTTCGTCTCTCCATGTCCGAAGTCAGTGTCCATTCTTGTTTTCGTCTCTCCATGTCCGAAGCCAGTGTCTTTCACAAACGTACTGTTACTACATTATAATTATTTATGCAAAACATGCTTAACAAAATTAAGAGGAAAGTAGTAAAATTGATGGTCCTAAAAAGGACCTTAATAAATAAGTTTTAAGAAAAGGATAACCTGAATCCTGACGACGTTAATTAACGTTATCGTAGTCAAATCTCGTCGTATCCTTCGCCTGTAGTGTTACTCACTGCATTCCCCAAATTGTTTAATCAATAACATTTGGGGGAACGCAGGCTTTATCTCTTCAAGGTGCGTGTCCTCATCATTTTCTAGTGATGAGGATTCAGATACGTCTTCAATTAAGACGACATGATGTTCTTCTTGTGATGAAATTTTGTCGCAGCCTCCTCCTTCTCCTTCTTCTCCTCCTGGTACAGATGATCTGGATACGTCGACGCTCATCGGACGCTAGTCTCAACCACAGTCTTAACGTGATCTGTGGTCGGAACCCGCACCACGGCTACTACTATACGATTGCCGATCGAGTTTCCATAATCTTTGCTTTTTCCTAAGAGGGTTATATAAGGCTTCGACATCTTATAGCCACTGATGACTAGGCACTCTTTCTTCATAGAGTGAAGCTTGTGGCATTGTGAACGAATATAAGAGAAAGTTCGGTAGAAATACAGCACGTGTGTGCGTCTTTTACGCGGTACATCACGCCTGTATCGGACTTTGTCTCAGATGATCTCGTGAAGTACCCGTCCATTCTAATTTATGGTCATTTATTTATAAATTCACGGTATCTGCATTTAGATGTCTTCTTTATTTTAGCACCTTTTGTCGATTTCAAACAGTTCCCCATTTTGATATTCTTCATTGGGGCCAATCAAATACACGAACCCAAATAATAATGATACATTTTTCGGATGTCACAGAGGACATGAATTATTTGTGACAGACGACGTGACTTTATTTTATGTTTTTTGAGATAGATACGTAATGCATTCATTCACTGAGATAGTTTTTCTTTCACTGAGATAGTTTTTCATTCACGTTTTTCATTCACTGAGACAATTTTTCATTCAGTGAGATATGTTTTCCATTCAGTGAGATATGTTTTACATTCAGTGAGATATGTTTTACATTCAGTGAGATCAATGCCGTCTTAACGCATAGGCCCATGTCCATTCTTGTTTTCGTCTCTCCATGTCCGAAGTCAGTGTCCATTCTTGTTTTCGTCTCTCCATGTCCGAAGCCAGTGTCTTTCACAAACGTACTGTTACTACATTATAATTATTTATGCAAAACATGCTTAACAAAATTAAGAGGAAAGTAGTAAAATTGATGGTCCTAAAAAGGACCTTAATAAATAAGTTTTAAGAAAAGGATAACCTGAATCCTGACGACGTTAATTAACGTTATCGTAGTCAAATCTCGTCGTATCCTTCGCCTGTAGTGTTACTCACTGCATTCCCCAAATTGTTTAATCAATAACATTTGGGGGAACGCAGGCTTTATCTCTTCAAGGTGCGTGTCCTCATCATTTTCTAGTGATGAGGATTCAGATACGTCTTCAATTAAGACGACATGATGTTCTTCTTGTGATGAAATTTTGTCGCAGCCTCCTCCTTCTCCTTCTTCTCCTCCTGGTACAGATGATCTGGATACGTCGATGCTCATCGGACGCTAGTCTCAACCACAGTCTTAACGTGATCTGTGGTCGGAACCCGCACCATGGCTACTATACGATTGCCGATCGAGTTTCCATAATCTTTGCTTTTTCCTAAGAGGGTTATATAAGGCTTCGACATCTTATAGCCACTGATGACTAGGCACTCTTTCTTCATAGATAGAGTGAAGCTTGTGGCATTGTGAACGAATATAAGACAAAGTTCGGTAGAAATACAGCACGTGTGTGCGTCTTTTACGCGGAACATCACTCCTGTATCTGACTTTGTCTCAGATGATCTCGTGAAGTACCCGTCCATTCTAATATATGGTCATTTATTTATAAATTCACGGTATCTGCATTTAGATGTCTTCTTTATTTTAGCACCTTTTGTCGATTTCAAACAGTTCCCCATTTTGATATTCTTCATTGGGGCCAATCAAATACACGAACCCAAATAATAATGATACATTTTTCGGATGTCACAGAGGACAGGAATTATTTGTGACAGACGACATGACTTTATTTTATGTTTTTTGAGATAGATACGTAATGCATTCATTCACTGAGATAGTTTTTCGTTCACTGAGATAGTTTTTCTTTCACTGAGATAGTTTTTCATTCACTGAGACAATTTTTCATTCCGTGAGATATGTTTTACATTCAGTGAGATATGTTTTACATTCAGTGAGATCAATGCCGTCTTAACGCATAGGCCCATGTCCATTCTTGTTTTCGTCTCTCCATGTCCGAAGTCAGTGTCCATTCTTGTTTTCGTCTCTCCATGTCCGAAGCCAGTGTCTTTCACAGCCGTACTGTTACTACATTATAATTATTTATGCAAAACATGCTTAACAAAATTAAAAGGAAAGTAGTAAAATTGATGGTCCTAAAAAGGACCTTAATAAATAAGTTTAAAAAAAGGATAACCTGAATCCTGACGACGTTAATTAACGTTATCGTAGTCAAATCTCGTCGTACTCTTCGCCTGTAGTGTTACTCACTGCATTCCCCAAATTGTTTAATCAATAACATTTGGGGGAACGCAGGCTTTATCTCTTCAAGGTGCGTGTCCTCATAATTTTCTAGTGATGAGGATTCAGATACATCTTCAATTAAGACGACATGATGTTCTTCTTGTGATGAAATTTTGTCGCAGCCTCCTCCTTCTCCTTCTTCTCCTCCTGGTACAGATGATCTGGATACGTCGACGCTCATCGGACGCTAGTCTCAACCACAGTCTTAACGTGATCTGTGGTCGGAACCCGCACCACGGCTACTACTATACGATTGCCGATCGAGTTTCCATAATCTTTGCTTTTTCCTAAGAGGGTTATATAAGGCTTCGACATCTTATAGCCACTGATGACTAGGCACTCTTTCTTCATAGAGTGAAGCTTGTGGCATTGTGAACGAATATAAGAGAAAGTTCGGTAGAAATACAGCACGTGTGTGCGTCTTTTACGCAGTACATCACGCCTGTATCGGACTTTGTCTCAGATGATCTCGTGAAGTACCCGTCCATTCTAATTTATGGTCATTTATTTATAAATTCACGGTATCTGCATTTAGATGTCTTCTTTATTTTAGCACCTTTTGTCGATTTCAAACAGTTCCCCATTTTGATATTCTTCATTGGGGCCAATCAAATACACGAACCCAAATAATAATGATACATTTTTCGGATGTCACAGAGGACATGAATTATTTGTGACAGACGACGTGACTTTATTTTATGTTTTTTGAGATAGATACGTAATGCATTCATTCACTGAGATAGTTTTTCTTTCACTGAGATAGTTTTTCATTCACGTTTTTCATTCACTGAGACAATTTTTCATTCAGTGAGATATGTTTTCCATTCAGTGAGATATGTTTTACATTCAGTGAGATATGTTTTACATTCAGTGAGATCAATGCCGTCTTAACGCATAGGCCCATGTCCATTCTTGTTTTCGTCTCTCCATGTCCGAAGTCAGTGTCCATTCTTGTTTTCGTCTCTCCATGTCCGAAGCCAGTGTCTTTCACAAACGTACTGTTACTACATTATAATTATTTATGCAAAACATGCTTAACAAAATTAAGAGGAAAGTAGTAAAATTGATGGTCCTAAAAAGGACCTTAATAAATAAGTTTTAAGAAAAGGATAACCTGAATCCTGACGACGTTAATTAACGTTATCGTAGTCAAATCTCGTCGTATCCTTCGCCTGTAGTGTTACTCACTGCATTCCCCAAATTGTTTAATCAATAACATTTGGGGGAACGCAGGCTTTATCTCTTCAAGGTGCGTGTCCTCATAATTTTCTAGTGATGAGGATTCAGATACGTCTTCAATTAAGACGACATGATGTTCTTCTTGTGATGAAATTTTGTCGCAGCCTCCTCCTTCTCCTTCTTCTCCTCCTGGTACAGATGATCTGGATACGTCGACGCTCATCGGACGCTAGTCTCAACCACAGTCTTAACGTGATCTGTGGTCGGAACCCGCACCACGGCTACTACTATACGATTGCCGATCGAGTTTCCATAATCTTTGCTTTTTCCTAAGAGGGTTATATAAGGCTTCGACATCTTATAGCCACTGATGACTAGGCACTCTTTCTTCATAGAGTGAAGCTTGTGGCATTGTGAACGAATATAAGAGAAAGTTCGGTAGAAATACAGCACGTGTGTGCGTCTTTTACGCGGTACATCACGCCTGTATCGGACTTTGTCTCAGATGATCTCGTGAAGTACCCGTCCATTCTAATTTATGGTCATTTATTTATAAATTCACGGTATCTGCATTTAGATGTCTTCTTTATTTTAGCACCTTTTGTCGATTTCAAACAGTTCCCCATTTTGATATTCTTCATTGGGGCCAATCAAATACACGAACCCAAATAATAATGATACATTTTTCGGATGTCACAGAGGACATGAATTATTTGTGACAGACGACGTGACTTTATTTTATGTTTTTTGAGATAGATACGTAATGCATTCATTCACTGAGATAGTTTTTCTTTCACTGAGATAGTTTTTCATTCACGTTTTTCATTCACTGAGACAATTTTTCATTCAGTGAGATATGTTTTCCATTCAGTGAGATATGTTTTACATTCAGTGAGATATGTTTTACATTCAGTGAGATCAATGCCGTCTTAACGCATAGGCCCATGTCCATTCTTGTTTTCGTCTCTCCATGTCCGAAGTCAGTGTCCATTCTTGTTTTCGTCTCTCCATGTCCGAAGCCAGTGTCTTTCACAAACGTACTGTTACTACATTATAATTATTTATGCAAAACATGCTTAACAAAATTAAGAGGAAAGTAGTAAAATTGATGGTCCTAAAAAGGACCTTAATAAATAAGTTTTAAGAAAAGGATAACCTGAATCCTGACGACGTTAATTAACGTTATCGTAGTCAAATCTCGTCGTATCCTTCGCCTGTAGTGTTACTCACTGCATTCCCCAAATTGTTTAATCAATAACATTTGGGGGAACGCAGGCTTTATCTCTTCAAGGTGCGTGTCCTCATCATTTTCTAGTGATGAGGATTCAGATACGTCTTCAATTAAGACGACATGATGTTCTTCTTGTGATGAAATTTTGTCGCAGCCTCCTCCTTCTCCTTCTTCTCCTCCTGGTACAGATGATCTGGATACGTCGATGCTCATCGGACGCTAGTCTCAACCACAGTCTTAACGTGATCTGTGGTCGGAACCCGCACCATGGCTACTATACGATTGCCGATCGAGTTTCCATAATCTTTGCTTTTTCCTAAGAGGGTTATATAAGGCTTCGACATCTTATAGCCACTGATGACTAGGCACTCTTTCTTCATAGATAGAGTGAAGCTTGTGGCATTTTGAACGAATATAAGACAAAGTTCGGTAGAAATACAGCACGTGTGTGCGTCTTTTACGCGGAACATCACTCCTGTATCTGACTTTGTCTCAGATGATCTCGTGAAGTACCCGTCCATTCTAATATATGGTCATTTATTTATAAATTCACGGTATCTGCATTTAGATGTCTTCTTTATTTTAGCACCTTTTGTCGATTTCAGACAGTTCCCCATTTTGATATTCTTCATTGGGGCAAATCAAATACACGAACCCAAATAATAATGATACATTTTTCGGATGTCACAGAGGACAGGAATTATTTGTGACAGACGACATGACTTTATTTTATGTTTTTTGAGATAGATACGTAATGCATTCATTCACTGAGATAGTTTTTCGCTCACTGAGATAGTTTTTCTTTCAATGATATAGTTTTTCATTCACTGAGACAATTTTTCATTCCGTGAGATATGTTTTACATTCAGTGAGATATGTTTTACATTCAGTGAGATCAATGCCGTCTTAACGCATAGGCCCATGTCCATTCTTGTTTTCGTCTCTCCATGTCCGAAGTCAGTGTCCATTCTTGTTTTCGTCTCTCCATGTCCGAAGCCAGTGTCTTTCACAGCCGTACTGTTACTACATTATAATTATTTATGCAAAACATGCTTAACAAAATTAAGAGGAAAGTAGTAAAATTGATGGTCCTAAAAAGGACCTTAATAAATAAGTTTAAAAAAAAGGATAACCTGAATCCTGACGACGTTAATTAACGTTATCGTAGTCAAATCTCGTCGTACCCTTCGCCTGTAGTGTTACTCACTGCATTCCCCAAATTGTTTAATCAATAACATTTGGGGGAACGCAGGCTTTATCTCTTCAAGGTGCGTGTCCTCATCATTTTCTAGTGATGAGGATTCAGATACGTCTTCAATTAAGACGACATGATGTTCTTCTTGCGATGAAATTTTGTCGCAGCCTCCTTCTCCTCCTCCTGGTACAGATGATCTGGATACGTCGACGCTCATCGGACGCTAGTCTCAACAACAGATCTTAACGTGATCTGTGGTCGGAACCCGCACCATGGCTACTACTGTACGATTGCCGATTGAGTTTCCATAATCTTTGCTTTTTCCTAAGAGGGTTATATAAGGCTTCGACATCTTATAGCCACTGATGACTAGGCACTCTTTCTTCATAGATAGAGTGAAGCTTGTGGCATTGTGAACGAATATAAGACAAAGTTCGGTAGAAATACAGCTCGTGTGTGCGTCTTTTACGCGGAACATCACTCCTGTATCTGACTTTGTCTCAGATGATCTCGTGAAGTACCTGTCCATTCTAATATATGGTCATTTATTTATAAATTCACGGTATCTGCATTTAGATGTCTTCTTTATTTTAGCACCTTTTGTCGATTTCAGACAGTTCCCCATTTTGATATTCTTCATTGGGGCCAATCAAATACACGAACCCAAATAATAATGATACATTTTTCGGGTGTCACAGAGGACAGGAATTATTTGTGACAGACGACATGACTTTATTTTATGTTTTTTGAGATAGATACGTAATGCATTCATTCACTGAGATAGTTTTTCGTTCACTGAGATAGTTTTTCTTTCACTGAGATAGTTTTTCATTCACTGAGACAATTTTTCATTCCGTGAGATATGTTTTACATTCAGTGAGATATGTTTTACATTCAGTGAGATCAATGCCGTCTTAACGCATAGGCCCATGTCCATTCTTGTTTTCGTCTCTCCATGTCCGAAGTCAGTGTCCATTCTTGTTTTCGTCTCTCCATGTCCGAAGCCAGTGTCTTTCACAGCCGTACTGTTACTACATTATAATTATTTATGCAAAACATGCTTAACAAAATTAAGAGGAAAGTAGTAAAATTGATGGTCCTAAAAAGGACCTTAATAAATAAGTTTAAAAAAAAGGATAACCTGAATCCTGACGACGTTAATTAACGTTATCGTAGTCAAATCTCGTCGTACCCTTCGCCTGTAGTGTTACTCACTGCATTCCCCAAATTGTTTAATCAATAACATTTGGGGGAACGCAGGCTTTATCTCTTCAAGGTGCGTGTCCTCATCATTTTCTAGTGATGAGGATTCAGATACGTCTTCAATTAAGACGACATGATGTTCTTCTTGCGATGAAATTTTGTCGCAGCCTCCTTCTCCTCCTCCTGGTACAGATGATCTGGATACGTCGACGCTCATCGGACGCTAGTCTCAACAACAGATCTTAACGTGATCTGTGGTCGGAACCCGCACCATGGCTACTACTGTACGATTGCCGATTGAGTTTCCATAATCTTTGCTTTTTCCTAAGAGGGTTATATAAGGCTTCGACATCTTATAGCCACTGATGACTAGGCACTCTTTCTTCATAGATAGAGTGAAGCTTGTGGCATTGTGAACGAATATAAGACAAAGTTCGGTAGAAATACAGCTCGTGTGTGCGTCTTTTACGCGGAACATCACTCCTGTATCTGACTTTGTCTCAGATGATCTCGTGAAGTACCCGTCCATTCTAATATATGGTCATTTATTTATAAATTCACGGTATCTGCATTTAGATGTCTTCTTTATTTTAGCACCTTTTGTCGATTTCAGACAGTTCCCCATTTTGATATTCTTCATTGGGGCCAATCAAATACACGAACCCAAATAATAATGATACATTTTTCGGGTGTCACAGAGGACAGGAATTATTTGTGACAGACGACATGACTTTATTTTATGTTTTTTGAGATAGATACGTAATGCATTCATTCACTGAGATAGTTTTTCGTTCACTGAGATAGTTTTTCTTTCACTGAGATAGTTTTTCATTCACTGAGACAATTTTTCATTCCGTGAGATATGTTTTACATTCAGTGAGATATGTTTTACATTCAGTGAGATCAATGCCGTCTTAACGCATAGGCCCATGTCCATTCTTGTTTTCGTCTCTCCATGTCCGAAGTCAGTGTCCATTCTTGTTTTCGTCTCTCCATGTCCGAAGCCAGTGTCTTTCACAGCCGTACTGTTACTACATTATAATTATTTATGCAAAACATGCTTAACAAAATTAAGAGGAAAGTAGTAAAATTGATGGTCCTAAAAAGGACCTTAATAAATAAGTTTTAAGAAAAGGATAACCTGAATCCTGACGACGTTAATTAACGTTATCGTAGTCAAATCTCGTCGTATCCTTCGCCTGTAGTGTTACTCACTGCATTCCCCAAATTGTTTAATCAATAACATTTGGGGGAACGCAGGCTTTATCTCTTCAAGGTGCGTGTCCTCATCATTTTCTAGTGATGAGGATTCAGATACGTCTTCAATTAAGACGACATGATGTTCTTCTTGCGATGAAATTTTGTCGCAGCCTCCTTCTCCTTCTCCTCCTCCTGGTACAGATGATCTGGATACGTCGACGCTCATCGGACGCTAGTCTCAACAACAGATCTTAACGTGATCTGTGGTCGGAACCCGCACCATGGCTACTACTGTACGATTGCCGATTGAGTTTCCATAATCTTTGCTTTTTCCTAAGAGGGTTATATAAGGATTCGACATCTTATAGCCACTGATGACTAGGTACTCTTTCTTCATAGATAGAGTGAAGCTTGTGGCATTGTGAACGAATATAAGACAAAGTTCGGTAGAAATACAGCACGTGTGTGCGTCTTTTACGCGGAACATCACTCCTGTATCTGACTTTGTCTCAGATGATCTCGTGAAGTACCCGTACATTCTAATATATGGTCGTTTAGTTATAAATTCACGGTATCTGCATTTAGATGTCTTCTTTATCTTAGCACCTTTTGTCGATTTCAGACAGTTCCCCATTTTGATATTCTTCATTGGGGCCAATCAAATACACGAACCCAAATAATAATGATACATTTTTCGGATGTCACAGAGGACAGGAATTATTTGTGACAGACGACATGACTTTATTTTATGTTTTTTGAGATAGATACGTAATGCATTCATTCACTGAGATAGTTTTTCATTCACTGAGATAGTTTTTCTTTCACTGAGATAGTTTTTCATTCACTGAGACAATTTTTCATTCCGTGAGATATGTTTTACATTCAGTGAGATATGTTTTACATTCAGTGAGATATGTTTTACATTCAGTGAGATCAATGCCGTCTTAACGCATAGGCCCATGTCCATTCTTGTTTTCGTCTCTCCATGTCCGAAGTCAGTGTCCATTCTTGTTTTCGTCTCTCCATGTCCGAAGCCAGTGTCTTTCACAGCCGTACTGTTACTACATTATAATTATTTATGCAAAACATGCTTAACAAAATTAAGAGGAAAGTAGTAAAATTGATGGTCCTAAAAAGGACCTTAATAAATAAGTTTTAAGAAAAGGATAACCTGAATCCTGACGACGTTAATTAACGTTATCGTAGTCAAATCTCGTCGTATCCTTCGCCTGTAGTGTTACTCACTGCATTCCCCAAATTGTTTAATCAATAACATTTGGGGGAACGCAGGCTTTATCTCTTCAAGGTGCGTGTCCTCATCATTTTCTAGTGATGAGGATTCAGATACGTCTTCAATTAAGACGACATGATGTTCTTCTTGCGATGAAATTTTGTCGCAGCCTCCTTCTCCTTCTCCTCCTCCTGGTACAGATGATCTGGATACGTCGACGCTCATCGGACGCTAGTCTCAACAACAGATCTTAACGTGATCTGTGGTCGGAACCCGCACCATGGCTACTACTGTACGATTGCCGATTGAGTTTCCATAATCTTTGCTTTTTCCTAAGAGGGTTATATAAGGCTTCGACATCTTATAGCCACTGATGACTAGGCACTCTTCATAGATAGAGTGAAGCTTGTGGCATTGTGAACGAATATAAGACAAAGTTCGGTAGAAATACAGCACGTGTGTGCGTCTTTTACGCGGAACATCACTCCTGTATCTGACTTTGTCTCAGATGATCTCGTGAAGTACCCGTCCATTCTAATATATGGTCGTTTATTTATAAATTCACGGTATCTGCATTTAGATGTCTTCTTTATTTTAGCACCTTTTGTCGATTTCAGACAGTTCCCCATTTTGATATTCTTCATTGGGGCCAATCAAATACACGAACCCAAATAATAATGATACATTTTTCGGATGTCACAGAGGACAGGAATTATTTGTGACAGACGACATGACTTTATTTTATGTTTTTTGAGATAGATATGTAATGCATTCATTCACTGAGATAGTTTTTCGTTCACTGAGATAGTTTTTCTTTCACTGAGATAGTTTTTCATTCACTGAGACAATTTTTCATTCAGTGAGATATGTTTTGCCATTCAGTGAGATATGTTTTACATTCAGTGAGATATGTTTTACATTCAGTGAGATCAATGCCGTCTTAACGCATAGGCCCATGTCCATTCTTGTTTTCGTCTCTCCATGTCCGAAGTCAGTGTCCATTCTTGTTTTCGTCTCTCCATGTCCGAAGCCAGTGTCTTTCACAGCCGTACTGTTACTACATTATAATTATTTATGCAAAACATGCTTAACAAAATTAAGAGGAAAGTAGTAAAATTGATGGTCCTAAAAAGGACCTTAATAAATAAGTTTTAAGAAAAGGATAACCTGAATCCTGACGACGTTAATTAACGTTATCGTAGTCAAATCTCGTCGTATCCTTCGCCTGTAGTGTTACTCACTGCATTCCCCAAATTGTTTAATCAATAACATTTGGGGGAACGCAGGCTTTATCTCTTCAAGGTGCGTGTCCTCATCATTTTCTAGTGATGAGGATTCAGATACGTCTTCAATTAAGACGACATGATGTTCTTCTTGCGATGAAATTTTGTCGCAGCCTCCTTCTCCTTCTCCTCCTCCTGGTACAGATGATCTGGATACGTCGACGCTCATCGGACGCTAGTCTCAACAACAGATCTTAACGTGATCTGTGGTCGGAACCCGCACCATGGCTACTACTGTACGATTGCCGATTGAGTTTCCATAATCTTTGCTTTTTCCTAAGAGGGTTATATAAGGATTCGACATCTTATAGCCACTGATGACTAGGCACTCTTTCTTCATAGATAGAGTGAAGCTTGTGGCATTGTGAACGAATATAAGACAAAGTTCGGTAGAAATACAGCACGTGTGTGCGTCTTTTACGCGGAACATCACTCCTGTATCTGACTTTGTCTCAGATGATCTCGTGAAGTACCCGTCCATTCTAATATATGGTCGTTTATTTATAAATTCACGGTATCTGCATTTAGATGTCTTCTTTATTTTAGCACCTTTTGTCGATTTCAAACAGTTCCCCATTTTGATATTCTTCATTGGGGCCAATCAAATACACGAACCCAAATAATAATGATACATTTTTCGGATGTCACAGAGGACATGAATTATTTGTGACAGACGACGTGACTTTATTTTATGTTTTTTGAGATAGATACGTAATGCATTCATTCACTGAGATAGTTTTTCGTTCACTGAGATAGTTTTTCTTTCACTGAGATAGTTTTTCATTCACTGAGACAATTTTTCATTCAGTGAGATATGTTTTCCATTCAGTGAGATATGTTTTCCATTCAGTGAGATATGTTTTACATTCAGTGAGATATGTTTTACATTCAGTGAGATCAATGCCGTCTTAACGCATAGGCCCATGTCCATTCTTGTTTTCGTCTCTCCATGTCCGAAGTCAGTGTCCATTCTTGTTTTCGTCTCTCTATGTCCGAAGCCAGTGTCTTTCACAGCCGTACTGTTACTACATTATAATTATTTATGCAAAACATGCTTAACAAAATTAAGAGGAAAGTAGTAAAATTGATGGTCCTAAAAAGGACCTTAATAAATAAGTTTTAAGAAAAGGATAACCTGAATCCTGACGACGTTAATTAACGTTATCGTAGTCAAATCTCGTCGTATCCTTCGCCTGTAGTGTTACTCACTGCATTCCCCAAATTGTTTAATCAATAACATTTGGGGGAACGCAGGCTTTATCTCTTCAAGGTGCGTGTCCTCATCATTTTCTAGTGATGAGGATTCAGATACGTCTTCAATTAAGACGACATGATGTTCTTCTTGCGATGAAATTTTGTCGCAGCCTCCTTCTCCTTCTCCTCCTCCTGGTACAGATGATCTGGATACGTCGACGCTCATCGGACGCTAGTCTCAACAACAGATCTTAACGTGATCTGTGGTCGGAACCCGCACCACGGCTACTACTGTATGATTGCCGATTGAGTTTCCATAATCTTTGCTTTTTCCTAAGAGGGTTATATAAGGCTTCGACATCTTATAGCCACTGATGACTAGGCACTCTTTCTTCATAGATAGAGTGAAGCTTGTGGCATTGTGAACGAATATAAGACAAAGTTCTGTAGAAATACAGCACGTGTGTGCGTCTTTTATGCGGAACATCACTCCTGTATCTGACTTTGTCTCAGATGATCTCATGAAGTACCCGTCCATTCTAATATATGGTCGTTTATTTATAAATTCACGGTATCTGCATTTAGATGTCTTCTTTATTTTAGCACCTTTTGTCGATTTCAGACAGTTCCCCATTTTGATATTCTTCATTGGGGCCAATCAAATACACGAACCCAAATAATAATGATACATTTTTCGGATGTCACAGAGGACAGGAATTATTTGTGACAGACGACATGACTTTATTTTATGTTTTTTGAGATAGATACGTAATGCATTCATTCACTGAGATAGTTTTTCATTCACTGAGATAATTTTTCATTCACTGAGATATGTTTTCCATTCCGTGAGATATGTTTTACATTCAGTGAGATATGTTTTACATTCAGTGAGATAAATGCCGTCTTAACGCATAGGCCCATGTCCATTCTTGTTTTCGTCTCTCCATGTCCGAAGTCAGTGTCCATTCTTGTTTTCGTCTCTCCATGTCCGAAGCCAGTGTCTTTCACAGCCGTACTGTTACTACATTATAATTATTTATGCAAAACATGCTTAACAAAATTAAGAGGAAAGTAGTAAAATTGATGGTCCTAAAAAGGACCTTAATAAATAAGTTTAAAAAAAAGGATAACCTGAATCCTGACGACGTTAATTAACGTTATCGTAGTCAAATCTCGTCGTACCCTTCGCCTGTAGTGTTACTCACTGCATTCCCCAAATTGTTTAATCAATAACATTTGGGGGAACGCAGGCTTTATCTCTTCAAGGTGCGTGTCCTCATCATTTTCTAGTGATGAGGATTCAGATACGTCTTCAATTAAGACGACACGATGTTCTTCTTGCGATGAAATTTTGTCGCAGCCTCCTCCTTCTCCTTCTTCTCCTCCTGGTACAGATGATCTGGATACGTCGACGCTCATCGGACGCTAGTCTCAACCACAGTCTTAACGTGATCTGTGGTCGGAACCCGCACCACGGCTACTACTATACGATTGCCGATCGAGTTTCCATAATCTATGCTTTTTCCTAAGAGGGTTATATAAGGCTTCGACATCTTATAGCCACTGATGACTAGGCACTCTTTCTTCATAGAGTGAAGCTTGTGGCATTGTGAACGAATATAAGAGAAAGTTTGGTAGAAATACAGCACGTGTGTGCGTCTTTTACGCGGTACATCACGCCTGTATCGGACTTTGTCTCAGATGATCTCATGAAGTACCTGTCCATTCTAATTTATGGTCATTTATTTATAAATTCATGGTATCTGCATTTAGATGTCTTCTTTATTTTAGCACCTTTCGTCGATTTCAAACAGTTCCCCATTTTGATATTCTTCATTGGGGCCAATCAAATACACGAACCCAAATAATAATGATACATTTATCGGATGTCATAGAGGACAGGAATTATTTGTGACAGACGACGTGACTTTATTTTATGTTTTTTGAGATAGATACGTAATGCATTCATTCACTGAGATAGTTTTTCGTTCACTGAGATAGTTTTTCTTTCACTGAGATAGTTTTTCATTCACTGAGACAATTTTTCATTCAGTGAGATATGTTTTCCATTCAGTGAGATATGTTTTACATTCAGTGAGATATGTTTTACATTCAGTGAGATCAATGCCGTCTTAACGCATAGGCCCATGTCCATTCTTGTTTTCGTCTCTCCATGTCCGAAGCCAGTGTCTTTCACAGCCGTACTGTTACTACATTATAATTATTTATGCAAAACATGCTTAACAAAATTAAGAGGAAAGTAGTAAAATTGATGGTCCTAAAAAGGACCTTAATAAATAAGTTTTAAGAAAAGGATAACCTGAATCCTGACGACGTTAATTAACGTTATCGTAGTCAAATCTCGTCGTATCCTTCGCCTGTAGTGTTACTCACTGCATTCCCCAAATTGTTTAATCAATAACATTTGGGGGAACGCAGGCTTTATCTCTTCAAGGTGCGTGTCTTCTTAATTTTCTAGTGATGAGGATTCAGATACGTCTTCAATTAAGACGACATGATGTTCTTCTTGCGATGAAATTTTGTCGCAGCCTCCTTCTCCTTGTCCTCCTCCTGGTACAGATGATCTGGATACGTCGACGCTCATCGGACGCTAGTCTCAACAACAGATCTTAACGTGATCTGTGGTCGGAACCCGCACCATGGCTACTACTGTACGATTGCCGATTGAGTTTCCATAATCTTTGCTTTTTCCTAAGAGGGTTATATAAGGCTTCGACATCTTATAGCCACTGATAACTAGGCACTCTTTCTTCATAGATAGAGTGAAGCTTGTGGCATTGTGAACGAATATAAGACAAAGTTCGGTAGAAATACAGCACGTGTGTGCGTCTTTTACGCGGAACATCACTCCTGTATCTGACTTTGTCTCAGATGATCTCGTGAAGTACCCGTCCATTCTAATATATGGTCGTTTATTTATAAATTCACGGTATCTGCATTTAGATGTCTTCTTTATTTTAGCACCTTTTGTCGATTTCAGACAGTTCCCCATTTTGATATTCTTCATTGGGGCCAATAAAATACACGAACCCAAATAATAATGATACATTTTTCGGATGTCACAGAGGACAGGAATTATTTGTGACAGACGACATGACTTTATTTTATGTTTTTTGAGATAGATACGTAATGCATTCATTCACTGAGATAGTTTTTCGTTCACTGAGATAGTTTTTCTTTCACTGAGATAGTTTTTCATTCACTGAGACAATTTTTCATTCAGTGAGATATGTTTTACATTCAGTGAGATATGTTTTACATTCAGTGAGATCAATGCCGTCTTAACGCATAGGCCCATGTCCATTCTTGTTTTCGTCTCTCCATGTCCGAAGTCAGTGTCCATTCTTGTTTTCGTCTCTCCATGTCCGAAGCCAGTGTCTTTCACAGCCGTACTGTTACTACATTATAATTATTTATGCAAAACATGCTTAACAAAATTAAGAGGAAAGTAGTAAAATTGATGGTCCTAAAAAGGACCTTAATAAATAAGTTTTAAGAAAAGGATAACCTGAATCCTGACGACGTTAATTAACGTTATCGTAGTCAAATCTCGTCGTATCCTTCGCCTGTAGTGTTACTCACTGCATTCCCCAAATTGTTTAATCAATAACATTTGGGGGAACGCAGGCTTTATCTCTTCAAGGTGCGTGTCCTCATCATTTTCTAGTGATGAGGATTCAGATACGTCTTCAATTAAGACGACATGATGTTCTTCTTGCGATGAAATTTTGTCGCAGCCTCCTCCTTCTCCTTCTTCTGCTCCTGGTACAGATGATCTGGATACGTTGACGCTCATCGGACGCTAGTCTCAACCACAGTCTTAACGTGATCTGTGGTCGGAACCCGCACCACGGCTACTACTATACGATTGCCGATCGAGTTTCCATAATCTATGCTTTCTCCTAAGAGGGTTATATAAGGCTTCGACATCTTATAGCCACTGATGACTAGGCACTCTTTCTTCATAGAGTGAAGCTTGTGGCATTGTGAACGAATATAAGAGAAAGTTTGGTAGAAATACAGCACGTGTGTGCGTCTTTTACGCGGTACATCACGCCTGTATCGGACTTTGTCTCAGATGATCTCATGAAGTACCCGTCCATTCTAATTTATGGTCATTTATTTATAAATTCACGGTATCTGCATTTAGATGTCTTCTTTATTTTAGCACCTTTCGTCGATTTCAAACAGTTCCCCATTTTGATATTCTTCATTGGGGCCAATCAAATACACGAACCCAAATAATAATGATACATTTATCGGATGTCACAGAGGACAGGAATTATTTGTGACAGACGACGTGACTTTATTTAATGTTTTTTTAGATAGATACGTAATGCATTCATTCACTGAGATAGTTTTTCGTTCACTGAGATAGTTTTTCTTTCACTGAGATAGTTTTTCATTCACTGAGACAATTTTTCATTCAGTGAGATATGTTTTCCATTCAGTGAGATATGTTTTACATTCAGTGAGATATGTTTTACATTCAGTGAGATCAATGCCGTCTTAACGCATAGGCCCATGTCCATTCTTGTTTTCGTCTCTCCATGTCCGAAGTCAGTGTCCATTCTTGTTTTCGTCTCTCCATGTCCGAAGCCAGTGTATTTCACAGCCGTACTGTTACTACATTATAATTATTTATTTAAAAACATGCTTAACAAAATTAAGAGGAAAGTAGTAAAATTGATGGTCCTAAAAAGGACCTTAATAAATAAGTTTTAAGAAAAGGATAACCTGAATCCTGACGACGTTAATTAACGTTATCGTAGTCAAATCTCGTCGTATCCTTCGCCTGTAGTGTTACTCACTGCATTCCCCAAATTGTTTAATCAATAACATTTGGGGGAACGCAGGCTTTATCTCTTCAAGGTGCGTGTCCTCATCATTTTCTAGTGATGAGGATTCAGATACGTCTTCAATTAAGACGACATGATGTTCTTCTTGCGATGAAATTTTGTCGCATCCTCCTTCTCCTTCTCCTCCTCCTGGTACAGATGATCTGGATACGTCGACGCTCATCGGACGCTAGTCTCAACAACAGATCTTAACGTGATCTTTGGTTGGAACCCGCACCATGGCTACTACTGTACGATTGCCGATTGAGTTTCCATAATCTTTGCTTTTTCCTAAGAGGGTTATATAAGGCTTCGACATCTTATAGCCACTGATGACTAGGCACTCTTTCTTCATAGATAGAGTGAAGCTTGTGGCATTGTGAACGAATATAAGACAAAGTTCGGTAGAAATACAGCACGTGTGTGCGTCTTTTACGCGGAACATCACGCCTGTATCTGACTTTGTCTCAGATGATCTCGTGAAGTACCCGTCCATTCTAATATATGGTCGTTTATTTATAAATTCATGGTATCTGCATTTAGATGTCTTCTTTATTTTAGCACCTTTTGTCGATTTCAGACAGTTCCCCATTTTGATATTCTTCATTGGGGCCAATCAAATACACGAACCCAAATAATAATGATACATTTTTCGGATGTCACAGAGGACAGGAATTATTTGTGACAGACGACATGACTTTATTTAATGTTTTTTGAGATAGATACGTAATGCATTCATTCACTGAGATAGTTTTTCGTTCACTGAGATAGTTTTTCTTTCACTGAGATAGTTTTTCATTCACTGAGACAATTTTTCATTCCGTGAGATATGTTTTACATTCAGTGAGATATGTTTTACATTCAGTGAGATCAATGCCGTCTTAACGCATAGGCCCATGTCCATTCTTGTTTTCGTCTCTCCATGTCCGAAGTCAGTGTCCATTCTTGTTTTCGTCTCTCCATGTCCGAAGCCAGTGTCTTTCACAGCCGTACTGTTACTACATTATAATTATTTATGCAAAACATGCTTAACAAAATTAAGAGGAAAGTAGTAAAATTGATGGTCCTAAAAAGGACCTTAATAAATAAGTTTTAAGAAAAGGATAACCTGAATCCCGACGACGTTAATTAACGTTATCGTAGTCAAATCTCGTCGTACCCTTCGCCTGTAGTGTTACTCACTGCATTCCCCAAATTGTTTAATCAATAACATTTGGGGGAACGCAGGCTTTATCTCTTCAAGGTGCGTGTCCTCATCATTTTCTAGTGATGAGGATTCAGATACGTCTTCAATTAAGACGACATGATGTTCTTCTTGCGATGAAATTTTGTCGCAGCCTCCTTCTCCTTGTCCTCCTCCTGGTACAGATGATCTGGATACGTCGATGCTCATCGGACGCTAGTCTCAACAACAGATCTTAACGTGATCTGTGGTCGGAACCCGCACCATGGCTACTACTGTACGATTGCCGATTGAGTTTCCATAATCTTTGCTTTTTCCTAAGAGGGTTATATAAGGCTTCGACATCTTATAGCCACTGATGACTAGGCACTCTTTCTTCATAGATAGAGTGAAGCTTGTGGCATTGTGAACGAATATAAGACAAAGTTCGGTAGAAATACAGCACGTGTGTGCGTCTTTTACGCGGAACATCACTCCTGTATCTGACTTTGTCTCTGATGATCTCGTGAAGTACCCGTCCATTCTAATATATGGTCGTTTATTTATAAATTCACGGTATCTGCATTTAGATGTCTTCTTTATTTTAGCACCTTTTGTCGATTTCAGACAGTTCCCCATTTTGATATTCTTCATTGGGGCCAATCAAATACACGAACCCAAATAATAATGATACATTTTTCGGATGTCACAGAGGACAGGAATTATTTGTGACAGACGACATGACTTTATTTTATGTTTTTTGAGATAGATACGTAATGCATTCATTCACTGAGATAGTTTTTCGTTCACTGAGATAGTTTTTCTTTCACTGAGATAGTTTTTCATTCACTGAGACAATTTTTCATTCAGTGAGATATGTTTTACATTCAGTGAGATATGTTTTACATTCAGTGAGATCAATGCCGTCTTAACGCATAGGCCCATGTCCATTCTTGTTTTCGTCTCTCCATGTCCGAAGTCAGTGTCCATTCTTGTTTTCGTCTCTCCATGTCCGAAGCCAGTGTCTTTCACAGCCGTACTGTTACTACATTATAATTATTTATGCAAAACATGCTTAACAAAATTAAGAGGAAAGTAGTAAAATTGATGGTCCTAAAAAGGACCTTAATAAATAAGTTTTAAAAAAAGGATAACCTGAATCCTGACGACGTTAATTAACGTTATCGTAGTCAAATCTCGTCGTACCCTTCGCCTGTAGTGTTACTCACTGCATTCCCCAAATTGTTTAATCAATAACATTTGGGGGAACGCAGGCTTTATCTCTTCAAGGTGCGTGTCCTCATCATTTTCTAGTGATGAGGATTCAGATACGTCTTCAATTAAGACGACACGATGTTCTTCTTGCGATGAAATTTTGTCGCAGCCTCCTCCTTCTCCTTCTTCTCCTCCTGGTACAGATGATCTGGATACGTCGACGCTCATCGGACGCTAGTCTCAACCACAGTCTTAACGTGATCTGTGGTCGGAACCCGCACCATGGCTACTACTATACGATTGCCGATCGAGTTTCCATAATCTATGCTTTTTCCTAAGAGGGTTATATAAGGCTTCGACATCTTATAGCCACTGATGACTAGGCACTCTTTCTTCATAGAGTGAAGCTTGTGGCATTGTGAACGAATATAAGAGAAAGTTTGGTAGAAATACAGCACGTGTGTGCGTCTTTTACGCGGTACATCACGCCTGTATCGGACTTTGTCTCAGATGATCTCATGAAGTACCTGTCCATTCTAATTTATGGTCATTTATTTATAAATTCATGGTATCTGCATTTAGATGTCTTCTTTATTTTAGCACCTTTCGTCGATTTCAAACAGTTCCCCATTTTGATATTCTTCATTGGGGCCAATCAAATACACGAACCCAAATAATAATGATACATTTATCGGATGTCATAGAGGACAGGAATTATTTGTGACAGACGACGTGACTTTATTTTATGTTTTTTGAGATAGATACGTAATGCATTCATTCACTGAGATAGTTTTTCGTTCACTGAGATAGTTTTTCTTTCACTGAGATAGTTTTTCATTCACTGAGACAATTTTTCATTCAGTGAGATATGTTTTCCATTCAGTGAGATATGTTTTACATTCAGTGAGATATGTTTTACATTCAGTGAGATCAATGCCGTCTTAACGCATAGGCCCATGTCCATTCTTGTTTTCGTCTCTCCATGTCCGAAGCCAGTGTCTTTCACAGCCGTACTGTTACTACATTATAATTATTTATGCAAAACATGCTTAACAAAATTAAGAGGAAAGTAGTAAAATTGATGGTCCTAAAAAGGACCTTAATAAATAAGTTTTAAGAAAAGGATAACCTGAATCCTGACGACGTTAATTAACGTTATCGTAGTCAAATCTCGTCGTATCCTTCGCCTGTAGTGTTACTCACTGCATTCCCCAAATTGTTTAATCAATAACATTTGGGGGAACGCAGGCTTTATCTCTTCAAGGTGCGTGTCCTCTTAATTTTCTAGTGATGAGGATTCAGATACGTCTTCAATTAAGACGACATGATGTTCTTCTTGCGATGAAATTTTGTCGCAGCCTCCTTCTCCTTGTCCTCCTCCTGGTACAGATGATCTGGATACGTCGACGCTCATCGGACGCTAGTCTCAACAACAGATCTTAACGTGATCTGTGGTCGGAACCCGCACCATGGCTACTACTGTACGATTGCCGATTGAGTTTCCATAATCTTTGCTTTTTCCTAAGAGGGTTATATAAGGCTTCGACATCTTATAGCCACTGATAACTAGGCACTCTTTCTTCATAGATAGAGTGAAGCTTGTGGCATTGTGAACGAATATAAGACAAAGTTCGGTAGAAATACAGCACGTGTGTGCGTCTTTTACGCGGAACATCACTCCTGTATCTGACTTTGTCTCAGATGATCTCGTGAAGTACCCGTCCATTCTAATATATGGTCGTTTATTTATAAATTCACGGTATCTGCATTTAGATGTCTTCTTTATTTTAGCACCTTTTGTCGATTTCAGACAGTTCCCCATTTTGATATTCTTCATTGGGGCCAATAAAATACACGAACCCAAATAATAATGATACATTTTTCGGATGTCACAGAGGACAGGAATTATTTGTGACAGACGACATGACTTTATTTTATGTTTTTTGAGATAGATACGTAATGCATTCATTCACTGAGATAGTTTTTCGTTCACTGAGATAGTTTTTCTTTCACTGAGATAGTTTTTCATTCACTGAGACAATTTTTCATTCAGTGAGATATGTTTTACATTCAGTGAGATATGTTTTACATTCAGTGAGATCAATGCCGTCTTAACGCATAGGCCCATGTCCATTCTTGTTTTCGTCTCTCCATGTCCGAAGTCAGTGTCCATTCTTGTTTTCGTCTCTCCATGTCCGAAGCCAGTGTCTTTCACAGCCGTACTGTTACTACATTATAATTATTTATGCAAAACATGCTTAACAAAATTAAGAGGAAAGTAGTAAAATTGATGGTCCTAAAAAGGACCTTAATAAATAAGTTTTAAAAAAAGGATAACCTGAATCCTGACGACGTTAATTAACGTTATCGTAGTCAAATCTCGTCGTACCCTTCGCCTGTAGTGTTACTGCATTCCCCAAATTGTTTAATCAATAACATTTGGGGGAACGCAGGCTTTATCTCTTCAAGGTGCGTGTCCTCATCATTTTCTAGTGATGAGGATTCAGATACGTCTTCAATTAAGACGACATGATGTTCTTCTTGCGATGAAATTTTGTCGCAGCCTCCTCCTTCTCCTTCTTCTGCTCCTGGTACAGATGATCTGGATACGTTGACGCTCATCGGACGCTAGTCTCAACCACAGTCTTAACGTGATCTGTGGTCGGAACCCGCACCACGGCTACTACTATACGATTGCCGATCGAGTTTCCATAATCTATGGTTTCTCCTAAGAGGGTTATATAAGGCTTCGACATCTTATAGCCACTGATGACTAGGCACTCTTTCTTCATAGAGTGAAGCTTGTGGCATTGTGAACGAATATAAGAGAAAGTTTGGTAGAAATACAGCACGTGTGTGCGTCTTTTACGCGGTACATCACGCCTGTATCGGACTTTGTCTCAGATGATCTCATGAAGTACCCGTCCATTCTAATTTATGGTCATTTATTTATAAATTCACGGTATCTGCATTTAGATGTCTTCTTTATTTTAGCACCTTTCGTCGATTTCAAACAGTTCCCCATTTTGATATTCTTCATTGGGGCCAATCAAATACACGAACCCAAATAATAATGATACATTTATCGGATGTCACAGAGGACAGGAATTATTTGTGACAGACGACGTGACTTTATTTAATGTTTTTTTAGATAGATACGTAATGCATTCATTCACTGAGATAGTTTTTCGTTCACTGAGATAGTTTTTCTTTCACTGAGATAGTTTTTCATTCACTGAGACAATTTTTCATTCCGTGAGATATGTTTTACATTCAGTGAGATATGTTTTACATTCAGTGAGATCAATGCCGTCTTAACGCATAGGCCCATGTCCATTCTTGTTTTCGTCTCTCCATGTCCGAAGTCAGTGTCCATTCTTGTTTTCGTCTCTCCATGTCCGAAGCCAGTGTCTTTCACAGCCGTACTGTTACTACATTATAATTATTTATGCAAAACATGCTTAACAAAATTAAGAGGAAAGTAGTAAAATTGATGGTCCTAAAAAGGACCTTAATAAATAAGTTTTAAGAAAAGGATAACCTGAATCCCGACGACGTTAATTAACGTTATCGTAGTCAAATCTCGTCGTACCCTTCGCCTGTAGTGTTACTCACTGCATTCCCCAAATTGTTTAATCAATAACATTTGGGGGAACGCAGGCTTTATCTCTTCAAGGTGCGTGTCCTCATCATTTTCTAGTGATGAGGATTCAGATACGTCTTCAATTAAGACGACATGATGTTCTTCTTGCGATGAAATTTTGTCGCAGCCTCCTTCTCCTTGTCCTCCTCCTGGTACAGATGATCTGGATACCTCGATGCTCATCGGACGCTAGTCTCAACAACAGATCTTAACGTGATCTGTGGTCGGAACCCGCACCATGGCTACTACTGTACGATTGCCGATTGAGTTTCCATAATCTTTGCTTTTTCCTAAGAGGGTTATATAAGGCTTCGACATCTTATAGCCACTGATGACTAGGCACTCTTTCTTCATAGATAGAGTGAAGCTTGTGGCATTGTGAACGAATATAAGACAAAGTTCGGTAGAAATACAGCACGTGTGTGCGTCTTTTACGCGGAACATCACTCCTGTATCTGACTTTGTCTCTGATGATCTCGTGAAGTACCCGTCCATTCTAATATATGGTCGTTTATTTATAAATTCACGGTATCTGCATTTAGATGTCTTCTTTATTTTAGCACCTTTTGTCGATTTCAGACAGTTCCCCATTTTGATATTCTTCATTGGGGCCAATCAAATACACGAACCCAAATAATAATGATACATTTTTCGGATGTCACAGAGGACAGGAATTATTTGTGACAGACGACATGACTTTATTTTATGTTTTTTGAGATAGATACGTAATGCATTCATTCACTGAGATAGTTTTTCGTTCACTGAGATAGTTTTTCTTTCACTGAGATAGTTTTTCATTCACTGAGACAATTTTTCATTCAGTGAGATATGTTTTACATTCAGTGAGATATGTTTTACATTCAGTGAGATCAATGCCGTCTTAACGCATAGGCCCATGTCCATTCTTGTTTTCGTCTCTCCATGTCCGAAGTCAGTGTCCATTCTTGTTTTTGTCTCTCCATGTCCGAAGCCAGTGTCTTTCACAGCCGTACTGTTACTACATTATAATTATTTATGCAAAACATGCTTAACAAAATTAAGAGGAAAGTAGTAAAATTGATGGTCCTAAAAAGGACCTTAATAAATAAGTTTTAAAAAAAGGATAACCTGAATCCTGACGACGTTAATTAACGTTATCGTAGTCAAATCTCGTCGTACCCTTCGCCTGTAGTGTTACTCACTGCATTCCCCAAATTGTTTAATCAATAACATTTGGGGGAACGCAGGCTTTATCTCTTCAAGGTGCGTGTCCTCATCATTTTCTAGTGATGAGGATTCAGATACGTCTTCAATTAAGACGACATGATGTTCTTCTTGCGATGAAATTTTGTCGCAGCCTCCTCCTTCTCCTTCTTCTCCTCCTGGTACAGATGATCTGGATACGTTGACGCTCATCGGACGCTAGTCTCAACCACAGTCTTAACGTGATCTGTGGTCGGAACCCGCACCACGGCTACTACTATACGATTGCCGATCGAGTTTCCATAATCTATGCTTTTTCCTAAGAGGGTTATATAAGGCTTCGACATCTTATAGCCACTGATGACTAGGCACTCTTTCTTCATAGAGTGAAGCTTGTGGCATTGTGAACGAATATAAGAGAAAGTTCGGTAGAAATACAGCACGTGTGTGCGTCTTTTACGGGGTACATCACGCCTGTATCGGACTTTGTCTCAGATGATCTCATGAAGTACCCGTCCATTCTAATTTATGGTCATTTATTTATAAATTCACGGTATCTGCATTTAGATGTCTTCTTTATTTTAGCACCTTTCGTCGATTTCAAACAGTTCCCCATTTTGATATTCTTCATTGGGGCCAATCAAATACACGAACCCAAATAATAATGATACATTTATCGGATGTCACAGAGGACAGGAATTATTTGTGACAGACGACGTGACTTTATTTTATGTTTTTTGAGATAGATACGTAATGCATTCATTCACTGAGATAGTTTTTCGTTCACTGAGATAGTTTTTCTTTCACTGAGATAGTTTTTCATTCACTGAGACAATTTTTCATTCAGTGAGATATGTTTTCCATTCAGTGAGATATGTTTTACATTCAGTGAGATATGTTTTACATTCAGTGAGATCAATGCCGTCTTAACGCATAGGCCCATGTCCATTCTTGTTTTCGTCTCTCCATGTCCGAAGTCAGTGTCAATTCTTGTTTTCGTCTCTCCATGTCCGAAGCCAGTGTCTTTCACAGCCGTACTGTTACTACATTATAATTATTTATGCAAAACATGCTTAACAAAATTAAGAGGAAAGTAGTAAAATTGATGGTCCTAAAAAGGACCTTAATAAATAAGTTTTAAGAAAAGGATAACCTGAATCCTGACGACGTTAATTAACGTTATCGTAGTCAAATCTCGTCGTATCCTTCGCCTGTAGTGTTACTCACTGCATTCCCCAAATTGTTTAATCAATAACATTTGGGGGAACGCAGGCTTTATCTCTTCAAGGTGCGTGTCCTCATCATTTTCTAGTGATGAGGATTCAGATACGTCTTCAATTAAGACGACATGATGTTCTTCTTGCGATGAAATTTTGTCGCATCCTCCTTCTCCTTCTCCTCCTCCTGGTACAGATGATCTGGATACGTCGACGCTCATCGGACGCTAGTCTCAACCACAGTCTTAACGTGATCTTTGGTTGGAACCCGCACCATGGCTACTACTGTACGATTGCCGATTGAGTTTCCATAATCTTTGCTTTTTCCTAAGAGGGTTATATAAGGCTTCGACATCTTATAGCCACTGATGACTAGGCACTCTTTCTTCATAGATAGAGTGAAGCTTGTGGCATTGTGAACGAATATAAGACAAAGTTCGGTAGAAATACAGCACGTGTGTGCGTCTTTTACGCGGAACATCACTCCTGTATCTGACTTTGTCTCAGATGATCTCGTGAAGTACCCGTCCATTCTAATATATGGTCGTTCATTTATAAATTCATGGTATCTGCATTTAGATGTCTTCTTTATTTTAGCACCTTTTGTCGATTTCAGACAGTTCCCCATTTTGATATTCTTCATTGGGGCCAATCAAATACACGAACCCAAATAATAATGATACATTTTTCGGATGTCACAGAGGACAGGAATTATTTGTGACAGACGACATGACTTTATTTTATGTTTTTTGAGATAGATACGTAATGCATTCATTCACTGAGATAGTTTTTCGTTCACTGAGATAGTTTTTCTTTCACTGAGATAGTTTTTCATTCACTGAGACAATTTTACATTCAGTGAGATATGTTTTACATTCAGTGAGATCAATGCCGTCTTAACGCATAGGCCCATGTCCATTCTTGTTTTCGTCTCTCCATGTCCGAAGTCAGTGTCCATTCTTGTTTTTGTCTCTCCATGTCCGAAGCCAGTGTCTTTCACAGCCGTACTGTTACTACATTATAATTATTTATGCAAAACATGCTTAACAAAATTAAGAGGAAAGTAGTAAAATTGATGGTCCTAAAAAGGACCTTAATAAATAAGTTTTAAGAAAAGGATAACCTGAATCCCGACGACGTTAATTAACGTTATCGTAGTCAAATCTCGTCGTACCCTTCGCCTGTAGTGTTACTCACTGCATTCCCCAAATTGTTTAATCAATAACATTTGGGGGAACGCAGGCTTTATCTCTTCAAGGTGCGTGTCCTCATCATTTTCTAGTGATGAGGATTCAGATACGTCTTCAATTAAGACGACATGATGTTCTTCTTGCGATGTTATTTTGTCGCAGCCTCCTCCTTCTCCTTCTCCTCCTCCTGGTACAGATGATCTGGATACGTCGACGCTCATCGGACGCTAGTCTCAACAACAGATCTTAACGTGATCTGTGGTCGGAACCCGCACCATGGCTACTACTGTACGATTGCCGATTGAGTTTCCATAATCTTTGCTTTTTCCTAAGAGGGTTATATAAGGCTTCGACATCTTATAGCCACTGATGACTAGGCACTCTTTCTTCATAGATAGAGTGAAGCTTGTGGCATTGTGAACGAATATAAGACAAAGTTCGGTAGAAATACAGCACGTGTGTGCGTCTTTTACGCGGAACATCACTCCTGTATCTGACTTTGTCTCAGATGATCTCGTGAAGTACCCGTCCATTCTAATATATGGTCGTTCATTTATAAATTCATGGTATCTGCATTTAGATGTCTTCTTTATTTTAGCACCTTTTGTCGATTTCAGACAGTTCCCCATTTTGATATTCTTCATTGGGGCCAATCAAATACACGAACCCAAATAATAATGATACATTTTTCGGATGTCACAGAGGACAGGAATTATTTGTGACAGACGACATGACTTTATTTTATGTTTTTTGAGATAGATACGTAATGCATTCATTCACTGAGATAGTTTTTCGTTCACTGAGATAGTTTTTCTTTCACTGAGATAGTTTTTCATTCACTGAGACAATTTTACATTCAGTGAGATATGTTTTACATTCAGTGAGATCAATGCCGTCTTAACGCATAGGCCCATGTCCATTCTTGTTTTCGTCTCTCCATGTCCGAAGTCAGTGTCCATTCTTGTTTTCGTCTCTCCATGTCCGAAGCCAGTGTCTTTCACAGCCGTACTGTTACTACATTATAATTATTTATGCAAAACATGCTTAACAAAATTAAGAGGAAAGTAGTAAAATTGATGGTCCTAAAAAGGACCTTAATAAATAAGTTTTAAGAAAAGGATAACCTGAATCCCGACGACGTTAATTAACGTTATCGTAGTCAAATCTCGTCGTACCCTTCGCCTGTAGTGTTACTCACTGCATTCCCCAAATTGTTTAATCAATAACATTTGGGGGAACGCAGGCTTTATCTCTTCAAGGTGCGTGTCCTCATCATTTTCTAGTGATGAGGATTCAGATACGTCTTCAATTAAGACGACATGATGTTCTTCTTGCGATGTTATTTTGTCGCAGCCTCCTCCTTCTCCTTCTCCTCCTCCTGGTACAGATGATCTGGATACGTCGACGCTCATCGGACGCTAGTCTCAACAACAGATCTTAACGTGATCTGTGGTCGGAACCCGCACCATGGCTACTACTGTACGATTGCCGATTGAGTTTCCATAATCTTTGCTTTTTCCTAAGAGGGTTATATAAGGCTTCGACATCTTATAGCCACTGATGACTAGGCACTCTTTCTTCATAGATAGAGTGAAGCTTGTGGCATTGTGAACGAATATAAGACAAAGTTCGGTAGAAATACAGCACGTGTGTGCGTCTTTTACGCGGAACATCACTCCTGTATCTGACTTTGTCTCAGATGATCTCCTGAAGTACCCGTCCATTCTAATATATGGTTGTTTATTTATAAATTCACGGTATCTGCATTTAGATGTCTTCTTTATTTTAGTACCTTTTGTCGATTTCAAACAGTTCCCCATTTTGATATTCTTCATTGGGGCCAATCAAATACACGAACCCAAATAATAATGATACATTTTTCGGATGTCACAGAGGACAGGAATTATTTGTGACAGACGACGTGACTTTATTTTATGTTTTTTGAGATAGATACGTGATGCATTCATTCACTGAGATAGTTTTTCGTTCACTGAGATAGTTTTTCTTTCACTGAGATAGTTTTTCATTCACTGAGACAATTTTTCATTCCGTGAGATATATTTTCCATTCAGTGAAATATGTTTTACATTCAGTGAGATATGTTTTACATTCAGTGAGATCAATGCCGTCTTAACGCATAGGCCCATGTCCATTCTTGTTTTCGTCTCTCCATGTCCGAAGTCAGTGTCAATTCTTGTTTTCGTCTCTCCATGTCCGAAGCCAGTGTCTTTCACAGCCGTACTGTTACTACATTATAATTATTTATGCAAAACATGCTTAACAAAATTAAGAGGAAAGTAGTAAAATTGATGGTCCTAAAAAGGACCTTAATAAATAAGTTTTAAGAAAAGGATAACCTGAATCCTGACGACGTTAATTAACGTTATCGTAGTCAAATCTCGTCGTACCCTTCGCCTGTAGTGTTACTCACTGCATTCCCAAATTGTTTAATCAATAACATTTGGGGGAACGCAGGCTTTATCTCTTCAAGGTGCGTGTCCTCATCATTTTCTAGTGATGAGGATTCAGATACGTCTTCAATTAAGACGACATGATGTTCTTCTTGCGATGAAATTTTGTCGCATCCTCCTTCTCCTTCTCCTCCTCCTGGTACAGATGATCTGGATACGTCGACGCTCATCGGACGCTAGTCTCAACCACAGTCTTAACGTGATCTTTGGTTGGAACCCGCACCATGGCTACTACTGTACGATTGCCGATTGAGTTTCCATAATCTTTGCTTTTTCCTAAGAGGGTTATATAAGGCTTCGACATCTTATAGCCACTGATGACTAGGCACTCTTTCTTCATAGATAGAGTGAAGCTTGTGGCATTGTGAACGAATATAAGACAAAGTTCGGTAGAAATACAGCACGTGTGTGCGTCTTTTACGCGGAACATCACTCCTGTATCTGACTTTGTCTCAGATGATCTCGTGAAGTACCCGTCCATTCTAATATATGGTCGTTCATTTATAAATTCATGGTATCTGCATTTAGATGTCTTCTTTATTTTAGCACCTTTTGTCGATTTCAGACAGTTCCCCATTTTGATATTCTTCATTGGGGCCAATCAAATACACGAACCCAAATAATAATGATACATTTTTCGGATGTCACAGAGGACAGGAATTATTTGTGACAGACGACATGACTTTATTTTATGTTTTTTGAGATAGATACGTAATGCATTCATTCACTGAGATAGTTTTTCGTTCACTGAGATAGTTTTTCTTTCACTGAGATAGTTTTTCATTCACTGAGACAATTTTACATTCAGTGAGATATGTTTTACATTCAGTGAGATCAATGCCGTCTTAACGCATAGGCCCATGTCCATTCTTGTTTTCGTCTCTCCATGTCCGAAGTCAGTGTCCATTCTTGTTTTTGTCTCTCCATGTCCGAAGCCAGTGTCTTTCACAGCCGTACTGTTACTACATTATAATTATTTATGCAAAACATGCTTAACAAAATTAAGAGGAAAGTAGTAAAATTGATGGTCCTAAAAAGGACCTTAATAAATAAGTTTTAAGAAAAGGATAACCTGAATCCCGACGACGTTAATTAACGTTATCGTAGTCAAATCTCGTCGTACCCTTCGCCTGTAGTGTTACTCACTGCATTCCCCAAATTGTTTAATCAATAACATTTGGGGGAACGCAGGCTTTATCTCTTCAAGGTGCGTGTCCTCATCATTTTCTAGTGATGAGGATTCAGATACGTCTTCAATTAAGACGACATGATGTTCTTCTTGCGATGTTATTTTGTCGCAGCCTCCTCCTTCTCCTTCTCCTCCTCCTGGTACAGATGATCTGGATACGTCGACGCTCATCGGACGCTAGTCTCAACAACAGATCTTAACGTGATCTGTGGTCGGAACCCGCACCATGGCTACTACTGTACGATTGCCGATTGAGTTTCCATAATCTTTGCTTTTTCCTAAGAGGGTTATATAAGGCTTCGACATCTTATAGCCACTGATGACTAGGCACTCTTTCTTCATAGATAGAGTGAAGCTTGTGGCATTGTGAACGAATATAAGACAAAGTTCGGTAGAAATACAGCACGTGTGTGCGTCTTTTACGCGGAACATCACTCCTGTATCTGACTTTGTCTCAGATGATCTCCTGAAGTACCCGTCCATTCTAATATATGGTCGTTCATTTATAAATTCATGGTATCTGCATTTAGATGTCTTCTTTATTTTAGCACCTTTTGTCGATTTCAGACAGTTCCCCATTTTGATATTCTTCATTGGGGCCAATCAAATACACGAACCCAAATAATAATGATACATTTTTCGGATGTCACAGAGGACAGGAATTATTTGTGACAGACGACATGACTTTATTTTATGTTTTTTGAGATAGATACGTAATGCATTCATTCACTGAGATAGTTTTTCGTTCACTGAGATAGTTTTTCTTTCACTGAGATAGTTTTTCATTCACTGAGACAATTTTACATTCAGTGAGATATGTTTTACATTCAGTGAGATCAATGCCGTCTTAACGCATAGGCCCATGTCCATTCTTGTTTTCGTCTCTCCATGTCCGAAGTCAGTGTCCATTCTTGTTTTCGTCTCTCCATGTCCGAAGCCAGTGTCTTTCACAGCCGTACTGTTACTACATTATAATTATTTATGCAAAACATGCTTAACAAAATTAAGAGGAAAGTAGTAAAATTGATGGTCCTAAAAAGGACCTTAATAAATAAGTTTTAAGAAAAGGATAACCTGAATCCCGACGACGTTAATTAACGTTATCGTAGTCAAATCTCGTCGTACCCTTCGCCTGTAGTGTTACTCACTGCATTCCCCAAATTGTTTAATCAATAACATTTGGGGGAACGCAGGCTTTATCTCTTCAAGGTGCGTGTCCTCATCATTTTCTAGTGATGAGGATTCAGATACGTCTTCAATTAAGACGACATGATGTTCTTCTTGCGATGTTATTTTGTCGCAGCCTCCTCCTTCTCCTTCTCCTCCTCCTGGTACAGATGATCTGGATACGTCGACGCTCATCGGACGCTAGTCTCAACAACAGATCTTAACGTGATCTGTGGTCGGAACCCGCACCATGGCTACTACTGTACGATTGCCGATTGAGTTTCCATAATCTTTGCTTTTTCCTAAGAGGGTTATATAAGGCTTCGACATCTTATAGCCACTGATGACTAGGCACTCTTTCTTCATAGATAGAGTGAAGCTTGTGGCATTGTGAACGAATATAAGACAAAGTTCGGTAGAAATACAGCACGTGTGTGCGTCTTTTACGCGGAACATCACTCCTGTATCTGACTTTGTCTCAGATGATCTCCTGAAGTACCCGTCCATTCTAATATATGGTTGTTTATTTATAAATTCACGGTATCTGCATTTAGATGTCTTCTTTATTTTAGTACCTTTTGTCGATTTCAAACAGTTCCCCATTTTGATATTCTTCATTGGGGCCAATCAAATACACGAACCCAAATAATAATGATACATTTTTCGGATGTCACAGAGGACAGGAATTATTTGTGACAGACGACGTGACTTTATTTTATGTTTTTTGAGATAGATACGTGATGCATTCATTCACTGAGATAGTTTTTCGTTCACTGAGATAGTTTTTCTTTCACTGAGATAGTTTTTCATTCACTGAGACAATTTTTCATTCCGTGAGATATGTTTTCCATTCAGTGAAATATGTTTTACATTCAGTGAGATATGTTTTACATTCAGTGAGATCAATGCCGTCTTAACGCATAGGCCCATGTCCATTCTTGTTTTCGTCTCTCCATGTCCGAAGTCAGTGTCAATTCTTGTTTTCGTCTCTCCATGTCCGAAGCCAGTGTCTTTCACAGCCGTACTGTTACTACATTATAATTATTTATGCAAAACATGCTTAACAAAATTAAGAGGAAAGTAGTAAAATTGATGGTCCTAAAAAGGACCTTAATAAATAAGTTTTAAGAAAAGGATAACCTGAATCCTGACGACGTTAATTAACGTTATCGTAGTCAAATCTCGTCGTACCCTTCGCCTGTAGTGTTACTCACTGCATTCCCAAATTGTTTAATCAATAACATTTGGGGGAACGCAGGCTTTATCTCTTCAAGGTGCGTGTCCTCATCATTTTCTAGTGATGAGGATTCAGATACGTCTTCAATTAAGACGACATGATGTTCTTCTTGCGATGAAATTTTGTCGCATCCTCCTTCTCCTTCTCCTCCTCCTGGTACAGATGATCTGGATACGTCGACGCTCATCGGACGCTAGTCTCAACCACAGTCTTAACGTGATCTTTGGTTGGAACCCGCACCATGGCTACTACTGTACGATTGCCGATTGAGTTTCCATAATCTTTGCTTTTTCCTAAGAGGGTTATATAAGGCTTCGACATCTTATAGCCACTGATGACTAGGCACTCTTTCTTCATAGATAGAGTGAAGCTTGTGGCATTGTGAACGAATATAAGACAAAGTTCGGTAGAAATACAGCACGTGTGTGCGTCTTTTACGCGGAACATCACTCCTGTATCTGACTTTGTCTCAGATGATCTCGTGAAGTACCCGTCCATTCTAATATATGGTCGTTCATTTATAAATTCATGGTATCTGCATTTAGATGTCTTCTTTATTTTAGCACCTTTTGTCGATTTCAGACAGTTCCCCATTTTGATATTCTTCATTGGGGCCAATCAAATACACGAACCCAAATAATAATGATACATTTTTCGGATGTCACAGAGGACAGGAATTATTTGTGACAGACGACATGACTTTATTTTATGTTTTTTGAGATAGATACGTAATGCATTCATTCACTGAGATAGTTTTTCGTTCACTGAGATAGTTTTTCTTTCACTGAGATAGTTTTTCATTCACTGAGACAATTTTACATTCAGTGAGATATGTTTTACATTCAGTGAGATCAATGCCGTCTTAACGCATAGGCCCATGTCCATTCTTGTTTTCGTCTCTCCATGTCCGAAGTCAGTGTCCATTCTTGTTTTCGTCTCTCCATGTCCGAAGCCAGTGTCTTTCACAGCCGTACTGTTACTACATTATAATTATTTATGCAAAACATGCTTAACAAAATTAAGAGGAAAGTAGTAAAATTGATGGTCCTAAAAAGGACCTTAATAAATAAGTTTTAAGAAAAGGATAACCTGAATCCCGACGACGTTAATTAACGTTATCGTAGTCAAATCTCGTCGTACCCTTCGCCTGTAGTGTTACTCACTGCATTCCCCAAATTGTTTAATCAATAACATTTGGGGGAACGCAGGCTTTATCTCTTCAAGGTGCGTGTCCTCATCATTTTCTAGTGATGAGGATTCAGATACGTCTTCAATTAAGACGACATGATGTTCTTCTTGCGATGTTATTTTGTCGCAGCCTCCTCCTTCTCCTTCTCCTCCTCCTGGTACAGATGATCTGGATACGTCGACGCTCATCGGACGCTAGTCTCAACAACAGATCTTAACGTGATCTGTGGTCGGAACCCGCACCATGGCTACTACTGTACGATTGCCGATTGAGTTTCCATAATCTTTGCTTTTTCCTAAGAGGGTTATATAAGGCTTCGACATCTTATAGCCACTGATGACTAGGCACTCTTTCTTCATAGATAGAGTGAAGCTTGTGGCATTGTGAACGAATATAAGACAAAGTTCGGTAGAAATACAGCACGTGTGTGCGTCTTTTACGCGGAACATCACTCCTGTATCTGACTTTGTCTCAGATGATCTCGTGAAGTACCCGTCCATTCTAATATATGGTCGTTCATTTATAAATTCATGGTATCTGCATTTAGATGTCTTCTTTATTTTAGCACCTTTTGTCGATTTCAGACAGTTCCCCATTTTGATATTCTTCATTGGGGCCAATCAAATACACGAACCCAAATAATAATGATACATTTTTCGGATGTCACAGAGGACAGGAATTATTTGTGACAGACGACATGACTTTATTTTATGTTTTTTGAGATAGATACGTAATGCATTCATTCACTGAGATAGTTTTTCGTTCACTGAGATAGTTTTTCTTTCACTGAGATAGTTTTTCATTCACTGAGACAATTTTACATTCAGTGAGATATGTTTTACATTCAGTGAGATCAATGCCGTCTTAACGCATAGGCCCATGTCCATTCTTGTTTTCGTCTCTCCATGTCCGAAGTCAGTGTCCATTCTTGTTTTCGTCTCTCCATGTCCGAAGCCAGTGTCTTTCACAGCCGTACTGTTACTACATTATAATTATTTATGCAAAACATGCTTAACAAAATTAAGAGGAAAGTAGTAAAATTGATGGTCCTAAAAAGGACCTTAATAAATAAGTTTTAAGAAAAGGATAACCTGAATCCCGACGACGTTAATTAACGTTATCGTAGTCAAATCTCGTCGTACCCTTCGCCTGTAGTGTTACTCACTGCATTCCCCAAATTGTTTAATCAATAACATTTGGGGGAACGCAGGCTTTATCTCTTCAAGGTGCGTGTCCTCATCATTTTCTAGTGATGAGGATTCAGATACGTCTTCAATTAAGACGACATGATGTTCTTCTTGCGATGTTATTTTGTCGCAGCCTCCTCCTTCTCCTTCTACTCCTCCTGGTACAGATGATCTGGATACGTCGACGCTCATCGGACGCTAGTCTCAACAACAGATCTTAACGTGATCTGTGGTCGGAACCCGCACCATGGCTACTACTGTACGATTGCCGATTGAGTTTCCATAATCTTTGCTTTTTCCTAAGAGGGTTATATAAGGCTTCGACATCTTATAGCCACTGATGACTAGGCACTCTTTCTTCATAGATAGAGTGAAGCTTGTGGCATTGTGAACGAATATAAGACAAAGTTCGGTAGAAATACAGCACGTGTGTGCGTCTTTTACGCGGAACATCACTCCTGTATCTGACTTTGTCTCAGATGATCTCCTGAAGTACCCGTCCATTCTAATATATGGTTGTTTATTTATAAATTCACGGTATCTGCATTTAGATGTCTTCTTTATTTTAGTACCTTTTGTCGATTTCAAACAGTTCCCCATTTTGATATTCTTCATTGGGGCCAATCAAATACACGAACCCAAATAATAATGATACATTTTTCGGATGTCACAGAGGACAGGAATTATTTGTGACAGACGACGTGACTTTATTTTATGTTTTTTGAGATAGATACGTGATGCATTCATTCACTGAGATAGTTTTTCGTTCACTGAGATAGTTTTTCTTTCACTGAGATAGTTTTTCATTCACTGAGACAATTTTTCATTCCGTGAGATATGTTTTCCATTCAGTGAAATATGTTTTACATTCAGTGAGATATGTTTTACATTCAGTGAGATCAATGCCGTCTTAACGCATAGGCCCATGTCCATTCTTGTTTTCGTCTCTCCATGTCCGAAGTCAGTGTCCATTCTTGTTTTCGTCTCTCCATGTCCGAAGCCAGTGTCTTTCACAGCCGTACTGTTACTACATTATAATTATTTATGCAAAACATGCTTAACAAAATTAAGAGGAAAGTAGTAAAATTGATGGTCCTAAAAAGGACCTTAATAAATAAGTTTTAAGAAAAGGATAACCTGAATCCCGACGACGTTAATTAACGTTATCGTAGTCAAATCTCGTCGTACCCTTCGCCTGTAGTGTTACTCACTGCATTCCCCAAATTGTTTAATCAATAACATTTGGGGGAACGCAGGCTTTATCTCTTCAAGGTGCGTGTCCTCATCATTTTCTAGTGATGAGGATTCAGATACGTCTTCAATTAAGACGACATGATGTTCTTCTTGCGATGTTATTTTGTCGCAGCCTCCTCCTTCTCCTTCTCCTCCTCCTGGTACAGATGATCTGGATACGTCGACGCTCATCGGACGCTAGTCTCAACAACAGATCTTAACGTGATCTGTGGTCGGAACCCGCACCATGGCTACTACTGTACGATTGCCGATTGAGTTTCCATAATCTTTGCTTTTTCCTAAGAGGGTTATATAAGGCTTCGACATCTTATAGCCACTGATGACTAGGCACTCTTTCTTCATAGATAGAGTGAAGCTTGTGGCATTGTGAACGAATATAAGACAAAGTTCGGTAGAAATACAGCACGTGTGTGCGTCTTTTACGCGGAACATCACTCCTGTATCTGACTTTGTCTCAGATGATCTCCTGAAGTACCCGTCCATTCTAATATATGGTTGTTTATTTATAAATTCACGGTATCTGCATTTAGATGTCTTCTTTATTTTAGTACCTTTTGTCGATTTCAAACAGTTCCCCATTTTGATATTCTTCATTGGGGCCAATCAAATACACGAACCCAAATAATAATGATACATTTTTCGGATGTCACAGAGGACAGGAATTATTTGTGACAGACGACGTGACTTTATTTTATGTTTTTTGAGATAGATACGTGATGCATTCATTCACTGAGATAGTTTTTCGTTCACTGAGATAGTTTTTCTTTCACTGAGATAGTTTTTCATTCACTGAGACAATTTTTCATTCCGTGAGATATGTTTTCCATTCAGTGAAATATGTTTTACATTCAGTGAGATATGTTTTACATTCAGTGAGATCAATGCCGTCTTAACGCATAGGCCCATGTCCATTCTTGTTTTCGTCTCTCCATGTCCGAAGTCAGTGTCAATTCTTGTTTTCGTCTCTCCATGTCCGAAGCCAGTGTCTTTCACAGCCGTACTGTTACTACATTATAATTATTTATGCAAAACATGCTTAACAAAATTAAGAGGAAAGTAGTAAAATTGATGGTCCTAAAAAGGACCTTAATAAATAAGTTTTAAGAAAAGGATAACCTGAATCCTGACGACGTTAATTAACGTTATCGTAGTCAAATCTCGTCGTACCCTTCGCCTGTAGTGTTACTCACTGCATTCCCAAATTGTTTAATCAATAACATTTGGGGGAACGCAGGCTTTATCTCTTCAAGGTGCGTGTCCTCATCATTTTCTAGTGATGAGGATTCAGATACGTCTTCAATTAAGACGACATGATGTTCTTCTTGCGATGAAATTTTGTCGCATCCTCCTTCTCCTTCTCCTCCTCCTGGTACAGATGATCTGGATACGTCGACGCTCATCGGACGCTAGTCTCAACCACAGTCTTAACGTGATCTTTGGTTGGAACCCGCACCATGGCTACTACTGTACGATTGCCGATTGAGTTTCCATAATCTTTGCTTTTTCCTAAGAGGGTTATATAAGGCTTCGACATCTTATAGCCACTGATGACTAGGCACTCTTTCTTCATAGATAGAGTGAAGCTTGTGGCATTGTGAACGAATATAAGACAAAGTTCGGTAGAAATACAGCACGTGTGTGCGTCTTTTACGCGGAACATCACTCCTGTATCTGACTTTGTCTCAGATGATCTCGTGAAGTACCCGTCCATTCTAATATATGGTCGTTCATTTATAAATTCATGGTATCTGCATTTAGATGTCTTCTTTATTTTAGCACCTTTTGTCGATTTCAGACAGTTCCCCATTTTGATATTCTTCATTGGGGCCAATCAAATACACGAACCCAAATAATAATGATACATTTTTCGGATGTCACAGAGGACAGGAATTATTTGTGACAGACGACATGACTTTATTTTATGTTTTTTGAGATAGATACGTAATGCATTCATTCACTGAGATAGTTTTTCGTTCACTGAGATAGTTTTTCTTTCACTGAGATAGTTTTTCATTCACTGAGACAATTTTACATTCAGTGAGATATGTTTTACATTCAGTGAGATCAATGCCGTCTTAACGCATAGGCCCATGTCCATTCTTGTTTTCGTCTCTCCATGTCCGAAGTCAGTGTCCATTCTTGTTTTCGTCTCTCCATGTCCGAAGCCAGTGTCTTTCACAGCCGTACTGTTACTACATTATAATTATTTATGCAAAACATGCTTAACAAAATTAAGAGGAAAGTAGTAAAATTGATGGTCCTAAAAAGGACCTTAATAAATAAGTTTTAAGAAAAGGATAACCTGAATCCCGACGACGTTAATTAACGTTATCGTAGTCAAATCTCGTCGTACCCTTCGCCTGTAGTGTTACTCACTGCATTCCCCAAATTGTTTAATCAATAACATTTGGGGGAACGCAGGCTTTATCTCTTCAAGGTGCGTGTCCTCATCATTTTCTAGTGATGAGGATTCAGATACGTCTTCAATTAAGACGACATGATGTTCTTCTTGCGATGTTATTTTGTCGCAGCCTCCTCCTTCTCCTTCTCCTCCTCCTGGTACAGATGATCTGGATACGTCGACGCTCATCGGACGCTAGTCTCAACAACAGATCTTAACGTGATCTGTGGTCGGAACCCGCACCATGGCTACTACTGTACGATTGCCGATTGAGTTTCCATAATCTTTGCTTTTTCCTAAGAGGGTTATATAAGGCTTCGACATCTTATAGCCACTGATGACTAGGCACTCTTTCTTCATAGATAGAGTGAAGCTTGTGGCATTGTGAACGAATATAAGACAAAGTTCGGTAGAAATACAGCACGTGTGTGCGTCTTTTACGCGGAACATCACTCCTGTATCTGACTTTGTCTCAGATGATCTCGTGAAGTACCCGTCCATTCTAATATATGGTCGTTCATTTATAAATTCATGGTATCTGCATTTAGATGTCTTCTTTATTTTAGCACCTTTTGTCGATTTCAGACAGTTCCCCATTTTGATATTCTTCATTGGGGCCAATCAAATACACGAACCCAAATAATAATGATACATTTTTCGGATGTCACAGAGGACAGGAATTATTTGTGACAGACGACATGACTTTATTTTATGTTTTTTGAGATAGATACGTAATGCATTCATTCACTGAGATAGTTTTTCGTTCACTGAGATAGTTTTTTTTTCACTGAGATAGTTTTTCATTCACTGAGACAATTTTACATTCAGTGAGATATGTTTTACATTCAGTGAGATCAATGCCGTCTTAACGCATAGGCCCATGTCCATTCTTGTTTTCGTCTCTCCATGTCCGAAGTCAGTGTCCATTCTTGTTTTCGTCTCTCCATGTCCGAAGCCAGTGTCTTTCACAGCCGTACTGTTACTACATTATAATTATTTATGCAAAACATGCTTAACAAAATTAAGAGGAAAGTAGTAAAATTGATGGTCCTAAAAAGGACCTTAATAAATAAGTTTTAAGAAAAGGATAACCTGAATCCCGACGACGTTAATTAACGTTATCGTAGTCAAATCTCGTCGTACCCTTCGCCTGTAGTGTTACTCACTGCATTCCCCAAATTGTTTAATCAATAACATTTGGGGGAACGCAGGCTTTATCTCTTCAAGGTGCGTGTCCTCATCATTTTCTAGTGATGAGGATTCAGATACGTCTTCAATTAAGACGACATGATGTTCTTCTTGCGATGTTATTTTGTCGCAGCCTCCTCCTTCTCCTTCTCCTCCTCCTGGTACAGATGATCTGGATACGTCGACGCTCATCGGACGCTAGTCTCAACAACAGATCTTAACGTGATCTGTGGTCGGAACCCGCACCATGGCTACTACTGTACGATTGCCGATTGAGTTTCCATAATCTTTGCTTTTTCCTAAGAGGGTTATATAAGGCTTCGACATCTTATAGCCACTGATGACTAGGCACTCTTTCTTCATAGATAGAGTGAAGCTTGTGGCATTGTGAACGAATATAAGACAAAGTTCGGTAGAAATACAGCACGTGTGTGCGTCTTTTACGCGGAACATCACTCCTGTATCTGACTTTGTCTCAGATGATCTCCTGAAGTACCCGTCCATTCTAATATATGGTTGTTTATTTATAAATTCACGGTATCTGCATTTAGATGTCTTCTTTATTTTAGTACCTTTTGTCGATTTCAAACAGTTCCCCATTTTGATATTCTTCATTGGGGCCAATCAAATACACGAACCCAAATAATAATGATACATTTTTCGGATGTCACAGAGGACAGGAATTATTTGTGACAGACGACGTGACTTTATTTTATGTTTTTTGAGATAGATACGTGATGCATTCATTCACTGAGATAGTTTTTCGTTCACTGAGATAGTTTTTCTTTCACTGAGATAGTTTTTCATTCACTGAGACAATTTTTCATTCCGTGAGATATGTTTTCCATTCAGTGAAATATGTTTTACATTCAGTGAGATATGTTTTACATTCAGTGAGATCAATGCCGTCTTAACGCATAGGCCCATGTCCATTCTTGTTTTCGTCTCTCCATGTCCGAAGTCAGTGTCAATTCTTGTTTTCGTCTCTCCATGTCCGAAGCCAGTGTCTTTCACAGCCGTACTGTTACTACATTATAATTATTTATGCAAAACATGCTTAACAAAATTAAGAGGAAAGTAGTAAAATTGATGGTCCTAAAAAGGACCTTAATAAATAAGTTTTAAGAAAAGGATAACCTGAATCCTGACGACGTTAATTAACGTTATCGTAGTCAAATCTCGTCGTACCCTTCGCCTGTAGTGTTACTCACTGCATTCCCAAATTGTTTAATCAATAACATTTGGGGCAACGCAGGCTTTATCTCTTCAAGGTGCGTGTCCTCATCATTTTCTAGTGATGAGGATTCAGATACGTCTTCAATTAAGACGACATGATGTTCTTCTTGCGATGAAATTTTGTCACAGCCTCCTTCTCCTCCTCCTGGTACAGATGATCTGGATACGTCGACGCTCATCGGACGCTAGTCTCAACAACAGATCTTAACGTGATCTGTGGTCGGAACCCGCACCATGGCTACTACTGTACGATTGCCGATTGAGTTTCCATAATCTTTGCTTTTTCCTAAGAGGGTTATATAAGGCTTCGACATCTTATAGCCACTGATGACTAGGCACTCTTTCTTCATATATAGAGTGAAGCTTGTGGCATTGTGAACGAATATAAGACAAAGTTCGGTAGAAATACAGCACGTGTGTGCGTCTTTTACGCGGAACATCACTCCTGTATCTGACTTTGTCTCAGATGATCTCCTGAAGTACCCGTCCATTCTAATATATGGTTGTTTATTTATAAATTCACGGTATCTGCATTTAGATGTCTTCTTTATTTTAGTACCTTTTGTCGATTTCAAACAGTTCCCCATTTTGATATTCTTCATTGGGGCCAATCAAATACACGAACCCAAATAATAATGATACATTTTTCGGATGTCACAGAGGACAGGAATTATTTGTGACAGACGACGTGACTTTATTTTATGTTTTTTGAGATAGATACGTGATGCATTCATTCACTGAGATAGTTTTTCGTTCACTGAGATAGTTTTTCTTTCACTGAGATAGTTTTTCATTCACTGAGACAATTTTTCATTCCGTGAGATATGTTTTCCATTCAGTGAAATATGTTTTACATTCAGTGAGATATGTTTTACATTCAGTGAGATCAATGCCGTCTTAACGCATAGGCCCATGTCCATTCTTGTTTTCGTCTCTCCATGTCCGAAGTCAGTGTCAATTCTTGTTTTCGTCTCTCCATGTCCGAAGCCAGTGTCTTTCACAGCCGTACTGTTACTACATTATAATTATTTATGCAAAACATGCTTAACAAAATTAAGAGGAAAGTAGTAAAATTGATGGTCCTAAAAAGGACCTTAATAAATAAGTTTTAAGAAAAGGATAACCTGAATCCTGACGACGTTAATTAACGTTATCGTAGTCAAATCTCGTCGTACCCTTCGCCTGTAGTGTTACTCACTGCATTCCCAAATTGTTTAATCAATAACATTTGGGGGAACGCAGGCTTTATCTCTTCAAGGTGCGTGTCCTCATCATTTTCTAGTGATGAGGATTCAGATACGTCTTCAATTAAGACGACATGATGTTCTTCTTGCGATGAAATTTTGTCACAGTCTCCTTCTCCTCCTCCTGGTACAGATGATCTGGATACGTCGACGCTCATCGGACGCTAGTCTCAACAACAGATCTTAACGTGATCTGTGGTCGGAACCCGCACCATGGCTACTACTGTACGATTGCCGATTGAGTTTCCATAATCTTTGCTTTTTCCTAAGAGGGTTATATAAGGCTTCGACATCTTATAGCCACTGATGACTAGGCACTCTTTCTTCATAGAGTGAAGCTTGTGGCATTGTGAATGAATATAAGAGAAAGTTTGGTAGAAATACAGCACGTGTGTGCGTCTTTTACGCGGTACATCACGCCTGTATCGGACTTTGTCTCAGATGATCTCCTGAAGTACCCGTCCATTCTAATTTATGGTCGTTTATTTATAAATTCACGGTATCTGCATTTAGATGTCTTCTTTATTTTAGCACCTTTCGTCGATTTCAAACAGTTCCCCATTTTGATATTCTTCATTGGGGCCAATCAAATACACGAACCCAAATAATAATGATACATTTTTCGGATGTCACAGAGGACAGGAATTATTTGTGACAGACGACGTGACTTTATTTTATGTTTTTTGAGATAGATACATGATGCATTCATTCACTGAGATAGTTTTTCCTTCACTGAAACAATTTTTCATTCCGTGAGATATGTTTTCCATTCAGTGAGATATGTTTTACATTCAGTGAGATTCTTCTTCTTCTTCTTTCGTTCACTTGAAACATGTCTATATCTGTAATTCTGTCTCCTTAATAAAACTCACTGTCTTTTGTAGTTCATACAGTGTCCCATAGAGCTTTGATGCCAGTGTTGTTTCCTCTGGCCAATATGTCTGCCTCAGCGTTTCATGCTCAGAACACTCTTGAAGTATATGTTTGGCACTCTGTACTGCCTGTCCACATGTACACATGGCCGTGTTGCCAATCTTGAACTTTGTATACATGTGACTGCGGAGTCGGTTGTGTCCTGTTCTGAGACGTAGAATTATAACTTGTTCTGATCTGTTCATAATGTGATAGTCATCTTGTGTTGGTGTTTGTGGCTTTCTTATTGACTTGATCATCTGTTTTTTCTGATGGTAGGTGATTGGTATATCTGGTTGATCTTCGGCAGCACCTTCCTTAGCCAGTTGGTCTGCTTTTTCATTTCCTGGTATTCCACAGTGAGAGGGTATCCACTGCATGGTTACCCTATACTGGTAAGACAATTCGCTAAGTAGTTTTTTCAAGTCTGTTAGTTTTCCAGACTGGAGAGCTTGAAGCACTGACCTTGCATCTGTCAGGAATACCACAGGCTGTAGGTCAGAGTTGGAGTTCAGCAGTTTTTTAGCTGCCACAGTAATTGCCTGGATTTCTGCATCATAATTATTGCAGAATTTTCCTGTCGGTGTTCTGATTGTATCTCTAGGCTTGTGTGGATATTCTATATATACACCTGCACCTCCATTCCTCACAGCATTCTGTGCTGACCCATCTGTGTATACTCTGACCCATATATCTTGTGGATATTCCTCGTCCAGGAAACTGAGGGTGACTGTCCTCCGCTGCACACTGTTCTGTTCGTCCTCGCTTAGTATTCCTTTCACATGGGTCTGAATGTATATTGGCATTCCATGCCTTTCACTCCATGGGGTTTGTTCTGGTACAGACCTTAAGGGGCTGTCAACTTCAGGTAGGTCTGTAAGTTGTCTACGGAGTCGTTTAGCTTGATGGATAAAGCTGCTTCTTTTCAGTCGCCCCATTGCTAGGTTTTGGAATCTTTCCTTCATTGGATGACTTGGCATACACTGAAACTTTTCCGCTTGAATTAGTACTTTTGTGTCTCTGCGTTCGCCAAGTGTTTGCATTCTTCCCATTTTCTGCATCTCTGCTATGGGTGTTGATTTCATTGCTCCCAACATTATTCTAAGTGCCTGGTTTTGCACTTTATCTAGATCTTGTAATGTGGTGTTTGATGCAGGACACCACGCAGCTGAACCATATTCCAGGTGTGGTCTTATGCCTTGCTGGTAAACTTTACTGAGTATATTCCCACTGGCTCCCCATGTGGTTCCACTTAGTTTTCTCAGGATAGCTAACTTCCTCCTGGCTTTTGTTGTTGCTTTGTTTATGTGCTGCTTCCATGTCAGCTTATCATCAAAAGTAACTCCGAGGTATGTTGGTTGTTTGTCTTCTTTCAAGAGCTCTCCGTCTATCTTGATATGACCGGCTTTTTGTTTTGGTGAGAGGGTAAAGAGTGTAGTGCTGCACTTATCTGTGTTAATGCTGACACACCATCTATTTGCCCATAAGGTTAGGGCATCGATAGCTCTTTGTATTTGTTTAGTGGCCACTGTCGCATGTTCTTCCGTGCACCAGATCACCAGGTCGTCAGCATACATTGCCACTTTGATCCCGTGTGGTAGTTCAGCAACTAGGTCATTGATGTAAACCAAGAAAAGTGTGGGTGACAGGACTCCTCCCTGGGGGACTCCATGACGCAGTAGGACTTTCTTGCTTTTGCGACCATCTAATTGTACCCTGGCTCTTCTATTATGCAGGTATGCTTTTACCCATTTGTACATTCTTGAGCTAACCCTGCAATTTCGCAATTTCTTTAGGAGCCCTTCTTTCCAGACCTTATCAAATGCTTTCCTAAGGTCTATCCATGCTGCTAGTACCAGTTTCTTATCTTGGAAGGCATCCTCAATCTCTTGGGAGAGGTAGGTTGCCTGATCTTCAGTAGAGTAGCACTGTCTGAAACCTGCTTGCTGTGATACCAGAAGGTTTTCACTTTCAAGGTACCACTGCATCCTAAGATTGATAATGCGTTCCATTGTTTTGCATAGACAGCTTGTGAGGCTGATGGGCCTGTAGTTGGAGACTGTGTTGCCATCTTTTCCTGATTTGAGGAGAGGTATCATTATTGCTTCTCTCCATGCCTGTGGTACATTACCTGTGGACCAGCTTGTGTTAAAGATTTGCAGCAGCTTTGCTCTTGCTGCAATTCCCAGGTTTCTAATCATTTCATTGGACACTCCATCAGCTCCAGGGGACTTTTTCATTTTCAATTTGGATATTGCATGCTCCAGTTCTCTCATTGTGATTGGTGCCTCCATGACTTCAGGTATAGGTTCGTCTTGTCCAATGTTTTGCTGGTTCGCTCGAACCTCCTGTTGTTTGTCTGGGCTGACTTTGACGTTATTGTCTTCTGCAAAGGAATCTGCAAAGTAATCAGCTGCATGTTTACCTGTTAAAATCTTTCTATCTTTATAAAGCGTGATCCTGGTATTTCTCCCTGTACCTTCATCATTTAGTTGTTTTACAAGTTTCCATAATTTCCTAGTATCTCTTTCTAGGTTCAGCGACTCTGTTTTTTCTTTCCAGCTGTTCCGTCTGGCTTGTAACTTGGCTCTTTGAAATTTAGCCTTTGTTTGCTGATATTTGTTGTGATGTTCTTGGCTAGGTCTGTTCTCAGCCTGCTTTCTAGATGTTTCCATCTCATTTTGCAGCTTTTCCAGTTCATCATTCCAGTAGGGTTTGTAGTTTTTGCGTGCCCCCCTGGGTATGGTTTTACTAGCAGCATGTAGTATACATCTATTAAATTCACTCACTGCTCTATTGATGTCTTTGTCCAAGTTCATGTCCTTAGCTAGAACACTGGTTAAATGCTGGTACATTTTCCAGTCTGCCCTCTTATAGTTCCACCTAGTGAGCGTGCTGCTGTCCTTGGTATATTCATTGTGAATTTCCAGAAATACTGGTCTGTGGTCACTACCCCCAAGCTGCTTTCCAACGACACGTGTGATGTTCCATTCCAGGCCTGGTGAGTAGAATGCCAGGTCTGGTGTAGAGGTGGTGTGCCATGCTCTCGAGTAGAAGGTTGGTGAGTCAGCTGGCTGGTTAATAAGAATGAGATTATTTTCATCCTGCCAGCTCTCAAGTTCCTCACCTCTCTTGTCGATATGATCGTAGCCCCAGCTCTGAGAGTGGCTGTTGAAGTCACCACACACCATAAGCCTTTCTTTATCTGGAATTGTGTCTAGTGCCAATGGTTTATCATTTGGGCAGTAGTAGTTCAGGAGATGGAATTCTGCACTGTCTGTTTTTAGGTGGAGCATCTGGTATTCTGCCCCGTCCATGTATACTTCCAGCTGACATGCGCTGATATTATTTTTAACTAGTGTCAGAATTCCACCCTTTCGCCTGTCTTTTCGGTCAGATCGGTAGCACTGGTAGCCTCTGATTTTGAAGGCTATGTCGCTGCTGAGGTGTGTTTCTTGGATACAGCAAATATTAACTTGTTCTTCACTGAGGACATTTTCAAGTTCCAATTTTTTGCTGTATCCATCTCTTTTACTGTTGACACCCTCAGCATTCCAGTGCATTATTTTTATTGGTCGTTTGTTTGTTTGGCCAGTAGCTCTATTCCCTTGCCTCCTGGCTCCTCGGGGCAATTGAGAAGGACTTCCAGTAACTGAGGTTGGGCCCTTTCGAGGTATAGGGCCCGGCACCGTCCCTGCCTGAACGTCCGCCACAGGGCAGGCACCATAACATTTATTAGATGAAGACATGTTTCCATTGTGTTTTATGCGTGGCAACCTGATTATCTGTGCGCCTTTTGGCTGGTTGCCTCCGTCTTCAGCACTCTGCGTACTTGGGCCGGACTATGGTCCTGCTCGAGTGGGAGTGCCCGACCAGTCTTAGTTTCCAGCCTCTGATGGCTGAACTAAGCCCCATCACCACTTCAAGGTTCTGGCCTCGATGGGGATTCAGTGAGATATGTTTTACATTCAGTAAGATCAATGCCGTCTTAACGCATAGGCCCATGTCCATTCTTGTTTTCGTCTCTCCATGTCCGAAGTCAGTGTCCATTCTTGTTTTCGTCTCTCCATGTCCGAAGCCAGTGTCTTTCACAGCCGTACTGTTACTACATTATAATTATTTATGCAAAACATGCTTAACAAAATTAAGAGGAAAGTAGTAAAATTGATGGTCCTAAAAAGGACCTTAATAAATAAGTTTTAAGAAAAGGATAACCTGAATCCTGACGACGTTAATTAACGTTATCGTAGTCAAATCTCGTCGTACCCTTCGCCTGTAGTGTTACTCACTGCATTCCCCAAATTGTTTAATCAATAACATTTGGGGGAACGCAGGCTTTATCTCTTCAAGGTGCGTGTCCTCATCATTTTCTAGTGATGAGGATTCAGATACGTCTTCAATTAAGACGACATGATGTTCTTCTTGCGATGAACTTTTGTCGCATCCTCCTTCTCCTTCTCCTCCTCCTGGTACAGATGATCTGGATACGTCGACGCTCATCGGACGCTAGTCTCAACCACAGTCTTAACGTGATCTTTGGTCGGAACCCTCACCACGGCTACTACTATACGATTGCCGATCGAGTTTCCATAATCTTTGCTTTTTCCTAAGAGGGTTATATAAGGCTTCGACATCTTATAGCCACTGATGACTAGGCACTCTTTCTTCATAGAGTGAAGCTTGTGGCATTGTGAACGAATATAAGACATATTTCGGTAGAAATACAGCACGTGTGTGCGTCTTTTACGCGGAACATCACTCCTGTATCTGACTTTGTCTCAGATGATCTCGTGAAGTACCCGTCCATTCTAATATATGGTCGTTTATTTATAAATTCACGGTATCTGCACTTAGATGTCTTCTTTATTTTAGCACCTTTTGTCGATTTCAGACAGTTCCCCATTTTGATATTCTTCATTGGGGCCAATCAAATACACGAACCCAAATAATAATGATACATTTTTCGGATGTCATAGAGGACAGGAATTATTTGTGACAGACGACGTGACTTTATTTTATGTTTTTTGAGATAGATACGTAATGCATTCATTCACTGAGATAGTTTTTCGTTCACTGAGATAGTTTTTCTTTTTCTGAGATAGTTTTTCATTCACTGAGACAATTTTTCATTCAGTGAGATATGTTTTCCATTCAGTGAGATATGTTTTACATTCAGTGAGATATGTTTTACATTCAGTGAGATCAATGCCGTCTTAACGCATAGGCCCATGTCCATTCTTGTTTTCGTCTCTCCATGTCCGAAGTCAGTGTCCATTCTTGTTTTCGTCTCTCCATGTCCGAAGCCAGTGTCTTTCACAGCCGTACTGTTACTACATTATAATTATTTATGCAAAACATGCTTAACAAAATTAAGAGGAAAGTAGTAAAATTGATGGTCCTAAAAAGGACCTTAATAAATAAGTTTTAAGAAAAGGATAACCTGAATCCTGACGACGTTAATTAACGTTATCGTAGTCAAATCTCGTCGTACCCTTCGCCTGTAGTGTTACTCACTGCAATCACCAAATTGTTTAATCAATAACATTTGGGGGAACGCAGGCTTTATCTCTTCAAGGTGCGTGTCCTCATCATTTTCTAGTGATGAGGATTCAGATACGTCTTCAATTAAGACGACATGATGTTCTAAAGCGATGAAATTTTGTCGCAGCCTCCTCCTTCTCCTTCTTCTCCTCCTGGTACAGATGATCTGGATACGTCGACGCTCATCGGACGCTAGTCTCAACCACAGTCTTAACGTGATCTGTGGTCGGAACCCGCACCACGGCTACTACTATACGATTGCCGATCGAGTTTCCATAATCTTTGCTTTTTCCTAAGAGGGTTATATAAGGCTTCGACATCTTATAGCCACTGATGACTAGGCACTCTTTCTTCATAGAGTGAAGCTTGTGGCATTGTGAACGAATATAAGACAAAGTTCGGTAGAAATACAGCACGTGTGTGCGTCTTTTACGCGGTACATCACGCCTGTATCGGACTTTGTCTCAGATGATCTCGTGAAGTACCCGTCCATTCTAATTTATGGTCGTTTATTTATAAATTCACGGTATCTGCATTTAGATGTCTTCTTTATTTTAGCACCTTTCGTCGATTTCAAACAGTTCCCCATTTTGATATTCTTCATTGGGGCCAATCAAATACACGAACCCAAATAATAATGATACATTTATCGGATGTCACAGAGGACAGGAATTATTTGTGACAGACGACGTGACTTTATTTTATGTTTTTTGAGATAGATACGTAATGCATTCATTCACTGAGATAGTTTTTCGTTCACTGAGATAGTTTTTCTTTCACTGAGATAGTTTTTCATTCACTGAGACAATTTGTCATTCAGTGAGATATGTTTTCCATTCAGTGAGATATGTTTTACATTCAGTGAGATGTTTTACATTCAGTGAGATCAATGCCGTCTTAACGCATAGGCCCATGTCCATTCTTGTTTTCGTCTCTCCATGTCCGAAGTCAGTGTCCATTCTTGTTTTCGTCTCTCCATGTCCGAAGCCAGTGTCTTTCACAGCCGTACTGTTACTACATTATAATTATTTATGCAAAACATGCTTAACAAAATTAAGAGGAAAGTAGTAAAATTGATGGTCCTAAAAAGGACCTTAATAAATAAGTTTTAAGAAAAGGATAACCTGAATCCTGACGACGTTAATTAACGTTATCGTAGTCAAATCTCGTCGTACCCTTCGCCTGTAGTGTTACTCACTGCAATCACCAAATTGTTTAATCAATAACATTTGGGGGAACGCAGGCTTTATCTCTTCAAGGTGCGTGTCCTCATCATTTTCTAGTGATGAGGATTCAGATACGTCTTCAATTAAGACGACATGATGTTCTAAAGCGATGAAATTTTGTCGCAGCCTCCTCCTTCTCCTTCTTCTCCTCCTGGTACAGATGATCTGGATACGTCGACGCTCATCGGACGCTAGTCTCAACCACAGTCTTAACGTGATCTGTGGTCGGAACCCGCACCACGGCTACTACTATACGATTGCCGATCGAGTTTCCATAATCTTTGCTTTTTCCTAAGAGGGTTATATAAGGCTTCGACATCTTATAGCCACTGATGACTAGGCACTCTTTCTTCATAGAGTGAAGCTTGTGGCATTGTGAACGAATATAAGACAAAGTTCGGTAGAAATACAGCACGTGTGTGCGTCTTTTACGCGGTACATCACGCCTGTATCGGACTTTGTCTCAGATGATCTCGTGAAGTACCCGTCCATTCTAATTTATGGTCGTTTATTTATAAATTCACGGTATCTGCATTTAGATGTCTTCTTTATTTTAGCACCTTTCGTCGATTTCAAACAGTTCCCCATTTTGATATTCTTCATTGGGGCCAATCAAATACACGAACCCAAATAATAATGATACATTTATCGGATGTCACAGAGGACAGGAATTATTTGTGACAGACGACGTGACTTTATTTTATGTTTTTTGAGATAGATACGTAATGCATTCATTCACTGAGATAGTTTTTCGTTCACTGAGATAGTTTTTCTTTCACTGAGATAGTTTTTCATTCACTGAGACAATTTGTCATTCAGTGAGATATGTTTTCCATTCAGTGAGATATGTTTTACATTCAGTGAGATGTTTTACATTCAGTGAGATCAATGCCGTCTTAACGCATAGGCCCATGTCCATTCTTGTTTTCGTCTCTCCATGTCCGAAGTCAGTGTCCATTCTTGTTTTCGTCTCTCCATGTCCGAAGCCAGTGTCTTTCACAGCCGTACTGTTACTACATTATAATTATTTATGCAAAACATGCTTAACAAAATTAAGAGGAAAGTAGTAAAATTGATGGTCCTAAAAAGGACCTTAATAAATAAGTTTTAAGAAAAGGATAACCTGAATCCTGACGACGTTAATTAACGTTATCGTAGTCAAATCTCGTCGTACCCTTCGCCTGTAGTGTTACTCACTGCATTCCCCAAATTGTTTAATCAATAACATTTGGGGCAACGCAGGCTTTATCTCTTCAAGGTGCGTGTCCTCATCATTTTCTAGTGATGAGGATTCAAATACGTCTTCAATTAAGACGACATGATTTTCTTCTTGCGATGAAATTTTGTCGCAGCCTCCTCCTTCTCCTTCTTCTCCTCCTGGTACAGATGATCTGGATACGTCGACGCTCATCGGACGCTAGTCTCAACCACAGTCTTAACGTGATCTGTGGTCGGAACCCGCACCACGGCTACTACTATACGATTGCCGATCGAATTTCCATAATCTTTGCTTTTTCCTAAGAGGGTTATATAAGGCTTCGACATCTTATAGCCACTGATGACTAGGCACTCTTTCTTCATAGAGTGAAGCTTGTGGCATTGTGAACGAATATAAGACAAAGTTCGGTAGAAATACAGCACGTGTGCGTCTTTTACGCGGTACATCACGCCTGTATCGGACTTTGTCTCAGATGATCTCGTGAAGTACCCGTCCATTCTAATTTATGGTCGTTTATTTATAAATTCACGGTATCTGCATTTAGATGTCTTCTTTATTTTAGCACCTTTCGTCGATTTCAAACAGTTCCCCATTTTGATATTCTTCATTGGGGCCAATCAAATACACGAACCCAAATAATAATGATACATTTATCGGATGTCACAGAGGACAGGAATTATTTGTGACAGACGACGTGACTTTATTTTATGTTTTTTGAGATAGATACGTAATGCATTCATTCACTGAGATAGTTTTTCGTTCACTGAGATAGTTTTTCTTTCACTGAGATAGTTTTTCATTCACTGAGACAATTTGTCATTCAGTGAGATATGTTTTCCATTCAGTGAGATATGTTTTACATTCAGTGAGATGTTTTACATTCAGTGAGATCAATGCCGTCTTAACGCATAGGCCCATGTCCATTCTTGTTTTCGTCTCTCCATGTCCGAAGTCAGTGTCCATTCTTGTTTTCGTCTCTCCATGTCCGAAGCCAGTGTCTTTCACAGCCGTACTGTTACTACATTATAATTATTTATGCAAAACATGCTTAACAAAATTAAGAGGAAAGTAGTAAAATTGATGGTCCTAAAAAGGACCTTAATAAATAAGTTTTAAGAAAAGGATAACCTGAATCCTGACGACGTTAATTAACGTTATCGTAGTCAAATCTCGTCGTACCCTTCGCCTGTAGTGTTACTCACTGCATTCCCCAAATTGTTTAATCAATAACATTTGGGGCAACGCAGGCTTTATCTCTTCAAGGTGCGTGTCCTCATCATTTTCTAGTGATGAGGATTCAAATACGTCTTCAATTAAGACGACATGATTTTCTTCTTGCGATGAAATTTTGTCGCAGCCTCCTCCTTCTCCTTCTTCTCCTCCTGGTACAGATGATCTGGATACGTCGACGCTCATCGGACGCTAGTCTCAACCACAGTCTTAACGTGATCTGTGGTCGGAACCCGCACCACGGCTACTACTATACGATTGCCGATCGAATTTCCATAATCTTTGCTTTTTCCTAAGAGGGTTATATAAGGCTTCGACATCTTATAGCCACTGATGACTAGGCACTCTTTCTTCATAGAGTGAAGCTTGTGGCATTGTGAACGAATATAAGACAAAGTTCGGTAGAAATACAGCACGTGTGTGCGTCTTTTACGCTGTACATCACGCCTGTATCGGACTTTGTCTCAGATGATCTCGTGAAGTACCCGTCCATTCTAATTTATGGTCGTTTATTTATAAATTCACGGTATCTGCATTTAGATGTCTTCTTTATTTTAGCACCTTTCGTCGATTTCAAACAGTTCCCCATTTTGATATTCTTCATTGGGGCCAATCAAATACACGAACCCAAATAATAATGATACATTTATCGGATGTCACAGAGGACAGGAATTATTTGTGACAGACGACGTGACTTTATTTTATGTTTTTTGAGATAGATACGTAATGCATTCATTCACTGAGATAGTTTTTCGTTCACTGAGATAGTTTTTCTTTCACTGAGATAGTTTTTCATTCACTGAGACAATTTTTCATTCCGTGAGATATGTTTTACATTCAGTGAGATATGTTTTACATTCAGTGAGATCAATGCCGTCTTAACGCATTGGCCCATGTCCATTCTTGTTTTCGTCTCTCCATGTCCGAAGTCAGTGTCCATTCTTGTTTTCGTCTCTCCATGTCCGAAGCCAGTGTCTTTCACAGCCGTACTGTTACTACATTATAATTATTTATGCAAAACATGCTTAACAAAATTAAGAGGAAAGTAGTAAAATTGATGGTCCTAAAAAGGACCTTAATAAATGAGTTTTAAGAAAAGGATAACCTGAATCCTGACGACGTTAATTAACGTTATCGTAGTCAAATCTCGTCGTACCCTTCGCCTGTAGTGTTACTCACTGCATTCCCCAAATTGTTTAATCAATAACATTTGGGGGAACGCAGGCTTTATCTCTTCAAGGTGCGTGTCCTCATCATTTTCTAGTGATGAGGATTCAGATACGACTTCAATTAAGACGACATGATGTTCTTCTTGCGATGAAATTTTGTCGCATCCTCCTTCTCCTCCTCCTGGTACAGATGATCTGGATACGTCGACGCTCATCGGACGCTAGTCTCAACCACAGTCTTAACGTGATCTGTGGTCGGAACCCGCACCACGGCTACTACTATACGATTGCCGATCGAATTTCCATAATCTTTGCTTTTTCCTAAGAGGGTTATATAAGGCTTCGACATCTTATAGCCACTGATGACTAGGCACTCTTTCTTCATAGAGTGAAGCTTGTGGCATTGTGAACGAATATAAGACAAAGTTCGGTAGAAATACAGCACGTGTGCGTCTTTTACGCGGTACATCACGCCTGTATCGGACTTTGTCTCAGATGATCTCGTGAAGTACCCGTCCATTCTAATTTATGGTCGTTTATTTATAAATTCACGGTATCTGCATTTAGATGTCTTCTTTATTTTAGCACCTTTCGTCGATTTCAAACAGTTCCCCATTTTGATATTCTTCATTGGGGCCAATCAAATACACGAACCCAAATAATAATGATACATTTATCGGATGTCACAGAGGACAGGAATTATTTGTGACAGACGACGTGACTTTATTTTATGTTTTTTGAGATAGATACGTAATGCATTCATTCACTGAGATAGTTTTTCGTTCACTGAGATAGTTTTTCTTTCACTGAGATAGTTTTTCATTCACTGAGACAATTTGTCATTCAGTGAGATATGTTTTCCATTCAGTGAGATATGTTTTACATTCAGTGAGATGTTTTACATTCAGTGAGATCAATGCCGTCTTAACGCATAGGCCCATGTCCATTCTTGTTTTCGTCTCTCCATGTCCGAAGTCAGTGTCCATTCTTGTTTTCGTCTCTCCATGTCCGAAGCCAGTGTCTTTCACAGCCGTACTGTTACTACATTATAATTATTTATGCAAAACATGCTTAACAAAATTAAGAGGAAAGTAGTAAAATTGATGGTCCTAAAAAGGACCTTAATAAATAAGTTTTAAGAAAAGGATAACCTGAATCCTGACGACGTTAATTAACGTTATCGTAGTCAAATCTCGTCGTACCCTTCGCCTGTAGTGTTACTCACTGCATTCCCCAAATTGTTTAATCAATAACATTTGGGGCAACGCAGGCTTTATCTCTTCAAGGTGCGTGTCCTCATCATTTTCTAGTGATGAGGATTCAAATACGTCTTCAATTAAGACGACATGATTTTCTTCTTGCGATGAAATTTTGTCGCAGCCTCCTCCTTCTCCTTCTTCTCCTCCTGGTACAGATGATCTGGATACGTCGACGCTCATCGGACGCTAGTCTCAACCACAGTCTTAACGTGATCTGTGGTCGGAACCCGCACCACGGCTACTACTATACGATTGCCGATCGAATTTCCATAATCTTTGCTTTTTCCTAAGAGGGTTATATAAGGCTTCGACATCTTATAGCCACTGATGACTAGGCACTCTTTCTTCATAGAGTGAAGCTTGTGGCATTGTGAACGAATATAAGACAAAGTTCGGTAGAAATACAGCACGTGTGTGCGTCTTTTACGCTGTACATCACGCCTGTATCGGACTTTGTCTCAGATGATCTCGTGAAGTACCCGTCCATTCTAATTTATGGTCGTTTATTTATAAATTCACGGTATCTGCATTTAGATGTCTTCTTTATTTTAGCACCTTTCGTCGATTTCAAACAGTTCCCCATTTTGATATTCTTCATTGGGGCCAATCAAATACACGAACCCAAATAATAATGATACATTTATCGGATGTCACAGAGGACAGGAATTATTTGTGACAGACGACGTGACTTTATTTTATGTTTTTTGAGATAGATACGTAATGCATTCATTCACTGAGATAGTTTTTCGTTCACTGAGATAGTTTTTCTTTCACTGAGATAGTTTTTCATTCACTGAGACAATTTTTCATTCCGTGAGATATGTTTTACATTCAGTGAGATATGTTTTACATTCAGTGAGATCAATGCCGTCTTAACGCATTGGCCCATGTCCATTCTTGTTTTCGTCTCTCCATGTCCGAAGTCAGTGTCCATTCTTGTTTTCGTCTCTCCATGTCCGAAGCCAGTGTCTTTCACAGCCGTACTGTTACTACATTATAATTATTTATGCAAAACATGCTTAACAAAATTAAGAGGAAAGTAGTAAAATTGATGGTCCTAAAAAGGACCTTAATAAATGAGTTTTAAGAAAAGGATAACCTGAATCCTGACGACGTTAATTAACGTTATCGTAGTCAAATCTCGTCGTACCCTTCGCCTGTAGTGTTACTCACTGCATTCCCCAAATTGTTTAATCAATAACATTTGGGGGAACGCAGGCTTTATCTCTTCAAGGTGCGTGTCCTCATCATTTTCTAGTGATGAGGATTCAGATACGACTTCAATTAAGACGACATGATGTTCTTCTTGCGATGAAATTTTGTCGCATCCTCCTTCTCCTCCTCCTGGTACAGATGATCTGGATACGTCGACGCTCATCGGACGCTAGTCTCAACCACAGTCTTAACGTGATCTGTGGTCGGAACCCGCACCACGGCTACTACTATACGATTGCCGATCGAGTTTCCATAATCTTTGCTTTTTCCTAAGAGGGTTATATAAATTTTCGACATCTTATAGCCACTTATGACTAGGCACTCTTTCTTCATAGAGTGAAGCTTGTGGCATTGTGAACGAATATAAGACAAAGTTCGGTAGAGATACAGCACGTGTGTGTGTCTTTTACGCGGTACATCACGCCTGTATCGGACTTTGTCTCAGATGATCTCGTGAAGTACCCGTCCATTCTAATATATGGTCGTTTATTTATAAATTCACGGTATCTGCATTTAGATGTCTTCTTTATTTTAGCACCTTTCGTCGATTTCAAACAGTTCCCCATTTTGATATTCTTCATTGGGGCCAATCAAATACACGAACCCAAATAATAATGATACATTTATCGGATGTCACAGAGGACAGGAATTATTTGTGACAGACGACGTGACTTTATTTTATGTTTTTTGAGATAGATACGTAATGCATTCATTCACTGAGATAGTTTTTCATTCACTGAGACAATTTTTCATTCAGTGAGATATGTTTTCCATTCAGTGAGATATGTTTTACATTCAGTGAGATATGTTTTACATTCAGTGAGATCAATGCCGTCTTAACGCATAGGCCCATGTCCATTCTTTTTTCGTCTCTCCATGTCCGAAGTCAGTGTCCATTCTTGTTTTCGTCTCTCCATGTCCGAAGCCAGTGTCTTTCACAGCCGTACTGTTACTACATTATAATTATTTATGCAAAACATGCTTAACAAAATTAAGAGGAAAGTAGTAAAATTGATGGTCCTAAAAAGGACCTTAATAAATAAGTTTTAAGAAAAGGATAACCTGAATCCTGACGACGTTAATTAACGTTATCGTAGTCAAATCTCGTCGTACCCTTCGCCTGTAGTGTTACTCACTGCATTCCCCAAATTGTTTAATCAATAACATTTGGGGGAACGCAGGCTTTATCTCTTCAAGGTGCGTGTCCTCATCATTTTCTAGTGATGAGGATTCAGATACGTCTTCAATTAAGACGACATGATGTTCTTCTTGCGATGAAATTTTGTCGCAGCCTCCTCCTTCTCCTTCTCCTCCTCCTGGTACAGATGATCTGGATACGTCGACGCTCACCGGACGCTAGTCTCAACCACAGTCTTAACGTGATCTGTGGTCGGAACCCTCACCACGGCTACTACTATACGATTGCCGATCGAGTTTCCATAATCTTTGCTTTTTCCTAAGAGGGTTATATAAGGCTTCGACATCTTATAGCCACTGATGACTAGGCACTCTTTCTTCATAGAGTGAAGCTTGTGGCATTGTGAACGAATATAAGACATATTTCGGTAGAAATACAGCACGTGTGTGCGTCTTTTACGCGGAACATCACTCCTGTATCTGACTTTGTCTCAGATGATCTCGTGAAGTACCCGTCCATTCTAATATATGGTCGTTTATTTATAAATTCACGGTATCTGCATTTAGATGTCTTCTTTATTTTAGCACCTTTTGTCGATTTCAGACAGTTCCCCATTTTGATATTCTTCATTGGGGCCAATCAAATACACGAACCCAAATAATAATGATACATTTTTCGGATGTCATAGAGGACAGGAATTATTTGTGACAGACGACGTGACTTTATTTTATGTTTTTTGAGATAGATACGTAATGCATTCATTCACTGAGATAGTTTTTCATTCACTGAGACAATTTTTCATTCAGTGAGATATGTTTTCCATTCAGTGAGATATGTTTTACATTCAGTGAGATATGTTTTACATTCAGTGAGATCAATGCCGTCTTAACGCATAGGCCCATGTCCATTCTTTTTTCGTCTCTCCATGTCCGAAGTCAGTGTCCATTCTTGTTTTCGTCTCTCCATGTCCGAAGCCAGTGTCTTTCACAGCCGTACTGTTACTACATTATAATTATTTATGCAAAACATGCTTAACAAAATTAAGAGGAAAGTAGTAAAATTGATGGTCCTAAAAAGGACCTTAATAAATAAGTTTTAAGAAAAGGATAACCTGAATCCTGACGACGTTAATTAACGTTATCGTAGTCAAATCTCGTCGTACCCTTCGCCTGTAGTGTTACTCACTGCATTCCCCAAATTGTTTAATCAATAACATTTGGGGGAACGCAGGCTTTATCTCTTCAAGGTGCGTGTCCTCATCATTTTCTAGTGATGAGGATTCAGATACGTCTTCAATTAAGACGACATGATGTTCTTCTTGCGATGAAATTTTGTCGCAGCCTCCTCCTTCTCCTTCTCCTCCTCCTGGTACAGATGATCTGGATACGTCGACGCTCACCGGACGCTAGTCTCAACCACAGTCTTAACGTGATCTGTGGTCGGAACCCTCACCACGGCTACTACTATACGATTGCCGATCGAGTTTCCATAATCTTTGCTTTTTCCTAAGAGGGTTATATAAGGCTTCGACATCTTATAGCCACTGATGACTAGGCACTCTTTCTTCATAGAGTGAAGCTTGTGGCATTGTGAACGAATATAAGACATATTTCGGTAGAAATACAGCACGTGTGTGCGTCTTTTACGCGGAACATCACTCCTGTATCTGACTTTGTCTCAGATGATCTCGTGAAGTACCCGTCCATTCTAATATATGGTCGTTTATTTATAAATTCACGGTATCTGCATTTAGATGTCTTCTTTATTTTAGCACCTTTTGTCGATTTCAGACAGTTCCCCATTTTGATATTCTTCATTGGGGCCAATCAAATACACGAACCCAAATAATAATGATACATTTTTCGGATGTCATAGAGGACAGGAATTATTTGTGACAGACGACGTGACTTTATTTTATGTTTTTTGAGATAGATACGTAATGCATTCATTCACTGAGATAGTTTTTCATTCACTGAGACAATTTTTCATTCAGTGAGATATGTTTTCCATTCAGTGAGATATGTTTTACATTCAGTGAGATATGTTTTACATTCAGTGAGATCAATGCCGTCTTAACGCATAGGCCCATGTCCATTCTTTTTTCGTCTCTCCATGTCCGAAGTCAGTGTCCATTCTTGTTTTCGTCTCTCCATGTCCGAAGCCAGTGTCTTTCACAGCCGTACTGTTACTACATTATAATTATTTATGCAAAACATGCTTAACAAAATTAAGAGGAAAGTAGTAAAATTGATGGTCCTAAAAAGGACCTTAATAAATAAGTTTTAAGAAAAGGATAACCTGAATCCTGACGACGTTAATTAACGTTATCGTAGTCAAATCTCGTCGTACCCTTCGCCTGTAGTGTTACTCACTGCATTCCCCAAATTGTTTAATCAATAACATTTGGGGGAACGCAGGCTTTATCTCTTCAAGGTGCGTGTCCTCATCATTTTCTAGTGATGAGGATTCAGATACGTCTTCAATTAAGACGACATGATGTTCTTCTTGCGATGAAATTTTGTCGCAGCCTCCTCCTTCTCCTTCTCCTCCTCCTGGTACAGATGATCTGGATACGTCGACGCTCACCGGACGCTAGTCTCAACCACAGTCTTAACGTGATCTGTGGTCGGAACCCTCACCACGGCTACTACTATACGATTGCCGATCGAGTTTCCATAATCTTTGCTTTTTCCTAAGAGGGTTATATAAGGCTTCGACATCTTATAGCCACTGATGACTAGGCACTCTTTCTTCATAGAGTGAAGCTTGTGGCATTGTGAACGAATATAAGACATATTTCGGTAGAAATACAGCACGTGTGTGCGTCTTTTACGCGGAACATCACTCCTGTATCTGACTTTGTCTCAGATGATCTCGTGAAGTACCCGTCCATTCTAATATATGGTCGTTTATTTATAAATTCATGGTATCTGCATTTAGATGTCTTCTTTATTTTAGCACCTTTTGTCGATTTCAGACAGTTCCCCATTTTGATATTCTTCATTGGGGCCAATCAAATACACGAACCCAAATAATAATGATACATTTTTCGGATGTCATAGAGGACAGGAATTATTTGTGACAGACGACGTGACTTTATTTTATGTTTTTTGAGATAGATACGTAATGCATTCATTCACTGAGATAGTTTTTCGTTCACTGAGATAGTTTTTCTTTCACTGAGATAGTTTTTCATTCACTGAGACAATTTTTCATTCAGTGAGATATGTTTTCCATTCAGTGAGATATGTTTTACATTCAGTGAGATATGTTTTACATTCAGTGAGATCAATGCCGTCTTAACGCATAGGCCCATGTCCATTCTTGTTTTCGTCTCTCCATGTCCGAAGTCAGTGTCCATTCTTGTTTTCGTCTCTCCATGTCCGAAGCCAGTGTCTTTCACAGCCGTACTGTTACTACATTATAATTATTTATGCAAAACATGCTTAACAAAATTAAGAGGAAAGTAGTAAAATTGATGGTCCTAAAAAGGACCTTAATAAATAAGTTTTAAGAAAAGGATAACCTGAATCCTGACGACGTTAATTAACGTTATCGTAGTCAAATCTCGTCGTACCCTTCGCCTGTAGTGTTACTCACTGCAATCACCAAATTGTTTAATCAATAACATTTGGGGGAACGCAGGCTTTATCTCTTCAAGGTGCGTGTCCTCATCATTTTCTAGTGATGAGGATTCAGATACGTCTTCAATTAAGACGACATGATGTTCTAAAGCGATGAAATTTTGTCGCAGCCTCCTCCTTCTCCTTCTTCTCCTCCTGGTACAGATGATCTGGATACGTCGACGCTCATCGGACGCTAGTCTCAACCACAGTCTTAACGTGATCTGTGGTCGGAACCCGCACCACGGCTACTACTATACGATTGCCGATCGAGTTTCCATAATCTTTGCTTTTTCCTAAGAGGGTTATATAAGGCTTCAACATCTTATAGCCACTGATGACTAGGCACTCTTTCTTCATAGAGTGAAGCTTGTGGCATTGTGAACGAATATAAGACAAAGTTCGGTAGAAATACAGCACGTGTGTGCGTCTTTTACGCGGTACATCACGCCTGTATCGGACTTTGTCTCAGATGATCTCGTGAAGTACCCGTCCATTCTAATTTATGGTCGTTTATTTATAAATTCACGGTATCTGCATTTAGATGTCTTCTTTATTTTAGCACCTTTCGTCGATTTCAAACAGTTCCCCATTTTGATATTCTTCATTGGGGCCAATCAAATACACGAACCCAAATAATAATGATACATTTATCGGATGTCACAGAGGACAGGAATTATTTGTGACAGTAGACGTGACTTTATTTTATGTTTTTTGAGATAGATACGTAATGCATTCATTCACTGAGATAGTTTTTCGTTCACTGAGATAGTTTTTCTTTCACTGAGATAGTTTTTCATTCACTGAGACAATTTTTCATTCAGTGAGATATGTTTTCCATTCAGTGAGATATGTTTTACATTCAGTGAGATATGTTTTACATTCAGTGAGATCAATGCCGTCTTAACGCATAGGCCCATGTCCATTCTTGTTTTCGTCTCTCCATGTCCGAAGTCAGTGTCCATTCTTGTTTTCGTCTCTCCATGTCCGAAGCCAGTGTCTTTCACAGCCGTACTGTTACTACATTATAATTATTTATGCAAAACATGCTTAACAAAATTAAGAGGAAAGTAGTAAAATTGATGGTCCTAAAAAGGACCTTAATAAATAAGTTTTAAGAAAAGGATAACCTGAATCCTGACGACGTTAATTAACGTTATCGTAGTCAAATCTCGTCGTACCCTTCGCCTGTAGTGTTACTCACTGCATTCCCCAAATTGTTTAATCAATAACATTTGGGGCAACGCAGGCTTTATCTCTTCAAGGTGCGTGTCCTCATCATTTTCTAGTGATGAGGATTCAAATACGTCTTCAATTAAGACGACATGATTTTCTTCTTGCGATGAAATTTTGTCGCAGCCTCCTCCTTCTCCTTCTTCTCCTCCTGGTACAGATGATCTGGATACGTCGACGCTCATCGGACGCTAGTCTCAACCACAGTCTTAACGTGATCTGTGGTCGGAACCCGCACCACGGCTACTACTATACGATTGCCGATCGAATTTCCATAATCTTTGCTTTTTCCTAAGAGGGTTATATAAGGCTTCGACATCTTATAGCCACTGATGACTAGGCACTCTTTCTTCATAGAGTGAAGCTTGTGGCATTGTGAACGAATATAAGACAAAGTTCGGTAGAAATACAGCACGTGTGTGCGTCTTTTACGCTGTACATCACGCCTGTATCGGACTTTGTCTCAGATGATCTCGTGAAGTACCCGTCCATTCTAATTTATGGTCGTTTATTTATAAATTCACGGTATCTGCATTTAGATGTCTTCTTTATTTTAGCACCTTTCGTCGATTTCAAACAGTTCCCCATTTTGATATTCTTCATTGGGGCCAATCAAATACACGAACCCAAATAATAATGATACATTTATCGGATGTCACAGAGGACAGGAATTATTTGTGACAGACGACGTGACTTTATTTTATGTTTTTTGAGATAGATACGTAATGCATTCATTCACTGAGATAGTTTTTCGTTCACTGAGATAGTTTTTCTTTCACTGAGATAGTTTTTCATTCACTGAGACAATTTTTCATTCCGTGAGATATGTTTTACATTCAGTGAGATATGTTTTACATTCAGTGAGATCAATGCCGTCTTAACGCATTGGCCCATGTCCATTCTTGTTTTCGTCTCTCCATGTCCGAAGTCAGTGTCCATTCTTGTTTTCGTCTCTCCATGTCCGAAGCCAGTGTCTTTCACAGCCGTACTGTTACTACATTATAATTATTTATGCAAAACATGCTTAACAAAATTAAGAGGAAAGTAGTAAAATTGATGGTCCTAAAAAGGACCTTAATAAATGAGTTTTAAGAAAAGGATAACCTGAATCCTGACGACGTTAATTAACGTTATCGTAGTCAAATCTCGTCGTACCCTTCGCCTGTAGTGTTACTCACTGCATTCCCCAAATTGTTTAATCAATAACATTTGGGGGAACGCAGGCTTTATCTCTTCAAGGTGCGTGTCCTCATCATTTTCTAGTGATGAGGATTCAGATACGACTTCAATTAAGACGACATGATGTTCTTCTTGCGATGAAATTTTGTCGCATCCTCCTTCTCCTCCTCCTGGTACAGATGATCTGGATACGTCGACGCTCATCGGACGCTAGTCTCAACCACAGTCTTAACGTGATCTGTGGTCGGAACCCGCACCACGGCTACTACTATACGATTGCCGATCGAGTTTCCATAATCTTTGCTTTTTCCTAAGAGGGTTATATAAATTTTCGACATCTTATAGCCACTTATGACTAGGCACTCTTTCTTCATAGAGTGAAGCTTGTGGCATTGTGAACGAATATAAGACAAAGTTCGGTAGAGATACAGCACGTGTGTGTGTCTTTTACGCGGTACATCACGCCTGTATCGGACTTTGTCTCAGATGATCTCGTGAAGTACCCGTCCATTCTAATATATGGTCGTTTATTTATAAATTCACGGTATCTGCATTTAGATGTCTTCTTTATTTTAGCACCTTTCGTCGATTTCAAACAGTTCCCCATTTTGATATTCTTCATTGGGGCCAATCAAATACACGAACCCAAATAATAATGATACATTTATCGGATGTCACAGAGGACAGGAATTATTTGTGACAGACGACGTGACTTTATTTTATGTTTTTTGAGATAGATACGTAATGCATTCATTCACTGAGATAGTTTTTCATTCACTGAGACAATTTTTCATTCAGTGAGATATGTTTTCCATTCAGTGAGATATGTTTTACATTCAGTGAGATATGTTTTACATTCAGTGAGATCAATGCCGTCTTAACGCATAGGCCCATGTCCATTCTTTTTTCGTCTCTCCATGTCCGAAGTCAGTGTCCATTCTTGTTTTCGTCTCTCCATGTCCGAAGCCAGTGTCTTTCACAGCCGTACTGTTACTACATTATAATTATTTATGCAAAACATGCTTAACAAAATTAAGAGGAAAGTAGTAAAATTGATGGTCCTAAAAAGGACCTTAATAAATAAGTTTTAAGAAAAGGATAACCTGAATCCTGACGACGTTAATTAACGTTATCGTAGTCAAATCTCGTCGTACCCTTCGCCTGTAGTGTTACTCACTGCATTCCCCAAATTGTTTAATCAATAACATTTGGGGGAACGCAGGCTTTATCTCTTCAAGGTGCGTGTCCTCATCATTTTCTAGTGATGAGGATTCAGATACGTCTTCAATTAAGACGACATGATGTTCTTCTTGCGATGAAATTTTGTCGCAGCCTCCTCCTTCTCCTTCTCCTCCTCCTGGTACAGATGATCTGGATACGTCGACGCTCACCGGACGCTAGTCTCAACCACAGTCTTAACGTGATCTGTGGTCGGAACCCTCACCACGGCTACTACTATACGATTGCCGATCGAGTTTCCATAATCTTTGCTTTTTCCTAAGAGGGTTATATAAGGCTTCGACATCTTATAGCCACTGATGACTAGGCACTCTTTCTTCATAGAGTGAAGCTTGTGGCATTGTGAACGAATATAAGACATATTTCGGTAGAAATACAGCACGTGTGTGCGTCTTTTACGCGGAACATCACTCCTGTATCTGACTTTGTCTCAGATGATCTCGTGAAGTACCCGTCCATTCTAATATATGGTCGTTTATTTATAAATTCACGGTATCTGCATTTAGATGTCTTCTTTATTTTAGCACCTTTTGTCGATTTCAGACAGTTCCCCATTTTGATATTCTTCATTGGGGCCAATCAAATACACGAACCCAAATAATAATGATACATTTTTCGGATGTCATAGAGGACAGGAATTATTTGTGACAGACGACGTGACTTTATTTTATGTTTTTTGAGATAGATACGTAATGCATTCATTCACTGAGATAGTTTTTCATTCACTGAGACAATTTTTCATTCAGTGAGATATGTTTTCCATTCAGTGAGATATGTTTTACATTCAGTGAGATATGTTTTACATTCAGTGAGATCAATGCCGTCTTAACGCATAGGCCCATGTCCATTCTTTTTTCGTCTCTCCATGTCCGAAGTCAGTGTCCATTCTTGTTTTCGTCTCTCCATGTCCGAAGCCAGTGTCTTTCACAGCCGTACTGTTACTACATTATAATTATTTATGCAAAACATGCTTAACAAAATTAAGAGGAAAGTAGTAAAATTGATGGTCCTAAAAAGGACCTTAATAAATAAGTTTTAAGAAAAGGATAACCTGAATCCTGACGACGTTAATTAACGTTATCGTAGTCAAATCTCGTCGTACCCTTCGCCTGTAGTGTTACTCACTGCATTCCCCAAATTGTTTAATCAATAACATTTGGGGGAACGCAGGCTTTATCTCTTCAAGGTGCGTGTCCTCATCATTTTCTAGTGATGAGGATTCAGATACGTCTTCAATTAAGACGACATGATGTTCTTCTTGCGATGAAATTTTGTCGCAGCCTCCTCCTTCTCCTTCTCCTCCTCCTGGTACAGATGATCTGGATACGTCGACGCTCACCGGACGCTAGTCTCAACCACAGTCTTAACGTGATCTGTGGTCGGAACCCTCACCACGGCTACTACTATACGATTGCCGATCGAGTTTCCATAATCTTTGCTTTTTCCTAAGAGGGTTATATAAGGCTTCGACATCTTATAGCCACTGATGACTAGGCACTCTTTCTTCATAGAGTGAAGCTTGTGGCATTGTGAACGAATATAAGACATATTTCGGTAGAAATACAGCACGTGTGTGCGTCTTTTACGCGGAACATCACTCCTGTATCTGACTTTGTCTCAGATGATCTCGTGAAGTACCCGTCCATTCTAATATATGGTCGTTTATTTATAAATTCACGGTATCTGCATTTAGATGTCTTCTTTATTTTAGCACCTTTTGTCGATTTCAGACAGTTCCCCATTTTGATATTCTTCATTGGGGCCAATCAAATACACGAACCCAAATAATAATGATACATTTTTCGGATGTCATAGAGGACAGGAATTATTTGTGACAGACGACGTGACTTTATTTTATGTTTTTTGAGATAGATACGTAATGCATTCATTCACTGAGATAGTTTTTCATTCACTGAGACAATTTTTCATTCAGTGAGATATGTTTTCCATTCAGTGAGATATGTTTTACATTCAGTGAGATATGTTTTACATTCAGTGAGATCAATGCCGTCTTAACGCATAGGCCCATGTCCATTCTTTTTTCGTCTCTCCATGTCCGAAGTCAGTGTCCATTCTTGTTTTCGTCTCTCCATGTCCGAAGCCAGTGTCTTTCACAGCCGTACTGTTACTACATTATAATTATTTATGCAAAACATGCTTAACAAAATTAAGAGGAAAGTAGTAAAATTGATGGTCCTAAAAAGGACCTTAATAAATAAGTTTTAAGAAAAGGATAACCTGAATCCTGACGACGTTAATTAACGTTATCGTAGTCAAATCTCGTCGTACCCTTCGCCTGTAGTGTTACTCACTGCATTCCCCAAATTGTTTAATCAATAACATTTGGGGGAACGCAGGCTTTATCTCTTCAAGGTGCGTGTCCTCATCATTTTCTAGTGATGAGGATTCAGATACGTCTTCAATTAAGACGACATGATGTTCTTCTTGCGATGAAATTTTGTCGCAGCCTCCTCCTTCTCCTTCTCCTCCTCCTGGTACAGATGATCTGGATACGTCGACGCTCACCGGACGCTAGTCTCAACCACAGTCTTAACGTGATCTGTGGTCGGAACCCTCACCACGGCTACTACTATACGATTGCCGATCGAGTTTCCATAATCTTTGCTTTTTCCTAAGAGGGTTATATAAGGCTTCGACATCTTATAGCCACTGATGACTAGGCACTCTTTCTTCATAGAGTGAAGCTTGTGGCATTGTGAACGAATATAAGACATATTTCGGTAGAAATACAGCACGTGTGTGCGTCTTTTACGCGGAACATCACTCCTGTATCTGACTTTGTCTCAGATGATCTCGTGAAGTACCCGTCCATTCTAATATATGGTCGTTTATTTATAAATTCATGGTATCTGCATTTAGATGTCTTCTTTATTTTAGCACCTTTTGTCGATTTCAGACAGTTCCCCATTTTGATATTCTTCATTGGGGCCAATCAAATACACGAACCCAAATAATAATGATACATTTTTCGGATGTCATAGAGGACAGGAATTATTTGTGACAGACGACGTGACTTTATTTTATGTTTTTTGAGATAGATACGTAATGCATTCATTCACTGAGATAGTTTTTCGTTCACTGAGATAGTTTTTCTTTCACTGAGATAGTTTTTCATTCACTGAGACAATTTTTCATTCAGTGAGATATGTTTTCCATTCAGTGAGATATGTTTTACATTCAGTGAGATATGTTTTACATTCAGTGAGATCAATGCCGTCTTAACGCATAGGCCCATGTCCATTCTTGTTTTCGTCTCTCCATGTCCGAAGTCAGTGTCCATTCTTGTTTTCGTCTCTCCATGTCCGAAGCCAGTGTCTTTCACAGCCGTACTGTTACTACATTATAATTATTTATGCAAAACATGCTTAACAAAATTAAGAGGAAAGTAGTAAAATTGATGGTCCTAAAAAGGACCTTAATAAATAAGTTTTAAGAAAAGGATAACCTGAATCCTGACGACGTTAATTAACGTTATCGTAGTCAAATCTCGTCGTACCCTTCGCCTGTAGTGTTACTCACTGCAATCACCAAATTGTTTAATCAATAACATTTGGGGGAACGCAGGCTTTATCTCTTCAAGGTGCGTGTCCTCATCATTTTCTAGTGATGAGGATTCAGATACGTCTTCAATTAAGACGACATGATGTTCTAAAGCGATGAAATTTTGTCGCAGCCTCCTCCTTCTCCTTCTTCTCCTCCTGGTACAGATGATCTGGATACGTCGACGCTCATCGGACGCTAGTCTCAACCACAGTCTTAACGTGATCTGTGGTCGGAACCCGCACCACGGCTACTACTATACGATTGCCGATCGAGTTTCCATAATCTTTGCTTTTTCCTAAGAGGGTTATATAAGGCTTCAACATCTTATAGCCACTGATGACTAGGCACTCTTTCTTCATAGAGTGAAGCTTGTGGCATTGTGAACGAATATAAGACAAAGTTCGGTAGAAATACAGCACGTGTGTGCGTCTTTTACGCGGTACATCACGCCTGTATCGGACTTTGTCTCAGATGATCTCGTGAAGTACCCGTCCATTCTAATTTATGGTCGTTTATTTATAAATTCACGGTATCTGCATTTAGATGTCTTCTTTATTTTAGCACCTTTCGTCGATTTCAAACAGTTCCCCATTTTGATATTCTTCATTGGGGCCAATCAAATACACGAACCCAAATAATAATGATACATTTATCGGATGTCACAGAGGACAGGAATTATTTGTGACAGTAGACGTGACTTTATTTTATGTTTTTTGAGATAGATACGTAATGCATTCATTCACTGAGATAGTTTTTCGTTCACTGAGATAGTTTTTCTTTCACTGAGATAGTTTTTCATTCACTGAGACAATTTTTCATTCAGTGAGATATGTTTTCCATTCAGTGAGATATGTTTTACATTCAGTGAGATATGTTTTACATTCAGTGAGATCAATGCCGTCTTAACGCATAGGCCCATGTCCATTCTTGTTTTCGTCTCTCCATGTCCGAAGTCAGTGTCCATTCTTGTTTTCGTCTCTCCATGTCCGAAGCCAGTGTCTTTCACAGCCGTACTGTTACTACATTATAATTATTTATGCAAAACATGCTTAACAAAATTAAGAGGAAAGTAGTAAAATTGATGGTCCTAAAAAGGACCTTAATAAATAAGTTTTAAGAAAAGGATAACCTGAATCCTGACGACGTTAATTAACGTTATCGTAGTCAAATCTCGTCGTACCCTTCGCCTGTAGTGTTACTCACTGCATTCCCCAAATTGTTTAATCAATAACATTTGGGGCAACGCAGGCTTTATCTCTTCAAGGTGCGTGTCCTCATCATTTTCTAGTGATGAGGATTCAAATACGTCTTCAATTAAGACGACATGATGTTCTTCTTGCTATGAAATTTATCGCAGCCTCCTCCTTCTCCTTCTTCTCCTCCTGGTACAGATGATCTGGATACGTCGACGCTCATCGGACGCTAGTCTCAACCACAGTCTTAACGTGATCTGTGGTCGGAACCCGCACCACGGCTACTACTATACGATTGCCGATCGAATTTCCATAATCTTTGCTTTTTCCTAAGAGGGTTATATAAGGCTTCGACATCTTATAGCCACTGATGACTAGGCACTCTTTCTTCATAGAGTGAAGCTTGTGGCATTGTGAACGAATATAAGACAAAGTTCGGTAGAAATACAGCACGTGTGTGCGTCTTTTACGCTGTACATCACGCCTGTATCGGACTTTGTCTCAGATGATCTCGTGAAGTACCCGTCCATTCTAATATATGGTCGTTTATTTATAAATTCACGGTATCTGCATTTAGATGTCTTCTTTATTTTAGCACCTTTTGTCGATTTCAGACAGTTCCCCATTTTGATATTCTTCATTGGGGCCAATCAAATACACGAACCCAAATAATAATGATACATTTTTCGGATGTCATAGAGGACAGGAATTATTTGTGACAGACGACGTGACTTTATTTTATGTTTTTTGAGATAGATACGTAATGCATTCATTCACTGAGATAGTTTTTCATTCACTGAGACAATTTTTCATTCAGTGAGATATGTTTTCCATTCAGTGAGATATGTTTTACATTCAGTGAGATATGTTTTACATTCAGTGAGATCAATGCCGTCTTAACGCATAGGCCCATGTCCATTCTTTTTTCGTCTCTCCATGTCCGAAGTCAGTGTCCATTCTTGTTTTCGTCTCTCCATGTCCGAAGCCAGTGTCTTTCACAGCCGTACTGTTACTACATTATAATTATTTATGCAAAACATGCTTAACAAAATTAAGAGGAAAGTAGTAAAATTGATGGTCCTAAAAAGGACCTTAATAAATAAGTTTTAAGAAAAGGATAACCTGAATCCTGACGACGTTAATTAACGTTATCGTAGTCAAATCTCGTCGTACCCTTCGCCTGTAGTGTTACTCACTGCATTCCCCAAATTGTTTAATCAATAACATTTGGGGGAACGCAGGCTTTATCTCTTCAAGGTGCGTGTCCTCATCATTTTCTAGTGATGAGGATTCAGATACGTCTTCAATTAAGACGACATGATGTTCTTCTTGCGATGAAATTTTGTCGCAGCCTCCTCCTTCTCCTTCTCCTCCTCCTGGTACAGATGATCTGGATACGTCGACGCTCACCGGACGCTAGTCTCAACCACAGTCTTAACGTGATCTGTGGTCGGAACCCTCACCACGGCTACTACTATACGATTGCCGATCGAGTTTCCATAATCTTTGCTTTTTCCTAAGAGGGTTATATAAGGCTTCGACATCTTATAGCCACTGATGACTAGGCACTCTTTCTTCATAGAGTGAAGCTTGTGGCATTGTGAACGAATATAAGACATATTTCGGTAGAAATACAGCACGTGTGTGCGTCTTTTACGCGGAACATCACTCCTGTATCTGACTTTGTCTCAGATGATCTCGTGAAGTACCCGTCCATTCTAATATATGGTCGTTTATTTATAAATTCACGGTATCTGCATTTAGATGTCTTCTTTATTTTAGCACCTTTTGTCGATTTCAGACAGTTCCCCATTTTGATATTCTTCATTGGGGCCAATCAAATACACGAACCCAAATAATAATGATACATTTTTCGGATGTCATAGAGGACAGGAATTATTTGTGACAGACGACGTGACTTTATTTTATGTTTTTTGAGATAGATACGTAATGCATTCATTCACTGAGATAGTTTTTCATTCACTGAGACAATTTTTCATTCAGTGAGATATGTTTTCCATTCAGTGAGATATGTTTTACATTCAGTGAGATATGTTTTACATTCAGTGAGATCAATGCCGTCTTAACGCATAGGCCCATGTCCATTCTTTTTTCGTCTCTCCATGTCCGAAGTCAGTGTCCATTCTTGTTTTCGTCTCTCCATGTCCGAAGCCAGTGTCTTTCACAGCCGTACTGTTACTACATTATAATTATTTATGCAAAACATGCTTAACAAAATTAAGAGGAAAGTAGTAAAATTGATGGTCCTAAAAAGGACCTTAATAAATAAGTTTTAAGAAAAGGATAACCTGAATCCTGACGACGTTAATTAACGTTATCGTAGTCAAATCTCGTCGTACCCTTCGCCTGTAGTGTTACTCACTGCATTCCCCAAATTGTTTAATCAATAACATTTGGGGGAACGCAGGCTTTATCTCTTCAAGGTGCGTGTCCTCATCATTTTCTAGTGATGAGGATTCAGATACGTCTTCAATTAAGACGACATGATGTTCTTCTTGCGATGAAATTTTGTCGCAGCCTCCTCCTTCTCCTTCTCCTCCTCCTGGTACAGATGATCTGGATACGTCGACGCTCACCGGACGCTAGTCTCAACCACAGTCTTAACGTGATCTGTGGTCGGAACCCTCACCACGGCTACTACTATACGATTGCCGATCGAGTTTCCATAATCTTTGCTTTTTCCTAAGAGGGTTATATAAGGCTTCGACATCTTATAGCCACTGATGACTAGGCACTCTTTCTTCATAGAGTGAAGCTTGTGGCATTGTGAACGAATATAAGACATATTTCGGTAGAAATACAGCACGTGTGTGCGTCTTTTACGCGGAACATCACTCCTGTATCTGACTTTGTCTCAGATGATCTCGTGAAGTACCCGTCCATTCTAATATATGGTCGTTTATTTATAAATTCATGGTATCTGCATTTAGATGTCTTCTTTATTTTAGCACCTTTTGTCGATTTCAGACAGTTCCCCATTTTGATATTCTTCATTGGGGCCAATCAAATACACGAACCCAAATAATAATGATACATTTTTCGGATGTCATAGAGGACAGGAATTATTTGTGACAGACGACGTGACTTTATTTTATGTTTTTTGAGATAGATACGTAATGCATTCATTCACTGAGATAGTTTTTCGTTCACTGAGATAGTTTTTCTTTCACTGAGATAGTTTTTCATTCACTGAGACAATTTTTCATTCAGTGAGATATGTTTTCCATTCAGTGAGATATGTTTTACATTCAGTGAGATATGTTTTACATTCAGTGAGATCAATGCCGTCTTAACGCATAGGCCCATGTCCATTCTTGTTTTCGTCTCTCCATGTCCGAAGTCAGTGTCCATTCTTGTTTTCGTCTCTCCATGTCCGAAGCCAGTGTCTTTCACAGCCGTACTGTTACTACATTATAATTATTTATGCAAAACATGCTTAACAAAATTAAGAGGAAAGTAGTAAAATTGATGGTCCTAAAAAGGACCTTAATAAATAAGTTTTAAGAAAAGGATAACCTGAATCCTGACGACGTTAATTAACGTTATCGTAGTCAAATCTCGTCGTACCCTTCGCCTGTAGTGTTACTCACTGCAATCACCAAATTGTTTAATCAATAACATTTGGGGGAACGCAGGCTTTATCTCTTCAAGGTGCGTGTCCTCATCATTTTCTAGTGATGAGGATTCAGATACGTCTTCAATTAAGACGACATGATGTTCTAAAGCGATGAAATTTTGTCGCAGCCTCCTCCTTCTCCTTCTTCTCCTCCTGGTACAGATGATCTGGATACGTCGACGCTCATCGGACGCTAGTCTCAACCACAGTCTTAACGTGATCTGTGGTCGGAACCCGCACCACGGCTACTACTATACGATTGCCGATCGAGTTTCCATAATCTTTGCTTTTTCCTAAGAGGGTTATATAAGGCTTCAACATCTTATAGCCACTGATGACTAGGCACTCTTTCTTCATAGAGTGAAGCTTGTGGCATTGTGAACGAATATAAGACAAAGTTCGGTAGAAATACAGCACGTGTGTGCGTCTTTTACGCGGTACATCACGCCTGTATCGGACTTTGTCTCAGATGATCTCGTGAAGTACCCGTCCATTCTAATTTATGGTCGTTTATTTATAAATTCACGGTATCTGCATTTAGATGTCTTCTTTATTTTAGCACCTTTCGTCGATTTCAAACAGTTCCCCATTTTGATATTCTTCATTGGGGCCAATCAAATACACGAACCCAAATAATAATGATACATTTATCGGATGTCACAGAGGACAGGAATTATTTGTGACAGTAGACGTGACTTTATTTTATGTTTTTTGAGATAGATACGTAATGCATTCATTCACTGAGATAGTTTTTCGTTCACTGAGATAGTTTTTCTTTCACTGAGATAGTTTTTCATTCACTGAGACAATTTTTCATTCAGTGAGATATGTTTTCCATTCAGTGAGATATGTTTTACATTCAGTGAGATATGTTTTACATTCAGTGAGATCAATGCCGTCTTAACGCATAGGCCCATGTCCATTCTTGTTTTCGTCTCTCCATGTCCGAAGTCAGTGTCCATTCTTGTTTTCGTCTCTCCATGTCCGAAGCCAGTGTCTTTCACAGCCGTACTGTTACTACATTATAATTATTTATGCAAAACATGCTTAACAAAATTAAGAGGAAAGTAGTAAAATTGATGGTCCTAAAAAGGACCTTAATAAATAAGTTTTAAGAAAAGGATAACCTGAATCCTGACGACGTTAATTAACGTTATCGTAGTCAAATCTCGTCGTACCCTTCGCCTGTAGTGTTACTCACTGCATTCCCCAAATTGTTTAATCAATAACATTTGGGGCAACGCAGGCTTTATCTCTTCAAGGTGCGTGTCCTCATCATTTTCTAGTGATGAGGATTCAAATACGTCTTCAATTAAGACGACATGATGTTCTTCTTGCTATGAAATTTATCGCAGCCTCCTCCTTCTCCTTCTTCTCCTCCTGGTACAGATGATCTGGATACGTCGACGCTCATCGGACGCTAGTCTCAACCACAGTCTTAACGTGATCTGTGGTCGGAACCCGCACCACGGCTACTACTATACGATTGCCGATCGAATTTCCATAATCTTTGCTTTTTCCTAAGAGGGTTATATAAGGCTTCGACATCTTATAGCCACTGATGACTAGGCACTCTTTCTTCATAGAGTGAAGCTTGTGGCATTGTGAACGAATATAAGACAAAGTTCGGTAGAAATACAGCACGTGTGTGCGTCTTTTACGCTGTACATCACGCCTGTATCGGACTTTGTCTCAGATGATCTCGTGAAGTACCTCTCCATTCTAATTTATGGTCGTTTATTTATAAATTCACGGTATCTGCATTTAGATGTCTTCTTTATTTTAGCACCTTTCGTCGATTTCAAACAGTTCCCCATTTTGATATTCTTCATTGGGGCCAATCAAATACACGAACCCAAATAATAATGATACATTTATCGGATGTCACAGAGGACAGGAATTATTTGTGACAGACGACGTGACTTTATTTTATGTTTTTTGAGATAGATACTCAATGCATTCATTCACTGAGATAGTTTTTCGTTCACTGAGATAGTTTTTCTTTCACTGAGATAGTTTTTCATTCACTGAGACAATTTTTCATTCAGTGAGATATGTTTTCCATTCAGTGAGATATGTTTTACATTCAGTGAGATATGTTTTACATTCAGTGAGATCAATGCCGTCTTAACGCATAGGCCCATGTCCATTCTTGTTTTCGTCTCTCCATGTCCGAAGTCAGTGTCCATTCTTGTTTTCGTCTCTCCATGTCCGAAGCCAGTGTCTTTCACAGCCGTACTGTTACTACATTATAATTATTTATGCAAAACATGCTTAACAAAATTAAGAGGAAAGTAGTAAAATTGATGGTCCTAAAAAGGACCTTAATAAATAAGTTTTAAGAAAAGGATAACCTGAATCCTGACGACGTTAATTAACGTTATCGTAGTCAAATCTCGTCGTACCCTTCGCCTGTAGTGTTACTCACTGCATTCCCCAAATTGTTTAATCAATAACATTTGGGGAAATCAGGCTTTATCTCTTCAAGGTGCGTGTCCTCATCATTTTCTAGTGATGAGGATTCAGATACGTCTTCAATTAAGACGACATGATGTTCTTCTTGCGATGAAATTTTGTCGCAGCCTCCTCCTGCTCCTTCTTCTCCTCCTGGTACAGATGATCTGGATACGTCGACGCTCATCGGACGCTAGTCTCAACCACAGTCTTAACGTGATCTGTTGTCGGAACCCGCACCACGGCTACTACTATACGATTGCCGATCGAGTTTCCATAATCTTTGCTTTTTCCTAAGAGGGTTATATAAGGCTTCGACATCTTATAGCCACTGATGACTAGGCACTCTTTCTTCATAGAGTGAAGCTTGTGGCATTGTGAACGAATATAAGACAAAGTTCGGAAGAAATACAGCACGTGTGTGCGTCTTTTACGCGGTACATCACTCCTGTATCGGACTTTGTCTCAGATGATCTCGTGAAGTACCCGTCCATTCTAATTTATGGTCGTTTATTTATAAATTCACGGTATCTGCATTTAGATGTCTTCTTTATTTTAGCACCTTTCGTCGATTTCAAACAGTTCCCCATTTTGATATTCTTCATTGGGGCCAATCAAATACACAAACCCAAATAATAATGATACATTTATCGGATGTCACAGAGGACAGGAATTATTTGTGACAGACGACGTGACTTTATTTTATCTTTTTTGAGATAGATACGTAATGCATTCATTCACTGAGATAGTTTTTCGTTCACTGAGATAGTTTTTCTTTCACTGAGATAGTTTTTCATTCACTGAGACAATTTTTCATTCAGTGAGATATGTTTTCCATTCAGTGAGATATGTTTTACATTCAGTGAGATATGTTTTACATTCAGTGAGATCAATGCGTCTTAACGCATAGGCCTATGTCCATTCTTGTTTTCGTCTCTCCATGTCCGAAGTCAGTGTCCATTCTTGTTTTCGTCTCTCCATGTCCGAAGCCAGTGTCTTTCACAGCCGTACTGTTACTACATTATAATTATTTATGCAAAACATGCTTAACAAAATTAAGAGGAAAGTAGTAAAATTGATGGTCCTAAAAAGGACCTTAATAAATAAGTTTTAAGAAAAGGATAACCTGAATCCTGACGACGTTAATTAACGTTATCGTAGTCAAATCTCGTCGTACCCTTCGCCTGTAGTGTTACTCACTGCATTCCCCAAATTGTTTAATCAATAACATTTGGGGGAACGCAGGCTTTATCTCTTCAAGGTGCGTGTCCTCATCATTTTCTAGTGATGAGGATTCAGATACGTCTTCAATTAAGACGACATGATGTTCTTCTTGCGATGAAATTTATCGCAGCCTTCTCCTTCTTCTCCTCCTGGTACAGATGATCTGGATACGTCGACGCTCATCGGACGCTAGTCTCAACCACAGTCTTAACGTGATCTGTGGTCGGAACCCGCACCACGGCTACTACTATACGATTGCCGATCGAGTTTCCATAATCTTTGCTTTTTCCTAAGAGGGTTATATAAGGCTTCGACATCTTATAGCCACTGATGACTAGGCACTCTTTCTTCATAGAGTGAAGCTTGTGGCATTGTGAACGAATATAAGACAAAGTTCGGTACAAATACAGCACGTGTGTGCGTCTTTTACGCGGTACATCACGCCTGTATCGGACTTTGTCTCAGATGATCTCGTGAAGTACCCGTCCATTCTAATTTATGGTCGTTTATTTATAAATTCACGGTATCTGCATTTAGATGTCTTCTTTATTTTAGCACCTTTCGTCGATTTCAAACAGTTCCCCATTTTGATATTCTTCATTGGGGCCAATCAAATACACGAACCCAAATAATAATGATACATTTATCGGATGTCACAGAGGACAGGAATTATTTGTGACAGACGACGTGACTTTATTTTATGTTTTTTGAGATAGATACGTAATGCATTCATTCACTGAGATAGTTTTTCGTTCACTGAGATAGTTTTTCTTTCACTGAGATAGTTTTTCATTCACTGAGACAATTTTTCATTCAGTGAGATATGTTTTCCATTCAGTAAGATATGTTTTACATTCAGTGAGATATGTTTTACATTCAGTGAGATCAATGCCGTCTTAACGCATAGGCCCATGTCCATTCTTGTTTTCGTCTCTCCATGTCCGAAGTCAGTGTCCATTCTTGTTTTCGTCTCTCCATGTCCGAAGCCAGTGTCTTTCACAGCCGTACTGTTACTACATTATAATTATTTATGCAAAACATGCTTCACAAAATTAAGAGGAAAGTAGTAAAATTGATGGTCCTAAAAAGGACCTTAATAAATAAGTTTTAAGAAAAGGATAACCTGAATCCTGACGACGTTAATTAACGTTATCGTAGTCAAATCTCGTCGTACCCTTCGCCTGTAGTGTTACTCACTGCATTCCCCAAATTGTTTAATCAATAACATTTGGGGGAACGCAGGCTTTATCTCTTCAAGGTGCGTGTCCTCATCATTTTCTAGTGATGAGGATTCAGATACGTCTTCAATTAAGACGACATGATGTTCTTCTTGCGATGAAATTTTGTCGCAGCCTTCTCCTTCTTCTCCTCCTGGTACAGATGATCTGGATACGTTGATGCTCATCGGACGCTAGTCTCAACCACAGTCTTAACGTGATCTGTGGTCGGAACCCGCACCACGGCTACTATTATACGATTGCCGATCGAGTTTCCATAATCTTTGCTTTTTCCTAAGAGGGTTATATAAGGCTTCGACATCTTATAGCCACTGATGACTAGGCACTCTTTCTTCATAGAGTGAAGCTTGTGGCATTGTGAACGAATATAAGACAAAGTTCGGTAGAAATACAGCACGTGTGTGCGTCTTTTACGCGGTACATCACGCCTGTATCGGACTTTGTCTCAGATGATCTCGTGAAGTACCCGTCCATTCTAATATATGGTCGTTTATTTATAAATTCACGGTATCTGCATTTAGATGTCTTCTTTATTTTAGCACCTTTCGTCGATTTCAAACAGTTCCCCATTTTGATATTCTTCATTGGGGCCAATCAAATACACGAACCCAAATAATAATGATACATTTATCGGATGTCACAGAGGACAGGAATTATTTGTGACAGACGACGTGACTTTATTTTATGTTTTTTGAGATAGATACGTAATGCATTCATTCACTGAGATAGTTTTTCGTTCAATGAAATAGATTTTCTTTCACTGAGATAGTTTTTCATTCACTGAGACAATTTTTCATTCAGTGAGATATGTTTTCCATTCAGTGAGATATGTTTTACATTCAGTGAGATATGTTTTACATTCAGTGAGATCAATGCCGTCTTAACGCATAGGCCCATGTCCATTCTTGTTTTCGTCTCTCCATGTCCGAAGTCAGTGTCCATTCTTGTTTTCGTCTCTCCATGTCCGAAGCCAGTGTCTTTCACAGCCGTACTGTTACTACATTATAATTATTTATGCAAAACATGCTTAACAAAATTAAGAGGAAAGTAGTAAAATTGATGGTCTTAAAAAGGACCTTAATAAATAAGTTTTAAGAAAAGGATAACCTGAATCCTGACGACGTTAATTAACGTTATCGTAGTCAAATCTCGTCGTACCCTTCGCCTGTAGTGTTACTCACTGCATTCCCCAAATTGTTTAATCAATAACATTTGGGGAAATCAGGCTTTATCTCTTCAAGGTGCGTGTCCTCATCATTTTCTAGTGATGAGGATTCAGATACGTCTTCAATTAAGACGACATGATGTTCTTCTTGCGATGAAATTTTGTCGCAGCCTCCTCCTGCTCCTTCTTCTCCTCCTGGTACAGATGATCTGGATACGTCGACGCTCATCGGACGCTAGTCTCAACCACAGTCTTAACGTGATCTGTGGTCGGAACCCGCACCACGGCTACTACTATACGATTGCCGATCGAGTTTCCATAATCTTTGCTTTTTCCTAAGAGGGTTATATAAGGCTTCGACATCTTATAGCCACTGATGACTAGGCACTCTTTCTTCATAGAGTGAAGCTTGTGGCATTGTGAACGAATATAAGACAAAGTTTGGAAGAAATACAGCACGTGTGTGCGTCTTTTACGTGGTACATCACGCCTGTATCGGACTTTGTCTCAGATGATCTCGTGAAGTACCCGTCCATTCTAATTTATGGTCGTTTATTTATAAATTCACGGTATCTGCATTTAGATGTCTTCTTTATTTTAGCACCTTCGTCGATTTCAAACAGTTCCCCATTTTGATATTCTTCATTGGGGCCAATCAAATACACGAACCCAAATAATAATGATACATTTATCGGATGTCACAGAGGACAGGAATTATTTGTGACAGACGACGTGACTTTATTTTATGTTTTTTGAGATAGATACGTAATGCATTCATTCACTGAGATAGTTTTTCGTTCACTGAGATAGTTTTTCTTTCACTGAGATAGTTTTTCATTCACTGAGACAATTTTTCATTCAGTGAGATATGTTTTCCATTCAGTGAGATATGTTTTACATTCAGTGAGATATGTTTTACATTCAGTGAGATCAATGCGTCTTAACGCATAGGCCTATGTCCATTCTTGTTTTCGTCTCTCCTTGTCCGAAGTCAGTGTCCATTCTTGTTTTCGTCTCTCCATGTCCGAAGCCAGTGTCTTTCACAGCCGTACTGTTACTACATTATAATTATTTATGCAAAACATGCTTAACAAAATTAAGAGGAAAGTAGTAAAATTGATGGTCCTAAAACGGACCTTAATAAATAAGTTTTAAGAAAAGGATAACCTGAATCCTGACGACGTTAATTAACGTTATCGTAGTCAAATCTCGTCGTACCCTTCGCCTGTAGTGTTACTCACTGCATTCCCCAAATTGTTTAATCAATAACATTTGGGGGAACGCAGGCTTTATCTCTTCAAGGTGCGTGTCCTCATCATTTTCTAGTGATGAGGATTCAGATACGTCTTCAATTAAGACGACATGATGTTCTTCTTGCGATGAAATTTTGTCGCAGCCTCCTCCTTCTCCTTCTTCTCCTCCTGGTACAGATGATCTGGATACGTCGACGCTCATCGGACGCTAGTCTCAACCACAGTCTTAACGTGATCTGTGGTCGGAACCCGCACCGCGGCTACTACTGTACGATTGCCGATCGAGTTTCCATAATCTTTGCTTTTTCCTAAGAGGGTTATATAAGGCTTCGACATCTTATAGCCACTGATGACTAGGCACTCTTTCTTCATAGATAGAGTGAAGCTTGTGGCATTGTGAACGAATATAAGACATATTTCGGTAGAAATACAGCACGTGTGTGCGTCTTTTACGCGGTACATCACGCCTGTATCGGACTTTGTCTCAGATGATCTCGTGAAGTACCCGTCCATTCTAATATATGGTCGTTTATTTATAAATTCACGGTATCTGCATTTAGATGTCTTCTTTATTTTAGCACCTTTCGTCGATTTCAAACAGTTCCCCATTTTGATATTCTTCATTGGGGCCAATCAAATACACGAACCCAAATAATAATGATACATTTATCGGATGTCACAGAGGACAGGAATTATTTGTGACAGACGACGTGACTTTATTTTATGTTTTTTGAGATAGATACGTAATGCATTCATTCACTGAGATAGTTTTTCTTTCACTGAGATAGTTTTTCATTCACTGAGACAATTTTTCATTCAGTGAAATATGTTTTCCATTCAGTGAGATATGTTTTACATTCAGTGAGATATGTTTTACATTCAGTGAGATCAATGCCGTCTTAACGCATAGGCCTATGTCCATTCTTGTTTTCGTCTCTCCATGTCCGAAGTCAGTGTCTTTCACAGCCGTACTGTTACTACATTATAATTATTTATACAAAACATGCTTAACAAAATTAAGAGGAAAGTAGTAAAATTGATGGTCCTAAAAAGGACCTTAATAAATAAGTTTTAAGAAAAGGATAACCTGAATCCTGACGACGTTAATTAACGTTATCGTAGTCAAATCTCGTTGTACCCTTCGCCTGTAGTGTTACTCACTGCATTCCCCAAATTGTTTAATCAATAACATTTGGGGGAACGCAGGCTTTATCTCTTCAAGGTGCGTGTCCTCATCATTTTCTAGTGATGAGGATTCAGATACGTCTTCAATTAAGACGACATGATGTTCTTCTTGCGATGAAATTTTGTCGCAGCCTCCTCCTTCTCCTTCTTCTCCTCCTGGTACAGATGATCTGGATACGTCGACGCTCATCGGACGCTAGTCTCAACCACAGTCTTAACGTGATCTGTGGTCGGAACCCGCACCACGGCTACTACTATACGAATGCCGATCGGGTTTCCATAATCTTTGCTTTTTCCTAAGAGGGTTATATAAGGCTTCGACATCTTATAGCCACTGATGACTAGGCACTCTTTCTTCATAGAGTGAAGCTTGTGGCATTGTGAACGAATATAAGACATATTTCGGTAGAAATACAGCACGTGTGTGCGTCTTTTACGCGGTACATCACGCCTGTATCGGACTTTGTCTCAGATGATCTCGTGAAGTACCCGTCCATTCTAATATATGGTCGTTTATTTATAAATTCACGGTATCTGCATTTAGATGTCTTCTTTATTTTAGCACCTTTCGTCGATTTCAAACAGTTCCCCATTTTGATATTCTTCATTGGGGCCAATCAAATACACGAACCCAAATAATAATGATACATTTATCGGATGTCACAGAGGACAGGAATTATTTGTGACAGACGACGTGACTTTATTTTATGTTTTTTGAGATAGATACGTAATGCATTCATTCACTGAGATAGTTTTTCGTTCACTGAGATAGTTTTTCTTTCACTGAGATAGTTTTTCATTCACTGAGACAATTTTTCATTCAGTGAGATATGTTTTCCATTCAGTGAGATATGTTTTACATTCAGTGAGATATGTTTTACATTCAGTGAGATCAATGCCGTCTTAACGCATAGGCCTATGTCCATTCTTGTTTTCGTCTCTCCATGTCCGAAGTCAGTGTCTTTCACAGCCGTACTGTTACTACATTATAATTATTTATACAAAACATGCTTAACAAAATTAAGAGGAAAGTAGTAAAATTGATGGTCCTAAAAAGGACCTTAATAAATAAGTTTTAAGAAAAGGATAACCTGAATCCTGACGACGTTAATTAACGTTATCGTAGTCAAATCTCGTTGTACCCTTCGCCTGTAGTGTTACTCACTGCATTCCCCAAATTGTTTAATCAATAACATTTGGGGGAACGCAGGCTTTATCTCTTCAAGGTGCGTGTCCTCATCATTTTCTAGTGATGAGGATTCAGATACGTCTTCAATTAAGACGACATGATGTTCTTCTTGCGATGAAATTTTGTCGCAGCCTCCTCCTTCTCCTTCTTCTCCTTCTTCTCCTCCTGGTACAGATGATCTGGATACGTCGACGCTCATCGGACGCTAGTCTCAACCACAGTCTTAACGTGATCTGTGGTCGGAACCCGCACCGCGGCTACTACTGTACGATTGCCGATCGAGTTTCCATAATCTTTGCTTTTTCCTAAGAGGGTTATATAAGGCTTCGACATCTTATAGCCACTGATGACTAGGCACTCTTTCTTCATAGATAGAGTGAAGCTTGTGGCATTGTGAACGAATATAAGACATATTTCGGTAGAAATACAGCACGTGTGTGCGTCTTTTACGCGGTACATCACGCCTGTATCGGACTTTGTCTCAGATGATCTCGTGAAGTACCCGTCCATTCTAATATATGGTCGTTTATTTATAAATTCACGGTATCTGCATTTAGATGTCTTCTTTATTTTAGCACCTTTCGTCGATTTCAAACAGTTCCCCATTTTGATATTCTTCATTGGGGCCAATCAAATACACGAACCCAAATAATAATGATACATTTATCGGATGTCACAGAGGACAGGAATTATTTGTGACAGACGACGTGACTTTATTTTATGTTTTTTGAGATAGATACGTAATGCATTCATTCACTGAGATAGTTTTTCTTTCACTGAGATAGTTTTTCATTCACTGAGACAATTTTTCATTCAGTGAGATATGTTTTCCATTCAGTGAGATATGTTTTACATTCAGTGAGATATGTTTTACATTCAGTGAGATATGTTTTACATTCAGTGAGATATGTTTTACATTCAGTGAGATCAATGCCGTCTTAACGCATAGGCCTATGTCCATTCTTGTTTTCGTCTCTCCATGTCCGAAGTCAGTGTCTTTCACAGCCGTACTGTTACTACATTATAATTATTTATACAAAACATGCTTAACAAAATTAAGAGGAAAGTAGTAAAATTGATGGTCCTAAAAAGGACCTTAATAAATAAGTTTTAAGAAAAGGATAACCTGAATCCTGACGACGTTAATTAACGTTATCGTAGTCAAATCTCGTCGTACCCTTCGCCTGTAGTGTTACTCACTGCATTCCCCAAATTGTTTAATCAATAACATTTGGGGGAACGCAGGCTTTATCTCTTCAAGGTGCGTGTCCTCATCATTTTCTAGTGATGAGGATTCAGATACGTCTTCAATTAAGACGACATGATGTTCTTCTTGCGATGAAATTTTGTCGCAGCCTCCTCCTTCTCCTTCTTCTCCTCCTGGTACAGATGATCTGGATACGTCGACGCTCATCGGACGCTAGTCTCAACCACAGTCTTAACGTGATCTGTGGTCGGAACCCGCACCACGGCTACTACTATACGAATGCCGATCGGGTTTCCATAATCTTTGCTTTTTCCTAAGAGGGTTATATAAGGCTTCGACATCTTATAGCCACTGATGACTAGGCACTCTTTCTTCATAGAGTGAAGCTTGTGGCATTGTGAACGAATATAAGACAAAGTTCGGTAGAAATACAGCACGTGTGTGCGTCTTTTACGCGGTACATCACGCCTGTATCGGACTTTGTTTCAGATGATCTCGTGAAGTACCCGTCCATTCTAATATATGGTCGTTTATTTATAAATTCACGGTATCTGCATTTAGATGTCTTCTTTATTTTAGCACCTTTCGTCGATTTCAAACAGTTCCCCATTTTGATATTCTTCATTGGGGCCAATCAAATACATGAACCCAAATAATAATGATACATTTATCGGATGTCACAGAGGACAGGAATTATTTGTGACAGACGACGTGACTTTATTTTATGTTTTTTGAGATAGATACGTAATGCATTCATTCACTGAGATAGTTTTTCGTTCACTGAGATAGTATTTCTTTCACTGAGATAGTTTTTCATTCACTGAGACAATTTTTCATTCAGTGAGATATGTTTTCCATTCAGTGAGATATGTTTTACATTCAGTGAGATATGTTTTACATTCAGTGAGATCAATGCGTCTTAACGCATAGGCCTATGTCCATTCTTATTTTCGTCTCTCCATGTCCGAAGTCAGTGTCCATTCTTGTTTTCGTCTCTCCATGTCCGAAGCCAGTGTCTTTCACAGCCGTACTGTTACTACATTATAATTATTTATGCAAAACATGCTTAACAAAATTAAGAGGAAAGTAGTAAAATTGATGGTCCTAAAACGGACCTTAATAAATAAGTTTTAAGAAAAGGATAACCTGAATCCTGACGACGTTAATTAACGTTATCGTAGTCAAATCTCGTCGTACCCTTCGCCTGTAGTGTTACTCACTGCATTCCCCAAATTGTTTAATCAATAACATTTGGGGGAACGCAGGCTTTATCTCTTCAAGGTGCGTGTCCTCATCATTTTCTAGTGATGAGGATTCAGATACGTCTTCAATTAAGACGACATGATGTTCTTCTTGCGATGAAATTTTGTCGCAGCCTCCTCCTTCTCCTTCTTCTCCTCCTGGTACAGATGATCTGGATACGTCGACGCTCATCGGACACTAGTCTCAACCACAGTCTTAACGTGATCTGTGGTCGGAACCCGCACCATGGCTACTACTGTACGATTGCCGATCAAGTTTCCATAATCTTTGCTTTTTCCTAAGAGGGTTATATAAGGCTTCGACATCTTATAGCCACTGATGACTAGGCACTCTTTCTTCATAGATAGAGTGAAGCTTGTGGCATTGTGAACGAATATAAGACATATTTTGGTAGAAATACAGCACGTGTGTGCGTCTTTTACGCGGTACATCACGCCTGTATCGGACTTTGTCTCAGATGATCTCGTGAAGTACCCGTCCATTCTAATATATGGTCGTTTATTTATAAATTCACGGTATCTGCATTTAGATGTCTTCTTTATTTTAGCACCTTTCGTCGATTTCAAACAGTTCCCCATTTTGATATTCTTCATTGGGGCCAATCAAATACACGAACCCAAATAATAATGATACATTTATCGGATGTCACAGAGGACAGGAATTATTTGTGACAGACGACGTGACTTTATTTTATGTTTTTTGAGATAGATACGTAATGCATTCATTCACTGAGATAGTTTTTCGTTCACTGAGATAGTTTTTCTTTCACTGAGATAGTTTTTCATTCACTGAGACAATTTTTCATTCAGTGAGATATGTTTTCCATTCAGTGAGATATGTTTTACATTCAGTGAGATATGTTTTACATTCAGTGAGATCAATGCCGTCTTAACGCATAGGCCTATGTCCATTCTTGTTTTCGTCTCTCCATGTCCGAAGTCAGTGTCCATTCTTGTTTTCGTCTCTCCATGTCCGAAGCCAGTGTCTTTCACAGCCGTACTGTTACTACATTATAATTATTTATGCAAAACATGCTTAACAAAATTAAGAGGAAAGTAGTAAAATTGATGGTCCTAAAACGGACCTTAATTAATAAGTTTTAAGAAAAGGATAACCTGAATCCTGACGACGTTAATTAACGTTATCGTAGTCAAATCTCGTCGTACCCTTCGCCTGTAGTGTTACTCACTGCATTCACCAAATTGTTTAATCAATAACATTTGGGGGGAACGCAGGCTTTATCTCTTCAAGGTGCGTGTCCTCATCATTTTCTAGTGATGAGGATTCAGATACGTCTTCAATTAAGACGACATGATGTTCTTCTTGCGATGAAATTTTGTCGCAGCCTCCTCCTTCTCCTTCTTCTCCTTCTTCTCCTCCTGGTACAGATGATCTGGATACGTCGACGCTCATCGGACGCTAGTCTCAACCACAGTCTTAACGTGATCTGTGGTCGGAACCCGCACCGCGGCTACTACTGTACGATTGCCGATCGAGTTTCCATAATCTTTGCTTTTTCCTAAGAGGGTTATATAAGGCTTCGACATCTTATAGCCACTGATGACTAGGCACTCTTTCTTCATAGATAGAGTGAAGCTTGTGGCATTGTGAACGAATATAAGACAAAGTTCGGTAGAAATACAGCACGTGTGTGCGTCTTTTACGCGGTACATCACGCCTGTATCGGACTTTGTCTCAGATGATCTCGTGAAGTACCCGTCCATTCTAATATATGGTCGTTTATTTATAAATTCACGGTATCTGCATTTAGATGTCTTCTTTATTTTAGCACCTTTCGTCGATTTCAAACAGTTCCCCATTTTGATATTCTTCATTGGGGCCAATCAAATACACGAACCCAAATAATAATGATACATTTATCGGATGTCACAGAGGACAGGAATTATTTGTGACAGACGACGTGACTTTATTTTATGTTTTTTGAGATAGATACGTAATGCATTCATTCACTGAGATAGTTTTTCGTTCACTGAGATAGTTTTTCTTTCACTGAGATAGTTTTTCATTCACTGAGACAATTTTTCATTCAGTGAGATATGTTTTCCATTCAGTGAGATATGTTTTACATTCAGTGAGATATGTTTTACATTCAGTGAGATCAATGCCGTCTTAACGCATAGGCCTATGTCCATTCTTGTTTTCGTCTCTCCATGTCCGAAGTCAGTGTCCATTCTTGTTTTCGTCTCTCCATGTCCGAAGCCAGTGTCTTTCACAGCCGTACTGTTACTACATTATAATTATTTATGCAAAACATGCTTAACAAAATTAAGAGGAAAGTAGTAAAATTGATGGTCCTAAAAAGGACCTTAATAAATAAGTTTTAAGAAAAGGATAACCTGAATCCTGACGACGTTAATTAACGTTATCGTAGTCAAATCTCGTCGTACCCTTCGCCTGTAGTGTTACTCACTGCATTCCCCAAATTGTTTAATCAATAAAATTTGGGGGAACGCAGGCTTTATCTCTTCAAGGTGCGTGTCCTCATCATTTTCTAGTGATGAGGATTCAGATACGTCTTCAATTAAGACGACATGATGTTCTTCTTGCGATGAAATTTTGTCGCAGCCTCCTCCTTCTCCTTCTTCTCCTCCTGGTACAGATGATCTGGATACGTCGACGCTCATCGGACGCTAGTCTCAACCACAGTCTTAACGTGATCTGTGGTCGGAACCCGTACCACGGCTACTACTATACGATTGCCGATCGAGTTTCCATAATCTTTGCTTTTTCCTAAGAGGGTTATATAAGGCTTCGACATCTTATAGCCACTGATGACTAGGCACTCTTTCTTCATAGAGTGAAGCTTGTGGCATTGTGAACGAATATAAGAGAAAGTTCGGTAGAAATACAGCACGTGTGTGCGTCTTTTACGCGGTACATCACGCCTGTATCGGACTTTGTCTCAGATGATCTCGTGAAGTACCCGTCCATTCTAATATATGGTCGTTTATTTATAAATTCACGGTATCTGCATTTAGATGTCTTCTTTATTTTAGCACCTTTCGTCGATTTCAAACAGTTCCCCATTTTGATATTCTTCATTGGGGCCAATCAAATACACGAACCCAAATAATAATGATACATTTATCGGATGTCACAGAGGACAGGAATTATTTGTGACAGACGACGTGACTTTATTTTATGTTTTTTGAGATAGATACGTAATGCATTCATTCACTGAGATAGTTTTTCGTTCACTGAGATAGTTTTTCTTTCACTGAGATAGTTTTTCATTCACTGAGACAATTTTTCATTCAGTGAGATATGTTTTCCATTCAGTGAGATATGTTTTACATTCAGTGAGATATGTTTTACATTCAGTGAGATCAATGCCGTCTTAACGCATAGGCCTATGTCCATTCTTGTTTTCGTCTCTCCATGTCCGAAGTCAGTGTCTTTCACAGCCGTACTGTTACTACATTATAATTATTTATACAAAACATGCTTAACAAAATTAAGAGGAAAGTAGTAAAATTGATGGTCCTAAAAAGGACCTTAATAAATAAGTTTTAAGAAAAGGATAACCTGAATCCTGACGACGTTAATTAACGTTATCGTAGTCAAATCTCGTCGTACCCTTCGCCTGTAGTGTTACTCACTGCATTCCCCAAATTGTTTAATCAATAACATTTGGGGGAACGCAGGCTTTATCTCTTCAAGGTGCGTGTCCTCATCATTTTCTAGTGATGAGGATTCAGATACGTCTTCAATTAAGACGACATGATGTTCTTCTTGCGATGAAATTTTGTCGCAGCCTCCTCCTTCTCCTTCTTCTCCTCCTGGTACAGATGATCTGGATACGTCGACGCTCATCGGACGCTAGTCTCAACCACAGTCTTAACGTGATCTGTGGTCGGAACCCGCACCACGGCTACTACTGTAAGATTGCCGATCAAGTTTCCATAATCTTTGCTTTTTCCTAAGAGGGTTATATAAGGCTTCGACATCTTATAGCCACTGATGACTAGGCACTCTTTCTTCATAGAGTGAAGCTTGTGGCATTGTGAACGAATATAAGAGAAAGTTCGGTAGAAATACAGCACGTGTGTGCGTCTTTTACGCGGTACATCACGCCTGTATCGGACTTTGTCTCAGATGATCTCGTGAAGTACCCGTCCATTCTAATATATGGTCGTTTATTTATAAATTCACGGTATCTGCATTTAGATGTCTTCTTTATTTTAGCACCTTTCGTCGATTTCAAACAGTTCCCCATTTTGATATTCTTCATTGGGGCCAATCAAATACACGAACCCAAATAATAATGATACATTTATCGGATGTCACAGAGGACAGGAATTATTTGTGACAGACGACGTGACTTTATTTTATGTTTTTTGAGATAGATACGTAATGCATTCATTCACTGAGATAGTTTTTCGTTCACTGAGATAGTTTTTCTTTCACTGAGATAGTTTTTCATTCACTGAGACAATTTTTCATTCAGTGAGATATGTTTTGCCATTCAGTGAGATATGTTTTACATTCAGTGAGATATGTTTTACATTCAGTGAGATCAATGCCGTCTTAACGCATAGGCCCATGTCCATTCTTGTTTTCGTCTCTCCATGTCCGAAGTCAGTGTCCATTCTTGTTTTCGTCTCTCCATGTCCGAAGCCAGTGTCTTTCACAGCCATACTGTTACTACATTATAATTATTTATGCAAAACATGCTTAACCAAATTAAGAGGAAAGTAGTAAAATTGATGGTCCTAAAACGGACCTTAATAAATAAGTTTTAAGAAAAGGATAACCTGAATCCTGACGACGTTAATTAACGTTATCGTAGTCAAATCTCGTCGTACCCTTCGCCTGTAGTGTTACTCACTGCATTCCCCAAATTGTTTAATCAATAACATTTGGGGGAACGCAGGCTTTATCTCTTCAAGGTGCGTGTCCTCATCATTTTCTAGTGATGAGGATTCAGATACGTCTTCAATTAAGACGACATGATGTTCTTCTTGCGATGAAATTTTGTCACAGCCTCCTTTCCTCCTCCTGGTACAGATGATCTGGATACGTCGACGCTCATCGGACGCTAGTCTCAACCACAGTCTTAACGTGATCTGTGGTCGGAACCCGCACCACGGCTACTACTGTACGATTGCCGATCGAGTTTCCATAATCTGTGCTTTTTCCTAAGAGGGTTATATAAGGCTTCGACATCTTATAGCCACTGATGACTAGGCACTCTTTCTTCATAGATAGAGTGAAGCTTGTGGCATTGTGAACGAATATAAGACAAAGTTCGGTAGAAATACAGCACGTGTGTGCGTCTTTTATGCGGTACATCACGCCTGTATCGGACTTTGTCTCAGATGATCTCGTGAAGTACCCGTCCATTCTAATATATGGTCGTTTATTTATAAATTCACGGTATCTGCATTTAGATGTCTTCTTTATTTTAGCACCTTTCGTCGATTTCAAACAGTTCCCCATTTTGATATTCTTCATTGGGGCCAATCAAATACACGAACCCAAATAATAATGATACATTTATCGGATGCCACAGAGGACAGGAATTATTTGTGACAGACGACGTGACTTTATTTTATGTTTTTTGAGATAGATACGTAATGCATTCATTCACTGAGATAGTTTTTCGTTCACTGAGATAGTTTTTCTTTCACTGAGATAGTTTTTCATTCACTGAGACAATTTTTCATTCAGTGAGATATGTTTTCCATTCAGTGAGATATGTTTTACATTCAGTGAGATATGTTTTACATTCAGTGAGATCAATGCCGTCTTAACGCATAGGCCCATGTCCATTCTTGTTTTTGACTCTCCATGTCCGAAGCCAGTGTCTTTCACAGCCGTACTGTTACTACATTATAATTTTTTATGCAAAACATGCTTAACCAAATTAAGAGGAAAGTAGTAAAATTGATGGTCCTAAAATGGACCTTAATAAATAAGTTTTAAGAAAAGGATAACCTGAATCCTGACGACGTTAATTAACGTTATCGTAGTCAAATCTCGTCGTACCCTTCGCCTGTAGTGTTACTCACTGCATTCCCCAAATTGTTTAATCAATAACATTTGGGGTAACGCAGGCTTTATCTCTTCAAGGTGCGTGTCCTCATCATTTTCTAGTGATGAGGATTCAGATACGTCTTCAATTAAGACGACATGATGTTCTTCTTGCGGTGAAATTTTGTCGCAGCCTCCTCCTTCTCCTTCTTCTCCTCCTGGTACAGATGATCTGGATACGTCGACGCTCATCGGACGCTAGTCTCAACCACAGTCTTAACGTGATCTGTGGTCGGAACCCGCACCACGGCTACTACTATACGATTGCCGATCGAGTTTCCATAATCTTTGCTTTTTCCTAAGAGGGTTATATAAGGCTTCGACATCTTATAGCCACTGATGACTAGGCACTCTTTCTTCATAGAGTGAAGCTTGTTGCATTGTGAACGAATATAAGACACAGTTCAGTAGAAATACAGCACGTGTGTGCGTCTTTTACGCGGTACATCACGCCTGTATCGGACTTTGTCTCAGATGATCTCGTGAAGTACCCGTCCATTCTAATATATGGTCGTTTATTTATAAATTCACGGTATCTGCATTTAGATGTCTTCTTTATTTTAGCACCTTTCGTCGATTTCAAACAGTTCCCCATTTTGATATTCTTCATTGGGGCCAATCAAATACACGAACCCAAATAATAATGATACATTTATCGGATGCCACAGAGGACAGGAATTATTTGTGACAGACGACGTGACTTTATTTTATGTTTTTTGAGATAGATACGTAATGCATTCATTCACTGAGATAGTTTTTCGTTCACTGAGATAGTTTTTCATTCACTGAGACAATTTTTCATTCAGTGAGATATGTTTTCCATTCAGTGAGATATGTTTTACATTCAGTGAGATCAATGCCGTCTTAACGCATAGGCCCATGTCCATTCTTGTTTTCGTCTCTCCATGTCCGAAGTCAGTGTCCATTCTTGTTTTCGTCTCTCCATGTCCGAAGCCAGTGTCTTTCACAGCCGTACTGTTACTACATTATAATTATTTATGCAAAACATGCTTAACCAAATTAAGAGGAAAGTAGTAAAATTGATGGTCCTAAAATGGACCTTAATAAATAAGTTTTAAGAAAAGGATAACCTGAATCCTGACGACGTTAATTAACGTTATCGTAGTCAAATCTCGTCGTACCCTTCACCTGTAGTGTTACTCACTGCATTCCCCAAATTGTTTAATCAATAACATTTGGGGGAACGCAGGCTTTATCTCTTCAAGGTGCGTGTCCTCATCATTTTCTAGTGATGAGGATTCAGATACGTCTTCAATTAAGACGACATGATGTTCTTCTTGCGTTGAAATTTTGTCGCAGCCTCCTCCTTCTCCTTCTCCTCCTCCTGGTACAGATGATCTGGATACATCGACGCTCATCGGAGCCGTGACGCTAGTCTCAACCACAGTCTTAACGTGATCTGTGGTCGGAACCCGCACCACGGCTACTACTATACGATTGCAGATCGAGTTTCCATAATCTTTGCTTTTTCCTAAGAGTGTTATATAAGGCTTCGACATCTTATAGCCACTGATGACTAAAGTGCATTTCAAATAGTTTGCCTCATTTAAAAAAAATATAGCTTATGAACCATTTGAGTTACAATGTTCATATTTTGAATGTAACCTAAGTAATCTCGTAACGTTATAGGACAAGTGAATTCATTGCAAACAAACAGCTGGTTTTTCTTCTGCGCTTGCATACCAGGTCGACAAAAAAGCGATTAAAGGTGGACAAATTTTATTCATACTTTCTGCGTGCTTACCACTTCATTTCTATTTATGAATGCTTGCATATGCTCAATATCAATTGCATTTTCATGTATGTGTTTAAAAGCACCGTTTTATAATTATTGAATAGAAAATGTACAACTTCCTTCAAAAAATGCGCACCGGAAGTATCAATTTTCATTTAATTTCGCTGTGCAATTTGGGTTTCGCACCGATTGAATCTAAATTGTCAACTTCCTGTTTGATGTAGTCACCAATCGCACTACAATAATAAGTTTGTTGCATAGGCGTGTTTTGTTAACTGTGCCTTTACAATGAGTCTGAAGTTGAAATTCTTTACTCAACAAAATATCACACATAAAATCTATCAATATTTTTGTAGAGAGGCAAAGCGAGGGAATCTATATCGCAGTATATCTAATCCTGAGAAGAGAACAATGCACTTGTTGAGTTTAAGCAAACGGTCATTTCATAGATTGTTGAAAGATGTTGAAAGTGAACTTCCAAAGAAAGAAAGACATCGAGGAAGAAAACATATGTTAGACTGCTTTGACAGAGAACTTGTGCGCAGAGAGATTTGTAAAATGTTTGATTTAGGAGAAGAGGTTATTATAAGGAAACTTAAGATGTGGCTAGAAAAAAACAACAGCATCGTTGCATCAAAAACTACATTATGGAGAAGTGTGCGAGGTTTAGGCTTCACTTTCAGGAAATATTCTTGCGGAAGAAACATCATATGTGAGAAACCTCATTTAGTAGCTGCAAGAAGCAAATATTTGCGTGAAGTCAAAGAAATGCGCAATGAAGGTTATGACATTGTGTATTTGGACGAAACCTGGATTAATGCTCACCACACAAATGAAAAAGAATGGCAGTCATTAGATGGGACGATTAAACGGTATGTACCAAGCAGCAAAGGAAAGCGCTTAATAATTGCACATGCAGGTAGCAGACATAATGGTCTGATGAAAGATGCTGAACTTGTTTTTATTGCAAAGTCGACTGACAACCAAGACTATCATGCAGAGATGAACAGTCATATATTCAGAGATTGGATTGGGAACACTGTTTTGCCTTTATTAGATAGACCATCTTGTTTGATCATGGACAATGCATCTTACCACAACAAAGTGGCACAAGAAGATAAAGTTCCAACATCATCAAGCACTAAAGATGAAATAAAGCTCTGGCTGACAAGAGAACAAATACATTTTAACGATATGTATCTTAAACCTGAATTACTCTCAATTGTTAAACAGACACAACGGGCAAAGATATTTCATATTGATAAATTAATCCAAGAATATGGTCACAGATGTTTGAGACTGCCTCCTTACCACTCACATCTAAATCCAATCGAATTAGTTTGGGCAAAAATCAAAGGACAAGTAGCAGCTGAAAATAAAACTTTCAAATTATGCGATGTGAAAGCGCTTACAAATGTTGCTATTTCAAACATAGACAAAGAGTATTGGGCTAAGTGTGAAGACCACATTTTGGGAGAGGAAGAAAAGTATTGGAAAACTGATGGCTTGTGGGTTAGTCAACCAAAAGTGGTAATAAATCTGCTGCATTCGTCTGATTCTGAATAAAAATTATATATTATAGGACAATTGACTCCAATTCTACAAAATAAACCATGTAACATTAGACACGAAAAGAGCTCTATACAACACAATTTTCCTTTCTACGTTGTGCTACCACTGTCAAACATGGTCATTAACAGCATGTGAAAAAGAGAAATCGTTACAACTGAAATGAAATGCTTAAGAAGCATAATGAATGTGTCCAGACTATATAAAATCAGAAACGAATTTAAAAGACATCGAACTGGAGTTACACCTGTACTGGATTACGGCAAGAAGCAGCAATTAAAATGGTTCAGTCATGTAAGCAGATCACCACCAAATAGCAACATTCATCGTGCCTCGACCATGAGATACAATGGTAGACGAGATAAAGGCAGAGCTAGAAAACGCTTGATTTATGACATAGCTGAAGCCACAGCAAACACCATTCAGCAAAAACACATTAGAGCATTGTCAAGGACACTCCATCCCCACTCTACACGGTATGGCATTTAGAGACAGAAAAAAGACAAGAACAAAAAAACAAAGTAAGAATGTATATCGATTGACATTATATTGACTAACAACATCTAACTAAATTATTTTAGAGACACAAATTTATTTAGATAATGCATAGTTTTAAAACGTGTCTTTCCACTAATTATCTGTCAAGACGGCGCAGTCCAGATGTTGAAAATTATTAAATGTGCAGAAAAAATACAAAATACTTTAATATTATATATTAATAATTGAAGCTATCTCCTTACATGAAAATTGAGGATACGACTCTGCCTCTCAAAAAGTGTAAAAGTTCTTAATTTACCGTACATTCTATTTTTTGTGATAAAATATATACAAATTTGGGGAAGATCAAAAGAATTGGCCGCTTTGAGGAATCTGTAATACCTGAAATAATTTAATTGATGAATTCGTTATGACATTGGAATTCTAAGGTCGCATGCAAAAAATCATGGCATTTCATAAGAGGGTTCTCGAGATATTAAAGGAAATAGGCAGGCAGATTTAGTGAAACAAACTTTAGGCACTCTTTCTTCATAGAGTGAAGCTTGTGGCATTGTGAACGAATATAAGATAAAGTTCGGTAGAAATACAGCACGTGTGTGCGTCTTGTACGCGGTACATCACGCCTGTATCGGACTTTGTCTCAGATGATCTCGTGAAGTACCCGTCCATTCTAATATATGGTCGTTTATTTATAAATTCACGGTATCTGCATTTAGATGTCTTCTTTATTTTAGCACCTTTCGTCGATTTCAAACAGTTCCCCATTTTGATATTCTTCATTGGGGCCAATCAAATACACGAACCCAAATAATAATGATACATTTATCGGATGTCACAGAGGACAGGAATTATTTGTGACAGACGACGTGACTTTATTTTATGTTTTTTGAGATAGATACGTAATGCATTCATTCACTGAGATAGTTTTTCGTTCACTGAGATAGTTTTTCTTTCACTGAGATAGTTTTTCATTCACTGAGACAATTTTTCATTCAGTGAGATATGTTTTCCATTCAGTGAGATATGTTTTACATTCAGTGAGATCAATGCCGTCTTAACGCATAGGCCCATGTCCATTCTTGTTTTCGTCTCTCCATGTCCGAAGTCAGTGTCCATTCTTGTTTTCGTCTCTCCATGTCCGAAGCCAGTGTCTTTCACAGCCGTACTGTTACTACATTATAATTATTTATGCAAAACATGCTTAACCAAATTAAGAGGAAAGTAGTAAAATTGATGGTCCTAAAATGGACCTTAATAAATAAGTTTTAAGAAAAGGATAACCTGAATCCTGACGACGTTAATTAACGTTATCGTAGTCAAATCTCGTCGTACCCTTCGCCTGTAGTGTTACTCACTGCATTCCCCAAATTGTTTAATCAATAACATTTGGGGTAACGCAGGCTTTATCTCTTCAAGGTGCGTGTCCTCATCATTTTCTAGTGATGAGGATTCAGATACGTCTTCAATTAAGACGACATGATGTTCTTCTTGCGATGAAATTTTGTCGCAGCCTCCTCCTTCTCCTTCTCCTCCTCCTGGTACAGATGATCTGGATACGTCGACGCTCATCGGAGCCGTGACGCTAGTCTCAACCATAGTCTTAACGTGATCTGTGGTCGGAACCCGCACCACGGCTACTACTATACGATTGCCGATCGAGTTTCCATAATCTTTGCTTTTTCCTAAGAGGGTTATATAAGGCTTCGACATCTTATAGCCACTGATGACTAGGCACTCTTTCTTCATAGATAGAGTGAAGCTTGTGGCATTGTGAACGAATATAAGACAAAGTTCGGTAGAAATACAGCACGTGTGTGCGTCTTTTACGCGGGACATCACGCCTGTATCGGACTTTGTCTCAGATGATCTCGTGAAGTACCCGTCCATTCTAATACGAGGCGTGTTCAAATGAAAACGGGACTTGTGGATTTATTTAAAAAGTATCATACGCAATTTAATATTTTCAACGGAATTGAACAAAGCAACCACTTGTGAATAAGAATGCACCTGGGTTCATCAGAAAAAATCTCCGTATGCATTTAGGCAAGCATCCCACTGTTTAGGTAGACGTCGAATGCCGTCCGAGAAAAAGTTGCGTGGCTGTTCTCTGAACCATGTGGTCACCGCTGTCTTCACGTCTGCGTCGCTGTTGAATCGCTGTCCCTTTAGTGCTTTCTTCAACGGTCCGAACAAATGGAAATCACACGGGGATAAATCGGGACTATAGGCTGGGTGATGAAGAACTTCCCAATTCTTCTTTGCCAATGTTTCCTGCACAATTTTTGCGACGTGCGGACGAGCGTTGTCGTGGAGAAGAATCACACCTTGAGAAAGTCTGCCTGGTCGCTTAGCCTTGATGGCCTTATGCAGCTTGTCTAAAGTGTCTTTATAATGGGCGGCATTGATGTTGACACCAGGTTCCTTAAAATCAGTCAACAAAAGCCCTTCATGGTCAAAAAATGCAGTCACCATAACCTTCCCAGCAGAAACCTGTGTCTTGAATTTTTTGGGTTTTGGTGAACCTGGATGTTTCCATTGCATGCTGTCAATTTTGCTGCTCGGTTCATAGTGGTGGCACCACGATTCATCACCTGCCACAATGCTCAACAGAAATGCATCACCCTCTGCCCTGTAACGCATCAGGTGGTTCAAACTCCACCCCATCCGTTCTTCCTTATGGTGGTCAGTCAACATCCGTGGGACCCACTGTGAACACACCTTCCGATAGTTCAATTTCTTCCGAACAACCATGTGGGCTGTCCCAATTGACATATGGAATTCTTCTGCAAGCGAACGAATGCTCCGACGACGGTCAGTCAGTACTGCTTTATCAAGCACGGCTATGGCTTCTTCTGTTGCAACAATATGCGCCTGACCTGGCCGTGCAAGATCTGCCGTTAACTCACGTCCGTCTTTAAACATACGCACCCACTCCATCACTCTGGTCCTCGACAAACATTTGTCACCATATGCTGCCTTCATTCTCCGATGAATGTCTACTGCTTGACATCCTTCAAATGAAAGAAACTGGATCACAGCACGCTGATTCACTTTGGACGGGTTCAGAATCACACCCGCCATATTGTTAACAGTCTTCTGCAGCACATATGCATGCTGGGAAGATGAACACGTGACCGTATGTAAATTATTGGATACTCATTACTATAGTCCGTTCAGAATCGTTTGCCGAGATGTTATGATTTATAATTCAAAAAGTTCTTGATGATTTCACATGAATTTTGGCATACGTTGTTAAAATGTCCATGTCGCGAAAACATATGTGTTACTTGATGTCTAGCTGTAACGGTTATTTGAAAGCGGCGAATTCTTTTGATGTTTGCCCATGTAAATATGATTTCGACCATAAACAAAATATTTTACAGTAATCTAGTGCAATGATGACCCATAGGCGTGTCCACAAAATTTTACATGGTGGCAGGTGTAAAAAAAATTTAAAATATATCTTTTGTTCGTAGAGTCAATTTGATATTGTTCCATGCTCTTGGTGTGAGTTTCACAAATGTTGTCGCTGCCTTTGAAATAAGTACATATATTTCTTCATGTAAGGAAATTTTGTCTGTAATAGTTGATCCAAGATATCTGAACTTCTGTATTGAATCAAGCGGGCTAATTTTTATAAGTAATGGTTGATGGTTTGCTTATAACATTTTTTTGAATTGCTTGGGTGGTATTGAGCAATGAAATGTTTTACAAATCAACTTGTAAATTTTGCAAATCAAACTTTTTTTAGTGTAGACTTAATCAGAGTAATGATCATTCATAATCAGACGAGTCAAATAGGTCGATTACTGTTTTCGGCTGAACAAACAACAAACCTTCCTTTTTCCAATATTCCTCTTCTTGGCGTAACACATGATCCTCACATTTCACCCAGTAGTCTTTATGTATATTTGATAGAGCCTGATTTGTAAGTGTCTCAATATCACATAATTTGAAAGTTGTATTTGTAGATGCTACGTGTCCTTTAACTTTTGCCCAAATTAGCTCTATAGGATTTAAGTGTGCATGATATGGAGGTAGTCTCAAACATCTATGACCATGTTCTTCAATTAACTTGTCTATTTTAAATATCTTTGTTCGTTGTGTCTGTTTTACAAGGTTAAGCAATTCGGGTTTCAAGTACCTGTCGGTAACTGGTATGTGTTCTTTTATGAGCCACGTTTTGATTGCATCTTTTGTACTTGATGATGTTGGGATTCTATCTTCTACGTTCACTACGTTATGGTATGAAGCATTGTCCATTATCAGACAAGAAGGTCTATCTAATATTGGAAGAATACTTTTTTCGATCCAGTCTTCGAATATGTGCCCATTCATTTCGGAGTGGTAGTCTCTATTGTCAATGGATTTTGAAATGAAAATTAGATGAGCATTCTGCAACAACCCATTATGTCTGCTACCTGCATGTGCAACTATCAAACGTTGCCCTTTACTACTTGGTACTGATCTTTTAATACTTCCATCTGCTAACTGCCATTCCTTTTCATTTGTATGATGAGCGTTGATCCAAGTTTCATCTAAATACACAATATCATAACCATTCTCGCGCATTCCCTTCACTTCACGTAAATACTTGCTTCTAAGAGCTACCAGATGTGGCTTTTCACAAATAATGTTTTTTCCACCAGCATACTTTCTAAAGGTGAAGCCTGCATTTCTTACAGTTTTCCATAATAAAGTTTTTGATATTTCAATGTCGTTATTAGTTTTCAGCCAAATCTTCAACTTTCTAAGTGTCACTTCTTCGTTTTTATCAAACATTCTACATATTTCTCTTTTTACTAGGTCCTTATCGAAACTGTCTATCTTTTCTTTCCTTCCTTGCTTTCGTGAATTTGTTGGCAATAAATATCCGCTTGCTTCCACTATTCGATCAAATGAACGTTTACACAAACCTAAAATATGCATTGTTCTCTTCTCAGGATTTGATAAAGAACAATAAAGATGTCCCTTTTTACGCTCTCTGCAGAAGTATTGATAAATCTTTATAGCAATGTTATGCTCAGTAAAATATTTCGCTTTCAGATTCATTCTCACATAGACTTGCAGAAGGTAATATGCTTAGTGCCGCCTACTTTCTGTAAATATTGAGACGTGCCTCTGACTTGTGACTTGAAATCGAGTAAATAGCCATTTTTGATTTCACATAATTCTAAGTTCAGGAAAAATAATATTTGGTGCTAAACGGGAATTTCCATATGTAACATTGCTTTATACAAATGTACAGTGGAAACAACTACTTTTAGAACGGTGCACATTCTACCGTGAGGGTCATGCCTTTATATTTAATAATCAGCTGTGAGATGTAAGCATCTACATAATCCAGCGGTTGTTTATAATTTAGATTAACTTTTTTTTAATATAGGTTAAATAAGGTATCTTTGATACTGGATCACATTTCTTTGATAAAAAAATATTTCTATAGCGACATTATTATTCTAAACCTAACTTCAAATGATCAATCCAAATGAACAATACGTTTTTGATAAAAATAATTTAACATCTCGGCAAACGATTCTGAATGGACTATAGTGCAAAATGTCATCAATATCAGTGCGCTCTATCACGCGTGGTGTAACAAGTCCCGTTTTCATTTGAACACGCCTCGTATATGGTCGTTTATTTATAAATTCACGGTATCTGCATTTAGATGTCTTCTTTATTTTAGCACCTTTCGTCGATTTCAAACAGTTCCCCATTTTGATATTCTTCATTGGGGCCAATCAAATACACGAACCCAAATAATAATGATACATTTATCGGATGTCACAGAGGACAGGAATTATTTGTGACAGACGACGTGACTTTATTTTATGTTTTTTGAGATAGATACGTAATGCATTCTTTCACTGAGATAGTTTTTCATTCACTGAGACAATTTGTCATTCAGTGAGATATGTTTTCCATTCAGTGAGATATGTTTTACATTCAGTGAGATATGTTTTACATTCAGTGAGATCAATGCCGTCTTAACGCATAGGCCCATGTCCATTCTTGTTTTTGTCTCTCCATGTCCGAAGTCAGTGTCCATTCTTGTTTTCGTCTCTCCATGACCGAAGCCATTGTCTTTCACAGCCGTATTGTTACTACATTATAATTATTTATGCAAAACATGCGTAACCAAATTAAGAGGAAAGTAGTAAAATTGATGGTCCTAAAATGGACCTTAATAAATAAGTTTTAAGAAAAGGATAACCTGAATCCTGATGACGTTAATTAACGTTATCGTAGTCAAATCTCGTTGTACCCTTCGCCTGTAGTGTTACTCACTGCATTCCCCAAATTGTTTAATCAATAACATTTGGGGGAACGCTGGCTTTATCTCATCAAGGTGCGTGTCCTCATCATTTTCTAGTGATGAGGATTCAGATACGTCTTCAATTAAGATGACATGATGTTCTTCTTGCGATGAAATTTTGTCCCAGCCTCCTCCTTCTCCTTCTCCTCCTCCTGGTACAGATGACCTGGATACGTCGACGCTCATCGGACGCTAGTCTCACCCACAGTCTTAACGTGATCTGTGGTCGGAACCCGCACCACGGCTACTACTATACGATTGCCGATCGAGTTTCCATAATCTTTGCTTTTTCCTAAGAGGGTTATATAAGGCTTCGACATCTTATAGCCACTGATGACTAGGCACTCTTTCTTCATAGAGTGAAGCTTGTGGCATTGTGAACGAATATAAGACAAAGTTCGGTAGAAATACAGCACGTGTGTGCGTCTTTTACGCGGTACATCACGCCTGTATCGGACTTTGTCTCAGATGATCTCGTGAAGTACCCGTCCATTCTAATATATGGTCGTTTATTTATAAATTCACGGTATCTGCATTTAGATGTCTTCTTTATTTTAGCACCTTTCGTCGATTTCAAACAGTTCCCCATTTTGATATTCTTCATTGGGGCCAATCAAATACACGAACCCAAATAATAATGATACATTTATCGGATGTCACAGAGGACAGGAATTATTTGTGACAGACGACGTGACTTTATTTTATGATTTTGAGATAGATACGTAATGCATTCATTCACTGAGATAGTTTTTCATTCACTGAGACAATTTTTCATTCAGTGAGATATGTTTTCCATTCAGTGAGATATGTTTTTCATTCAGTGAGATATGTTTTCCATTCAGTGAGATGTTTTACATTCAGTGAGATATGTTTTACATTCAGTGAGATGTTTTACATTCAGTGAGATAAATGCCGTCTTAACGCATAGGCCCATGTCCATTCTTGTTTTCGTCTCTCCATGTCCGAAGTCAGTGTTCATTCTTGTTTTCGTCTCTCCATGTCCGAAGCCAGTGTCTTTCAAAGCCGTACTGTTACTACATTATAATTATTTATGCAAAACATGCTTAACAAAATTAAGAGGAAAGTAGTAAAATTGATGGTCCTAAAAAGGACGTTAATAAATAAGTTTTATGTAAAGGATAACCTGAATCCTACGACGTTAATTAACGTTATCGTAGTCAAATCTCGTTGTACCCTTCGCCTGTAGTATTACTCACTGCATTCCACAAATTGTTTAATCAATAACATTTGGGGGAACGCAGGCTTTATCTCTTCAAGGTGCGTGTCCTCATCATTTTCTAGTGATGAGGATTCAGATACGTCTTCAATTAAGACGACATGATGTTCTTCTTGCGATGAAATTTTGTCGCAGCCTCCTCCTTCTCCTTCTTCTCCTCCTGGTACAGATGATCTGGATACGTCGACGCTCATCGGACGCTAGTCTCAACCACAGTCTTAACGTGATCTGTGGTCGGAACCCGCACCACGGCTACTACTGTACGATTGCCGATCGAATTTCCATAATCTTTGCTTTTTCCTAAGAGGGTTATATAAGGCTTCGACATCTTATAGCCACTGATGACTAGGCACTCTTTCTTCATAGAGTGAAGCTTGTGGCATTGTGAACGAATATAAGACAAAGTTCGGTAGAGATACAGCACGTGTGTGCGTCTTTTACGCGGTACATCACGCCTGTATCGGACTTTGTCTCAGATGATCTCGTGAAGTACCCGTCCATTCTAATATATGGTCGTTTATTTATAAATTCACGGTATCTGCATTTAGATGTCTTCTTTATTTTAGCACCTTTCGTCGATTTCAAACAGTTCCCCATTTTGATATTCTTCATTGGGGCCAATCAAATACACGAACCCAAATAATAATGATACATTTATCGGATGTCACAGAGGACAGGAATTATTTGTGACAGACGAAGTGACTTTATTTTATGTCTTTTGAGATAAGTAATGCATTCATTCACTGAGATAGTTTTTCTTTCACTGAGATAGTTTTTCTTTCACTGAGATAGTTTTTCATTCACTGAGACAATTTGTCATTCAGTGAGATATGTTTTCCATTCAGTGAGATATGTTTTACATTCAGTGAGATATGTTTTACATTCAGTGAGATCAATGCCGTCTTAACGCATAGGCCCATGTCCATTCTTGTTTTCGTCTCTCCATGTCCGAAGTCAGTGTCCATTCTTGTTTTCGTCTCTCCATGTCCGAAGCCAGTGTCTTTCACCGCCGTACTGTTACTACATTATAATTATTTATGCAAAACATGCTTAACAAAATTAAGAGGAAAGTAGTAAAATTGATGGTCCTAAAAAGGACCTTAATAAATAAGTTTTATGAAAAGGATAACCTGAATCCTGATGACGTTAATTAACGTTATCGTAGTCAAATCTCGTCGTACCCTTCGCCTGTAGTGTTACTCACTGCATTCCCCAAATTGTTTAATCAATAACATTTGGGTGAACGTTGGCTTTATCTCTTCACGGTGCGTGTCCTCATCATTTTCTAGTGATGAGGATTCAGATACGTCTTCAATTAAGACGACATGATGTTCTTCTTGCGATGAAATTTTTTCGCAGCCTCCTCCTTCTCCTCCTCCTGGTACAGATGATTTGGATACATCGACGCTCATCGGAGCCGTGACGCTAGTCTCAACCACAGTCTTAACGTGATCTGTGGTAGGAACCCGCACCACGGCTACTACTGTACGATTGCCGATCGGGTTTCCATAATCTTTGCTTTTTCCTAAGAGGGTTATATAAGGCTGCGACATCTTATAGCCACTGATGACTAGGCACTCTTTCTTCATAGATAGAGTGAAGTTTGTGGCATTGTGAACGAATATAAGACAAAGTTTGGTAGAGATACAGCACGTGTGTGCGTCTTTTACGCGGTACATCACGCCTGTAATGGACTTTGTCTCAGATGATCTCGTGAAGTACCCGTCCATTCTAATATATGGTCGTTTATTTATAAATTCACGGTATCTGCATTTAGATGTCTTCTTTATTTTAGCACCTTTCGTCGATTATCAAACACTTCCCCATTTTGATATTCTTCATTGGGGCCAATCAAATACACGAACCCAAATAATAATGATACATTTATCGGATGTCACAGAGGACAGGAATTATTTGTGACAGACGAAGTGACTTTATTTTATGTCTTTTGAGATAAGTAATGCATTCATTCACTGAGATAGTTTTTCTTTCACTGAGATAGTTTTTCTTTCACTGAGATAGTTTTTCATTCACTGAGACAATTTGTCATTCAGTGAGATATGTTTTCCATTCAGTGAGATATGTTTTACATTCAGTGAGATATGTTTTACATTCAGTGAGATCAATGCCGTCTTAACGCATAGGCCCATGTCCATTCTTGTTTTCGTCTCTCCATGTCCGAAGTCAGTGTCCATTCTTGTTTTCGTCTCTCCATGTCCGAAGCCAGTGTCTTTCACAGCCGTACTGTTACTACATTATAATTATTTATGCAAAACATGCTTAACCAAATTAAGAGGAAAGTAGTAAAATTGATGGTCCTAAAAAGGACCTTAAAAAATAAGTTTTAAGAAAAGGATAACCTGAATCCTGATGACATAATTAACGTTATCGTAGTCAAATCTCGTCGTACCCTTCGCCTGTAGTGTTACTCACTGCATTCCCCAAATTGTTTAATCAATAACATTTGGGGGAACGCAGGCTTTATCTCTTCAAGGTGCGTGTCCTCATCATTTTCTAGTGATGAGGATTCAGATACGTCTTCAATTAAGACGACATGATGTTCTTCTTGCGATGAAATTTTGTCGCAGCCTCCTCCTCCTCCTTCTCCTCCTCCTGGTACAGATGATCTGGATACGTCGACGCTCATCGGACGCTAGTCTCAACCACAGTCTTAACGTGATCTGTGGTCGGAACCCGCACCACGGCTACTACTATACGATTGCCGATCGAGTTTCCATAATCTTTGCTTTTTCCTAAGAGGGTTATATAAGGCTTCGACATCTTATAGCCACTGATGACTAGGCACTCTTTCTTCATAGATAGAGTGAAGCTTGTGGCATTGTGAACGAATATAAGACAAAGTTCGGTAGAGATACAGCATGTGTGTGCGTCTTTTACGCGGTACATCACGCCTGTATCGGACTTTGTCTCAGATGATCTCGTGAAGTACCCGTCCATTCTAATATATGGTCGTTTATTTATAAATTCACGGTATCTGCATTTAGATGTCTTCTTTATTTTAGCACCTTTCGTCGATTTCAAACAGTTCCCCATTTTGATATTCTTCATTGGGGCCAATCAAATACACGAACCCAAATAATAATGATACATTTATCGGATGTCACAGAGGACAGGAATTATTTGTGACAGACGACGTGACTTTATTTTATGTTTTTTTAGATAGATACGTAATGCATTCATTCACTGAGACAATTTTTCATTCAGTGAGATATGTTTTCCATTCAGTGAGATATGTTTTACATTCAGTGAGATCAATGCCGTCTTAACGCATAGGCCCATGTCCATTCTTGTTTTCGTCTCTCCATGTCCGAAGTCAGTGTCCATTCTTGTTTTCGTCTCTCCATGTCCGAAGCCAGTGTCTTTCACAGCCGTACTGTTACTACATTATAATTATTTATGCAAAACATGCTTAACCAAATTAAGAGGAAAGTAGTAAAATTGATGGTCCTAAAAAGGACCTTAAAAAATAAGTTTTAAGAAAAGGATAACCTGAATCCTGACGACGTTAATTAACGTTATCGTAGTCAAATCTCGTCGTACCCTTCGCCTGTAGTGTTACTCACTGCATTCCACAAATTGTTTAATCAATAACATTTGGGGGAACGCAGGCTTTATCTCTTCAAGGTGCGTGTCCTCATCATTTTCTAGTGATGAGGATTCAGATACGTCTTCAATTAAGACGACATGATGTTCTTCTTGCGATGAAATTTTGTCGCAGCCTCCTCCTTCTCCTTCTCCTCCTCCTGGTACAGATGATTTGGATACGTCGACGCTCATCGGAGCCGTGATGCTAGTCTCACCCACAGTCTTAACGTGATCTGTGGTCGGAACCCGCACCACGGCTACTACTGTACGATTGCCGATCGGGTTTCCATAATCTTTGCTTTTTCCTAAGAGGGTTATATAAGGCTTCGACATCTTATAGCCACTGATGACTAGGCACTCTTTCTTCATAGATAGAGTGAAGCTTGTGGCATTGTGAACGAATATAAGACAAAGTTTGGTAGAGATACAGCACGTGTGTGCGTCTTTTACGCGGTACATCACGCCTGTAACGGACTTTGTCTCAGATGATCTCGTGAAGTACCCGTCCATTCGAATATATGGTCGTTTATTTATAAATTCATGGTATCTGCATTTAGATGTCTTCTTTATTTTAGCACCTTTCGTCGATTTCAAACAGTTCCCCATTTTGATATTCTTCATTGGGGCCAATCAAATACACGAACCCAAATAATAATGATACATTTATCGGATGTCACAGAGGACAGGAATTATTTGTGACAGACGAAGTGACTTTATTTTATGTCTTTTGAGATAGATAAGTAATGCATTCATTCACTGAGATAGTTTTTCATTCACTGAGACAATTTTTCATTCAGTGAGATATGTTTTCCATTCAGTGAGATATGTTTTACATTCAGTGAGATCAATGCCGTCTTAACGCATAGGCCCATGTCCATTCTTGTTTCCGACTCTCCTTGTCCGAAGTCAGTGTCCATTCTTGTTTTCGTCTCTCCATGTCCGAAGCCATTGTCTTTCACAGCCGTACTGTTACTACATTATAATTATTTATGCAAAACATGCTTAACCAAATTAAGAGGAAAGTAGTAAAATTGATGGTCCTAAAAAGGACCTTAAAAAATAAGTTTTAAGAAAAGGATAACCTGAATCCTGATGACGTTAATTAACGTTATCGTAGTCAAATCTCGTCGTACCCTTCGCCTGTAGTGTTACTCACTGCATTCCCCAAATTGTTTAATCAATAACATTTGGGGGAACGCAGGCTTTATCTCTTCAAGGTGCGTGTCCTCATCATTTTCTAGTGATGAGGATTCAGATACGTCTTCAATTAAGACGACATGATGTTCTTCTTGCGATGAAATTTTGTCGCAGCCTCCTCCTTCTCCTCCTCCTGGTACAGATGATCTGGATACGTCGACGCTCATCAGAGCCGTGACGCTAGTCTCAACCACAGTCTTAACGTGATCTGTGGTCGGAACCCGCACCACGGCTACTACTGTACGATTGCCGATCGAGTTTCCATAATCTTTTCTTTTTCCTAAGATGGTTATATAAGGCTTCGACATCTTATAGCCACTGATGACTAGGCACTCTTTCTTCATAGATAGAGTGAAGCTTGTGGCAGTGTGAACGAATATAAGACATATTTCGGTAGAAATACAGCACGTGTGTGCGTCTTTTACGCGGTACATCACGCCTGTATCGGACTTTGTCTCAGATGATCTCGTGAAGTACCCGTCCATTCTAATATATGGTCGTTTATTTATAAATTCACGGTATCTGCATTTAGATGTCTTCTTTATTTTAGCACCTTTCGTCGATTTCAAACAGTTCCCCATTTTGATATTCTTCATTGGGGCCAATCAAATACACGAACCCAAATAATAATGATACATTTATCGGATGTCACAGAGGACAGGAATTATTTGTGACAGACGACGTGACTGTCAGACAGACCGTCGGGCTGGGGCCCACGAGCATAGGGGCCCCGTGCGAACATGTTTTAGGACTTTGGAAAACCCGTATAACATTTAGTATCTTTTTATAAAAATCTCATAATTTTGTGTTTATATGCGATCGGGCCCTTTAAGTTTATCAATCGCTTCCAACCTTGAACCTGGACCAATGTTCAGGAATGTCACTTACCACATTCTGTAGATTGAGGTTTAATCCCTATAATTATTTTCCCTTCAAAAAAAAGCTTTAACGCAAGTTAAGGAAATTTTGGGTCCGGAATAGCAATGCATGTGGCTGATGGGTAAAAAAAACCTGTTTTCCCTGATGTCATTGTCTTGGCCGATTACATCGAGGCGGAGGTGCGGACCGCCCCGGGCGGCATCATCCGGAGGGCTGCAAATTTATTTGCGTCCAGTCTTTCACAATCACGGACATAGTTTTTTCATGTCACAAGGGCGGAAAATTATGATTCCGCCCCGGGCGCCATTGGCCCACTCTACGCCACTGTGTACAAGTCTATGCATTTCTGCGAACCAGTCGATTTTAGTTCTTGATTAGAAATTGGCTTCACAGCAGGTGGGACATTCCCATAAGTGCTCCGCTCCAGCAGACAGACCAGTGTATGTAGACTCAGATAAATAAAATGCATTATTTACCCCCTAATCCATTATTTGTGGTTAAAGTGAATCTATAAAAAAAAAACCCAAACCCGGTATGTTTTGGTAAAAGTGAATCTATAAATAAACCCAAACCCGGTATGTTTTAGTAAAAGTGAATCTATAAATAAATCCACACCCGGTATGTTTTGGTAAAAGTGAATCTATAAATAAAAAAACATGATGATATACCTGTATACATTTTTTACTGGTTCTACTCATCGCTGGAATGTATTGACATCATATTTAGAAAACGATGTTGTGGTCAAGCGTCTGTCTGACACACGTTGGTCAGCACATTTTGATGCTGTTCATGCTTTGTGTAGGGGTTCCGACAAAATAAAACATGCACTGGATTCTATATCAGGTGACAATGAACAGCAAGTGACAAAAGGCATAAGGCGGAAGGTTTGAACAAAACATGGAACACCTTGAAACAATCTTTCTTAAAATTCTTTGGAAGGGCATTCTAGAAAGGATGAATACAACAAGCTAAGTTTTACAATCAAAGGATGTGAACATCCTAGTTGCCACAAATCTTCTTGAGTTGCTGAAAACCTATCTTCAGAAAACTAGAGACAAATTCACTGAATATGAATTCAAAGCCAGGAGTATGTGTCTAGATGCCGATTACAGTGATGGAAAAAAACGGGAACGAACCCAAGTGTCGAAGTGTGCGTTTTAGTAGGTATGATAGGCCAGGAGAAGGGTTACTTCTAAATAAGTCCGAAAAGTTTTAGGTAGAAACTTTCCTCCCTATTCTGGACACTTTAATAATTGAACTAACAAGACATGCAGAGGCGTATTCACAAATTGGAAATCTGCTTTCCTTCTTGAGTGAATTAAAAACCATTAATCTGATGCACTAAAGAAAAAATGTGAACATCTTGCCAATACGTACCACAAGGACTTGAGTTATGACGACCTTTTAAATAAATGTGAGCATCTCAACATTACATGGCTCTTGATGAACATTGCGAGACTCTTTAAAATCTGTTTTTCCGAACATTGAAATTGCACTCAGAGTGTTCATGTGCATGATGGTGTGAGCAATTGTACAGGAGAACGTTCTTTTTTAAGACAAACGTATAAAAAATCAGCTTCGTAGTACAATGGGACAGCATCGTTTGAACTGGCTTTCACTCATGAGCATAGAAAATAACATCCTGAAGATCATTGACTTCAAGCCGATAATAAAACAATTTTCTGAAAAGAAATGTCGCAAACGTGTGTTATAATAAAGTACCGTACTGAAAATTTTCTAATCTAAGTATTTTTTCCATGACAAATTTAATACCTTTGTTTGACCTTGTGTAATAGATGTAATATGTTATGGTGTTTATTATTTTAAAAAACATATGTAAATATCTGTCTGTGTGTAATTTTTTTTTGTTTTTGTAAATATCATATGTAATACTATAAAACATGTAAATAAAATCTCTTTTCTCTGTTTTTCATGTTTAATGTTGATTATAGTTGCAGTTGTACAGCATGTTTTAACAACAATTTTGTTGAAATGAGTATAGTGACAATAAAATAAATAATACATTATTTTTAAATATTATCAACCATTAATTTTTATTCCTGCGGTGGAGGGGACAGCACTATTTCTTTGCCCAGGGGCCCAAAATGGTGTAAAGACGGGTCTGAGTGAGATAGTCATGTAATTCCTTAATTCAGTAGGATGGTTATTCATTCAATGAGAAAGTTATTCATTCAATGAGAAATGAATTCAGTGAGATAGTTATTCATATAGGGTATTATTAGAGATTTATATAGAGGTTTATCTTCACTATTGCACATATTCTGCTCTTCCACTTGGTATTTTAATCTTAACATTTCAGCCGAGCCTATTTCAAGTCTAATCTTTGATTTCTGTGTTAGTGTATGTACATCCATCGCTGTATAAGTAAGATCCTCATATAGCGAGGTACGCTTACATCACTAGTTAAATAAGATCCTCATATAGTGAGGCACGCTTACATCACTATTTAAATAAGATCCTAATATAGTGAGGTACGCTTACATCACTAGTTATATAAGATCCTCATATAGTGAGGTACGCTTACATCACTAGTTAAATAAGATCCTAATATAGTGAGGTACGCTTACATCACTAGTTAAATAAGATCCTAATATAGTGAGGTACGCTTACATCACTAGTTAAATAAGATCCTAATATAGTGAGGTACGCTTACATCACTAGTTAAATAAGATCCTAATATAGTGAGGTACGCTTACATCACTGGTTATATAAGATCCTAATAAGTGAGATGACTAACACTGATAAGTAAGATGACTAACAATGTGATAGTATCTGGTTGTGGAACCCTTCACAGGCAGGGGGCTTCACAGTAAGAAGCGAGAACCCTTCACAGATAGCGAGATATTGACGGCGTGAAATGCCACACATTGCATCTCTTGGGTAAATGTTGTCACCACGGACATCGCTGACACGCAATGAAAAGGTGTGTTTATCTAAGAACGTGTCAAGCGACGATAAAACACAAACGTGTGTTTTTATAAGAACGCGTCACGCTATGATCAAGTGCAACGTTTGTTTACCTAAGAACATGTCAGATAATAGACAGACGGGAATCATACCAGGTAGAAGCTTTCTGGTTGGTCTGAGGCAACGTGGGTTTATTGTAACCAGAAGGATCAATTTCTGATTGGCCAGAAGTTTTCCTCTGGGGAAATGAAAGCTTTTGATTGGTTGGAAGTTTCTGGAAGTTTGGAGGAACTTAGGAGTGGAGGAGGAAGAGGATTGCATTATCGACTGCCGAGCAGGGCGGTCACATTTTACTCCTGAGGAAGCAGTCCCCGGAGTCAGTACTTGTCTTCCCGGAGAGACAAGTCTCAGTTTAGTCTCGCAGCTGAGACAGTCACAGAGTCAGATAGTTAGTCGGTATACTCTCTAAGACTTAGCTTATAACCCGAGTGATGCAATTCCTGGATGTGTTAGCGTAATTTGTAATCTGAGACGATTATATTATTGCCCAGTTGCAGATAATTTAGGATTAGTCTGCAGAGTTGAGGACGGACTCGAATAAGGCTAGATTGGGACTTGTGCCTTGTATTTATTTGCCTCTCTTATGAGTATGATGCTATTAATTGATGTATATCAACTTGTGTAAATAAACCCCATATTATTGTGAAGGAGTGCTTTGGTTAACTGATTGATGTCGAGCAGTATTACACAGATTTAGAACTGGTCACAGCACCAGTATTCCAGTAAGTCCTAAACGGCATTTTCTTCTGTTGCAAATTATTGTGACGCTGCAGATCTTCTTTCTGCATAGTCTGTCCAGGACAGTCAACCATATGTTTTCGGTAACAAGTTGTTTCTGTCACACATAAGTGCACAGATAATGTTACTGTTACAACACTGATGTGTAAGATAATTGATACTGATAAGTGAGATGATTGACACTGATAAGTGAGATGATTGATACTGATAAGTGAGATGATTGACACTGATATGTGAGATGATTGACACTGATAAGTGAGATGATTGACACTGATAAGTGAGATGATTGACACTGATAAGTGAGATGATTGACACTGATAAGTGAGATGATTGACACTGATAAGTGAGATGATTGACACTGATAAGTGAGATGATTGACACTGATAAGTGAGATGATTGACACTGATAAGTGAGATGATTGACACTGATAAGTGAGATGATTGACACTGATAAGTGAGATGATTGACACTGATAAGTGAGATGATTGACACTGATAAGTGAGATTATTGACACTGATAAGTGAGATGATTGACACTGATAAGTGAGATGATTGACACTGATAAGTTAGATGATTGACACTGATAAATGAGATGATTGACACTGATAAGTGAGATGATTGACACTGATAAATGAGATTATTGACACTGATAAGTGAGATGATTGACACTGATAAGTGAGATGATTGACACTGATAAGTGAGATGATTGACACTGATAAGTGAGATGGCTGACACTGATAAGTGAGATGGCTGACACTGATAAGTGAGATGATTGACACTGATAAGTGAGATGATATACATCAGCCAATTATCTTCTTGCAGTGTTATCTTATACATCAGCCAATTATCTTCTTGCAATTGTATCTTATACATCAGCCAATTATCTTCTTGCAATGTTATCTTATACATCAGCCAATTATCTTCTTGCAATGTTATCTTATACATCAGCCAATTATCTTCTTGCAATGTTATCTTATACATCAGTCAATTATATTCTTGCAATGTTATCTTATGCATCAGTCAATTATCATCTTTGTAGTTTACAAACCAGATCATTTATGCCATTGATTTTCATTGTGGGCTACATCATTTTGCTGGGGGAAGGGGGGTGGAGAAGGAGAAAATATGGACATTAGAGGGCCATGGATTCATCTAGGGGTCAACAGAAAGGTAACTAATCTAAATGACATTTAATAAGAAATTAGTAGGCCCTTAATCCATCTAGGAGGCCACAGAAAAGTATTATGAATGACATTTAATAAATTAGTGGGCCATGGATCCGCCAAGGGGGACACAGAAAGGTAACTTCTGGATAACATTTAATAAAAATACAACTCAATACTGCATTTTTCTGTTAGGAAGTTGCAGGCAGTTTGCAAGTGGCTTGAGTGATAAAAGACTTACAGGCAAAAGAGCAAGGGGTAGACCAAAAGAAACACTCAGAAGAATAATACTTGGAGAAAGTAAAACAATCAATATCCATACTATTCAAGAACTGCAAAGAATAGCTTTGAACAGACAGAATTGGAGAGATCTGACCTCTGTCCTATGCCCTAACTTCAGCGCAAAAGGGAAATGAATGAATATGTGATAAAAGATGCATGCCCTTGCTGTCACCACATCATGTACAGGGTAGGTTTTGAAATTTACTCTCCTGATAGAATCACAATAAGATAGATTAATAAATAAGCCGTGAAGAAATTTGGCATGCTTTTTCTTTGTGATCCTAAGAGGGTCACAGAAATTATTCCACAAAGGGAACACAGTCGATTAAAGGTTGGGAACAGATGATTTCAAAACTTTCTCATTATATCCCACAAAAACTATCTTTTCCATAGAAAGTAAAATGGAGTGAACACGAACTGCAGTTACCACATGGTTGAACATGTAGTTTCAGCTAGATTTAGTGGTTCTATTCTGTGTTTGTCTCTATATTGATTAAGACTCTTTGGTCAAAACATAGGTCCTATGTATTGTTCCAAATAAACCTGCTATTTAACCCTTTTATATTTTTCTAATATTCTCCTCTATTCAATCTATTTGTTTTTTCTCTGCTCTTGCTGTTTGGCATTGCAGACTATATGTTTTCGAGCTATGGCATATTTGGTCACTTGATATGCAGTATTGTTGGGGGTTAGGTTAGGGTATGTTGACTTATACCTCATCACACACCGGACATGTTCATAGGTACTCAGATCTCCACTTCAGTAAGTCTCTCAGAGTATTTAACAGGTATCTAACTTATATCTATATTCAAGGTATCTAACAGTGGATGGTTCTGGTTCTATATTGGTTCAGTACTCTTTTAGAAATCTTTGATTGATATTTTCTACGGGCCATGTACCTTTGTAAGGTCTCAATATTTTTTGAGGTCTCATCTATCTATTTGTCTTTTCTCTGATTTTGCTGTTAGGCATTGGAAAATTGAATTACAATCAGTTTTCAGGCTATGGCTTACGATCAGTTTTCAGGCTATGGCACGTTTGGTCGATATGCAATAATATTGTGATTTCTCTGAACATTGTTAACTCCTTCAATCCACCATCTTCTTGATCTTCTGACTCCTGGTGTTTGCTAATATTCTTTTACCATAGACCATCAATCAAGTGCCATGCTGAGTGGCATAGGCGATCATGCTTCTCCACAACTCTTTGTCTCTTGTGTCGTTAATCAGTTGGTGACTTACCATAGACTATACAACAACAAAAAAGCAAACAATTGCATTTAATTTTTATTTCAAATGTTTTAGAGTTATACCCAGATGTATATAAAAGTTCACACAGCGATGATAAGCCAATTCACAAACCATATTCTAAAAATTTACGCTGACCAGTCAAGTTACAGAGAATGTATCAAGTCTCAGGTGTATAAGTCACAAACAAGAATTGTTCATTTATCACTATCATTAGGTATGTTCTCAATCAAGTAAATTGCCGATGTTTTGTTTTCAGAGTATCTGATTTCCCAAGTCACATAATTGCAGCTGTTTTCAAAGTATCAGTTTTTCCAAGCTCATAATGCATAACACAGCGATGGACTGGAGTGACAGGGAAACAAAGATTAACAATATATATGAAACTTACAATATTATTGTAATATAAAAGTGATCTTAAATATTACAGACTGGTTGCCCACCTAGATTTTTCCTGGTGTTCTGACACTTCAGCCCAATATTGATTTAATATGACAGGAATATCTAAAGTCAAGAAAACACTGAAGATATCTGCTGATGATCTGTGACAGGGTTGCCAGATTATTGGAGCTGTTGATGGCCAATCTCCAAAATTGTGTCAAAATATTAATAGTACTTAATGTAAAACACAAGGTTAATGAGCTTGACAATGAATGCACAGACTATATATATTTCTTTAAAATACTAAGAAAACATAATAAACCAATTTATGAAATTCTATAATTTTAATATATACTTTTATGTATTTTGGTTTCATTGTTATGAGAGAAACAATTGCTCAGTGGAATCTCTCTATAGTGCATCCATTTATAACAAATTTCCTTATTTAACAACACTTTTCAATATCCACAATTATATTTCTTCTTTATACTGTATATAGTGAATCTGTTACAATATAAATTTTTTTTTTAAATTTGACAATCGGGACCAAGTTGTTATAATGGGATTTGACTGTAATTACTAATGTGACCAAGTATATTTTCAATTTCCGCAAGCAAAAAATTACACATTTTCAAATTGATCAAAATAAAAACTAGTCAAAATATTAATTTCATGGCCAGTGATATTTAAAATGGCTAAAATGAGTTATTAAATGGCCAACTTGGCAACCCTGATCTGTGAGCTGAAGGAGGTTTAAAGGTAAATCCATAGCAAGAAAGAAAAAATGCATCAAAGAAAACTATGTAAATCAACAGTATGCATAGCCCTGAAAGAACATCTAAGGAGTCTCAAAACCATATCTGTCAAGAAATGTCAAACCTTACTGACCCATTCTTCTAACAAATACTTTAAAAATCTGACAACTGTCAGCTCAAAAATGTAATCTGTGCAGCTCTATTATGCTCACTCAATATATTATGCTTGAATAAATTTGAAATATATCATATCACGTAACAAGCTCAATGCCAGTATTCTGTTGCACAAAACAAGTCTTCAAATTCACTATATTGCACTAAAGAACTATCTTCATATTCACAATGTTACATTAACAAGTCTTTAAATTCACTGTTAAATTACCAACAATCTTCAAATTCATAGTTGCACTAACACCATACTGCAAATTCACTGTCAGACTAAAAAAATTAGCACATTCACTGTTCCACTAATAACAATCTGCAAATTCACTGTTATACTAACAAAAATCTACAAATTCATGGTTACATTAACAAAAACCTTCACATTCTCCGTTGTTTGCTGATCCAGCTGTTCATTTGTTCAATATCCTGCATGACAGCAGATTTAGCTTAATGCTATTACATTCTCTGTAAAACTAAAAATAATCTACAAAATCACTATTACACTAACAATAACCTTCAAATTCATGGTTACAATAACACAAATCTGCAAATTCTCTGTTTAACAACAATTTTACAAATTCACTGTTACACTAACACAAATCTGCACATTACACAGGGTGTCCATAAAGTAACAGTGCACTAATTTGCACTGCTGGTGACACTAAATCACGTGAACTGAGTAATTAGTACAGTGATCTGTGTGATATTAGCATTACAACATTTATGAACAAAACACTACAACACATGTCAATTGTCATTTCTATGCAACGTATAACCTAATATAGCTACTTCTACAGCAGATCTTGGAACAAATGCATCAGGAAACTAGTGCAGACATATTTTCATAACATCTTTCATGTACCCCCATTAACAAACAGTTGCTTCACCACAAATACTGTTTGTTCAGTGGTCAGCACCATTCTTGGTTCATGAATAAAAGTGAACTCTCCAGCTAAATCTGCTGTCATGCAGGATATTGAACAAATACACAACTTTCAATGAGGTCATATATTTCTTTTCTTGTGGAACATGATTAGCAAAGTTCAAGTGGACGTCGTCTGCCATCAATGGGTGGAGTTATTGACACAATATATACCGGTAACCAGAAAGATTGCCTTTATATTCATGTCAGGGACATGAAGGTGTTGAAAGTAACGAGCGATCAAAAACACTGAAGTGTTGCCACAATCTCAATAGGTACATCAATGGATGATCTGACATAGCTAATGCATTAAAGCACCTCATTGGCTCAGAATGTTTTCAAAAATCTGAATCATGGTCGCTCTCAAGACTGTGTGAATTTAATGTAAAATCTGAACAGCGTGTAAAGAGAAATATGATAAATATATGAAGAGACTGATGATAAATTAGCATGCAACTGGAACTGTTGGCTGCTACACTCTGGTGGATTTACTGAGAGGGAGATTGGAGCAACTATGGACTTGCCCAGTGTGTACTAATAATAATCTGCAGTCATAACTCATTTATTATGACTCTATCGTGACTCTATAGACACCCTGTATGTATATCTACCAATATTCAAAACTAAATCTATATATTGCACAAATGCATGTTTAGTTTTCTCTCTGCTCCTTGTGAGATTGGACTTTAAGCATTATGTCATAAATCAAATGACCATGTAAAAGATGGATCACAGAAATCAAAGAAGCCACAGGAACAAGCTTACAAACAGCACACAAGAAAGCCATCTCCAGAGAACTCTTCCACCCCTGACACCGCAAGGCAAACAAGGGACACAGCTTGTAGATAAATAGATAGATAGTCATAAATCAAATTTTTATAATATAAAACAAAGTTTTTCTTTGTGAGCCGGATTGAACATTTCTCATGTGGTATGGGGCCAACAAGTTATTGTTTTAGTTTTTGTGGAAACACTTGTCACCAAGATCAATTATGATTCTATATTTTCTTATTTCAAGGGCCAGTGCATATGCAGTGATTTAAAAAAAGGTTGAAAAGCATAGAGGATTGATTTTATTGTACTCAAGTTACCCGATATTTACTCCATCCCTCTCAGCGAAGCAGCTTGAGATACCACTCAGTAGCTTCATAACTCAGTAGCTTCAAGCGATGATGCCCAGGAATCTCAGATAAAGTCTACTTTATAAGACATGAGTGAGATTCAAACCCCCACGATCTCTTCAGTATAAAGTGAATGGCTTAGCAACTATACCAGTTCATACAAGGGAAACCCTCCAAAGATCATACGTTTATAATAAAGTTCCCAATTGAACACTTTTAAACATTCCAATTATATTTATCCTGTATTGTTTGCACTGTATTTAGCAATTTGTATCTATTTTTCATTGGTCCGGAACATGTTGTTATAATGGGATTTAACTAGTAATTTTCCATTAGCTTGGCCAGTTAATAAAATAATACAAATGGTTCAGGGGGCCGGATTTCTCCTGTGAGTCAAAATGAAAAATCAGTGCAGGCTAATTGCAAGGAAGCAAACTGCAGTGGTTTCCCCCACGATCCGAGTGGAATAAAGCAAAATAAAAGATAACCATGCATCTTTAAAGTTAAATTATTATCATGTGCCGTGCAGGCTAGCATAGTTTATGTTGGTACAGTGGAGTTCCATTATAACAAATTGGTCCAGACCGACAAAATATTTCTGTTATAACCAAAATTTGTAATAGTTATATACATTAAGGAATAAACTAATTGGGGATTTTAGAAAAGTGTTAAATAGAAAATTTGTTATAAATGAATGAATTATAAAGGGTTTATTCTGTATCTTTCTCTACAATGACACTAGATTGTCCAGAATGTCTCCACTTTCTTATACTCTCCTCTATCTTGTACAACAAATGGTAAATAACATATTTCATTGGCTTCTGAAAGAAATTTTTCAAACATATTATAGGTGTCATAGATCTGATATTACTGCCTCCATAACAATTATATTACTCATTAAAAGAACACAAAAATGGAGACTGGTAACTCAAAGCAGGCACTTATGTGTTATCTCCCTTGGTGTTCAAACTACACAGAAGTTAGTTTTTATACAAAGATAAATTGAAAAATATTGGAGGAGATAACCAAATACAAGACCCTGCTTTGAGGACAAGTGTCTACGGTATTTTCCTGTTTAACATGGTATACAAGAAAAGGGGGAAAAGAAAACAACGCTAATATGAAAATAAATATAAATAATGGCGGGGGGGAGAAGAGAAGAAAGACAAACGAGAGCACAAACATAAAAATGGGAAACAATAATTTCTGATGACCAGTACTATATTAATTTTTATTTCATCCAGGATTGTGACAAATGTACTCTAATCAGCCATGGGTCATGTCTTTTACATGAAGTAGTTTTAGAGATATTTTCTAGCCATCCCTCCCATTATGTTATTTTGTTTCTTTAATTGGTAATGCCCTATAATTGTTCTGTTGCGGTCATTGTCATAGTTACCACTAATCATTTTGAAAAAAGCAGTTCTGAAGGTACAAAAAAAGTCAAGCTGAATCTTAATATGGCTTGCTCTGTTAATAGCATATTTATTACTACAACATAATGCAGTCTTTTAGTTTGTGCTATTTGTACCATCTTGGGGAAAGAAAAGATCCTCAGATTTTATTTAAAATAACCATATTTTTGGAAAAAGACCAAGGAGTGGTAACAGTCCTCATTTCTGTAAGAAATGATGTTTTATTAGCATGCACTGTCTGCAGGAAGTTCATTCAGAAAAGTATGACTTCAATATAAAAACATTGTTCCCACTAAACAGGAAAGTACAGTAACAAAAATGCTTCTTAATACATAAAGTTATGTTTCAGGTGGGGGAGCATGTCTGTGAGCAGGTGAAGAATCGTTGCATGATAGAATTTGATAAGTGCAAATAACAGCCAAAAAAAATCATCAAAAAGTTGAAAAATATCACTGTTAAAAACCTGAGAATAATTAATAATACATATTTATTAAAACACTCACTGAATAAGAAATTCAAGCTGATAAAATATGGAGTTATATAAGGATGTGTCATATTGCTTGATGATGTTGCAAGCAATTATGTACTCAATTACTTGATGTCACATACAAGAATTTCTTGTGATGTTACATGCAAGGATGGGCTCTTTCATTTGATGTCACATGCAAGGATGGGCTCTTTCATTTGATTTCACATGCAAGGATGGACTCTTTCATTTGATGTCACATGCAAGGATGGACTCTTTCATTTGATGTCACATGTTGATAAGTGCTCTATCACTTGATGAGCTCATCCATTTGATCCGACTACTTGAAGTAGATTGTTGGGTGAATAGTAAATTACAGCACCACAACATCTTTTAAGTTTAGACTCACTCTATCAATTTCATTGTTAACTTGGGTGGACTTGGATGCAGACTATACACAAGTCCTCACTCACAATTAGGGTGGACTTGGGTGCAGACATAACAATGAGTCTCACTCGTAACTTGGTCAACTGAGGTGCAGACTATACTCAACTATGACGAGGGGATATTTGTTCTGACAATCAACAAACAAAACTGTTAATGGCATTCACACCTTTTGGTCACAATCAAATACACCCACACCTTGTGGTCGCAATCAATGGCACAGACACCTTGTGGTCACAGTCAAAGGCACTCACACTTTGTGGTCACACTATAGATAGGAACAACCACTCTCAGGCTTTGCTTGGTACATGACCACCGTTCGGTGAAATAATTACTGAAATGACCATTATATCAAATCTTCTCCCATGGACCGCTGGATAAGCAACCATCAAATCTTCTAGGCAGTACGTCCTGCTTATTGGTATTTATTTTGCCTCTACAGTTTTGCATCAATCAATCCTTGATATCTCATTCTCTTTTTACCCACGTTCTATTACTGGTACATATTACAAGACATGGCACCTTGTTGAGGACCTTACTTGAAGGTAAAGTCCAGGGAAGGAAAGCAAGAGCTAGGCATAGAAGTGGGAGAGAAACATCACGAGATCGAAAGGTTACAGTGTAGAAGAGTGCGTTACAAGAGCAAGAGACTGGGGATTTTTGAGGTCCATTGCAGCCAGCCTTCATTGCGGAGACGGCACTGAATGAATGAATAACTGGTACTTGTCAAATCGGACGAACATATACACAATTGTCAAATTACATAAAAGTCAACATATGTTACTTGATAATGCTTTCACTAGGTCTATTCGATGCTTTTAAAGCGACAACAGAGGACAAGTTTAAACAATTTATCATGAAGAACAAGAAAATGAGTAAATAGGAACAGTTAAATTAACTATGACCAAACAAGGTGCACACAGTTGAGGTATGTTGGGAAAAATAGTGTTATATCTGCATTTTTCTTGAAACAACAGGATACTTAGAGATTATAGGGTCAACATCACGCCTGAAGCCTTTACCTGAAGATCTGGTACCCATTTCTGTACCAGGGGTTACATTAGAAGCCATTTGTAGTCTAAAATAATTTTCATTTGAACTTTTGTGTTCATTCTCAAACTCCTGCAGATTAGCATGATGTAGTCTACAGTACGCAATGCTTATCATAGTTCACAATTGACTGCAATATCTGTGCATTATGGCTTGACACATTCAATTTCAGCATGACTTCTGGATCACTATGACCCTATATGAGATGAGATGGGACAGTCAAGCCCACCATCAACATCCTGTTACACTTACATGGTAAGTCATAGTGCTGCTATTTATGCTCCCCTTCTAGGCTCTTGGAATGTGGGTGGAGTTAAACTGAAAAAAAATTGCACTTGGAACACCCAACTAGGAAGTCAGTACCCTGTTGTTTATCTGTTGCAGTTGCTGAAGACCATCTGAGCTCAACTGGGATGAACAAATAATTACTTCATTGTATTACATTGTATTACTTCACTGTGACTAATAGACCTAAGTCCTACTACACTTGTCTGAAATTTCCTTCCACACTCTAAACATGTGTGAGAGTCTGTGAGATATTAAGCAGTTTTTGCTGTTCTTCTAGCACGTTTTTGTTGAACAGCAGCTTGTCTGAGGTTCTTTGCAGAAGCTGTGCTAATCCTGAGTCTGTGATTCGTACCTGTCATGCGACACTCTTCCACAAATTCATGTCTAAAAGTGAGTCTGCAATGCCAATCATGTCTGACTTGTGACAGAATCACTCACAAATTTATGTCTACATTAAGTTGAGTCTGTGATGATAATCGTGTCTGTCTCGTGACAGAATCACCCACAAAGTTATGTCTATACTGAAGTGAGCCTGTGATGCCTTAAGTGTATTTTTCAAAGCTTCATCTATCCTTGTAGAAGCTAGTCCGAACTTCTCGATATAGCATTATATTTGTCAGACAAACATTTTTCCAGCTGACTAGGTGATCTGCCCAGCATATCTATGCCTCTGCCAGCATATCTGTGCCTTCATCATCATCATGTGTATGCTTACTTAGGTTTCCACTGTATGTTACTATCTGGTATTTGATCCCCACCAACAGAAGCTAACTATCTTAAGGAGGCAGCTTACCACTTTACTGACCAAATTCAACGGTCATTGTTCTTCCATAATATACCCTTGGTGACTATTTTGATGATCGCAGAAACCGTCATAATACTTCAGAAATACAGCAAACGAAGTGATAGTATTACTAAAAATAGCTTATCTGTGATAGAAGTCACGTGAAATGGCGGCACACACGAAATACAGTCTCTTGATGTGGTTTATGAGTATTATGCTTAAAAAATTGGAAATTCTTGTCTGTGAGTTTTTTTTTTAGGAATAGAAATTAATGTTAACTCCATGTCCAGCATTATAAGTATGATTTAATCTGGAAATAACTCTGGGGCTTTTAAATGAATTCAGAAAACACAACATTCATTACGACAGAAAATTTCATAGCTCTGTGTCATGAGGTTGATTCTATACAGATTTGTAAAGACCATGTCCTTAGATTTAGATTTGTCCATAGAAGTTCCAACCTGATCCTGAGTGTATCCAGAATTACACAATGACTGACAATTCTAGTACTTTGTTGGTTGACATTCTTTTCTGTTCATAATGATTCTCATCTCTGGTGTTGTCATATTTCAAGCCTAGCTCGTTTATTCTGGATATGGAAAAAATATTGATGTCTCAAAAATGTTAGAACATCCTTGGCAATATAAGTTGCTTGAAATTGTATCAGTGAAGTGTGACGTGAAAATGATTGAGTCTCAATACTGCTGCTTCTGGACACATAATAAACCACATCACAAAAATATATGGTTGGTTGCTGATCCAGAGGTCCATGGGCTCATGCCCTTTGACCCAACAAAAATATATAGTGGAACCCATTATAACAGAACTACTTTTGGCAGTGGTGAGACAACATACACTTGTTTTGCTTGGACATGTAATGAGACGTGATTTGCTTTCTAAAATTATTTTGCAAGGAACAGTCGAGGGAAGAAGGAGAAAATCCTGGATTGACACCATCAAGGGATGGTTTGGGCATGAATTTTCTACACTCCTCCAAATGGCTGAGAAAAGAGGTGTTTGGAGGGCATTTTGTGATGATGTCTTCACTGTGGCAACCCTACGACCCTGATGGATTATGGGATTTATTATTATAAAAAACTGGTCCTGACCATCAAAATATGTATGTTATAACCAAAATTAGCTATACAACTCTTATATGATAGTTATGTACATTAAGGAATAAACAATTGGGGATATTGATAACAGTTTGCTAAATGGGAAATTTTGTGATAAAGGAAAGCACTATTAAAGGATTACACCAGGTGTTGGCAACTTACGGCCTGCATTTTCCTGAAACAAAAATCATAACTGCTGAACTATGGTGCTCCTACAAAAATTATTCAAGTACTTATTTCAAGCCAGGTCTAGAATCATATAACTGTACTAAAATGGTGTCAATTCTGAGTATTATTACAGGTATTATAGTTGTAAAAACTAGCAGACATCACATCTTGTGGTTAAGTTTGATATTTATTACTTGCCCTTCCTGTACCCAGTTGACATTCTCAGCTCAATATCACATTTATACAAATTATAACGTGCCATTAAACATTCACATTAATTTTACTTTCGTTCAGCTTGTGACCAGCTGTGTATTTGTGAATCCGGCCCTCAGACCATATAAGGTTGCTGACCTCTGGATTACACTGTATTATTCTTTGTCTGTTATATTTTTCCAGTGCTATTATATGCTGGTGAAAAATGGACTGTTTATAGACGACGTGAGGAAACTCAATCACTTTCATACAACTTGTCTTAAAAAAATCTCAAAAACATTATGAACATCAGATGACATGATCTGGTTTTCCCTAGCATTGACACTATTCTGATACAGACATAGACTCATTGAGCAGGTCGTATGGTAAATACTATATTAATGTAATATTGCTACCAGATAATCCAACTACAAATATTAAAACCAATGTAACAAAAAAATAACAATAGACAAAGAAACAAGGACTTTTTCTACATTCCAACAGGGACCTTTATCAAGAAATGACTACAAACAGGAAACGAAAACACAAAATTATTTAATTATTAAAAATGCATTGAGATGTCCCACAACTCATCTCAGTACATCAGAAATGACAAAACATGAAAATAGTGTGAACATGTAAGTTTAGTGGCTGTTAATATCGGTGTGCGCAAATAACCTACGCACCAATGGAATATAAAAAATAAATAGAATGAGGTAAGTATGCAAGATCATCATCTACCAAAGATACTTCTCAAGGTGGCCAAAAGAAGCACTACCAAAGATACTTCTCAAGGTGGCCAAAAGAAGCACTACAAGGACTCAATAAATGCATCACTGAAAGATTTTGAAATAAGTCAAAGACATGGGAAGACTGTATGAAATAGAGCTACATTGTGCTCTACAGTCAAATAAGACACAGCATCTTGTGAAAGGAGGAATACAGTAGCTCAACAGTGGAGAATAGCTAGAAAATCTAGAGTAGATCAAAAACTAACTACCGTGGTCTCCCAATGCTCAAACTGTCCACGGACATTTGTGGCCAGAATATGGCTTATCTACAAAGTCAATAATCAAGGACATAACTCTAACTGAATATGAAAAGTAGATGTAACAAATGATCATCATATGATGAATGAACAGCAACATATTTGACCACAGGCATTGTGCCAACAGTTTTTGTAATCTCTTCATTCCGTACACTTATTCTACAAGACATTTCATTGTGAATTTGAGGATATTCCTTCTCTTCCTCTCTCTGGTCTATCATTCGGGCCTCTTCTCCTTTAACTCTCAACTGTTCCTTGCAAAATAATTTTAGAACGTGAGTCGTATGTCTCATTACATGTCCAAGCCAAATAAGTTTACAAATGACTAATCTCCATGGTCAAAAGTTGAATGAGAATTTATCCTAATCTCCGGCGAATTAGCAGATATCATGACCACACTGGACTGAACTGAGGCAAAAACTTTATGGCAGCCGCTCTGACCTGAAGAAGACTGGGAGCTTCATCCTGAAAATCTAGCAAGACCAAAAGAATCCTAATTCTGAAGAAGCAGATACCATGAAAGATAGTACATCAAAATGTATTATCTTTAATGTCATCAAATTGAGTGTTTCACTGTTGATGATAACATTTGGTGCACCACCTGCCGGGGAGCTGAACTTAAGCAACATTTAAACAGCGTTACAGTTCTGCACACACGCCATGGTTTATTTAGGCAGGCTCTCTCAGAATTTCAGCTCATCCAATGGTATGATATTGTTTGTGAACTCCAGGAAATACAAGTGATTAGCTCTTACTTCCTATGTGCAATGGGGAGGTTTATGAGCTTTCCAGAATCCGAGTCTCAACACTGCTTCGGTCAGACATTTGAACAACACTCTGCCTGACATTTATTCAGTGCTTGTCCTGTGTGCAACAGGAAGCTATATTCAAAGCTTTCTTTCATACCCTTCCAGGAGTGCATGTTCAAGTTGGTGTATCCAATACCTGAGTCATGACTCCTAATTTGAATAGGGTCATATGTGATGGGACATGTTGGCTTCTGTGTGTTCTAGAGAATGAACAGCACTTAGATCAGTCTGTCTCATGCTGGACCATTGTAGCTCTGTTGCCATTAAAGTGACTCACATACACACTATGCTGCCCTCTAGCATGTTACCTTTTCCTGATTTGGTGTGTACTCGTAAAATCACTGAATGTTAGGGACATTGGTCGCCCTTCCAATGTTTCTGCTTTTTTAAGCAGGCCAAGTCGGAATGCAGATTCCTTGCATATGTTGGATGTAATGGTGTAGAGGTTTTGGAGATATTTCTTATCTCTCTGTAGGTAATCCTCATTCAATCTACAGCGTCCACATCCACGAGCCTAAAAGTGTTAGCCAGGAATACAGAGAGAGCTGCTGTATTTCTGTTTACGGGGTGCACCATGAGGAGTTTTTTTTAGGATCTTGGTTATCTCTTAACCCTGGGTCCACACGAGAGCAATGCGAGACCCTTTGCACCCCATGGTAAGATATAGAAGATATATTTGGCTACAGAGCCTTACACTAATGCCGACGAGGTAAAAAGAATAAAAATAGGGCGGGCATTAGAAGGCAAGAATTTAACAGCATATCTAGCATCTTCCTATCCTTAACCGCACTCTTTTCTTCATTATTTTTACTTCTCTTCCTCCTATTCTCATTATACCCTATGTGTGTTTGCCTGTTGGTTCATTGTTTTTCTGATGTCTTTCGTCCTGTCGAAGGCTTTCTAGTAAAGATATCTTCTATCCTTGTGTTTCATTGCTGATATCCTGCTCACAGTCACACTTTAACGTATTTCCATTATACTCGTATTTGCCTGGTGTTGCAATACTCTTTATATTTATAGCAGGTTGGATCACTACACTGGTAATTTATCTCTTCAATAATTTTTTGTCTTGGAATCTTCTTTAATTGAACCCTTATGTGTCAGTAGCAAGAACATACAATATGAGAATGGAAACAGCAAGAGGTAGATAATTGGACAGCAGCAAGAACATACATCAGAATGGAAACAGCATAAGGCAGAGAAAGACCAAGAAGAATGTGGATTGAAGGCATTACCAACATTCTGAGACATCACAATATTACTGCATATCAAGTTACAAAACATGCTAAAGCCTGAACAGCACTTGTAATTCAATCCTGCGACGCTGTACAACAACTACAGGGAAAAGACAATCGATAGAATCTTCAAGTTCATATGCAGCCATCTTCTTACTATTTTTATTACAAACTGTACAAAATATTAAATAAATCTTGTCATACAATATACCTAGTTCCAAGAATGGCTTCAATAAGAAAATTATTAACAAAGTTGCATCAATGATGTAAGGTTTACAATGACTGAAAATTCTACTTGTAAGAGGAAGCTTTACAGGTTGATATGATACAAGCTATAAACCATGACACAATGCACTCTGTTCTCTGGACTACATCCTGTTACCTGCAGGAGTTTGAGAAAGAATGCAGAAGACGAATAGGTTGATAATGATAATAATAAAACCGACGATCCATCAGAGTCGTAGGGGTGTCACATTTAGACATTTGGTACAGAAAGATCCCCACCTATCTCTATTCTCTACCATCCTAATGAGTTTGAAAACTTCACACCTTGTCTGGTCCTTGATATTATCCAACCATGTCTTCTTCTGGCAACCTCATTGTCTTTCACCATCCATTGTACCTTGAAGAATTTCTCCTGTCATCGAGGAATTTCTCATCACGTGCCCATACCACTGGAGTTTACAAAGTTTCACGATTGTTAACAGTGGTTCTTGTTGGCCAGCTAATAAATTAATTCTATCATGTACAAACACATTGGTGTTATGTTCTCGGTACCAGATATCGGCACACTATATATAGCATTTATTTTCAAGTGCCTGAATTCTCCTTTCTAAGTCTGCAGTTTGAGTCCAAGTCTCACAACATGGGAAATACAGAAATATTGACAGAACCAAAGTTTTATATAAGTTAATCTTAACACGGGTGATGATCCTGCTTTTCCAAATGGTGGTTAATTTTGTCATGGCAGCCATGTACATTGTCAGTCTTTTCTTAACTTCACCTGTTGATTCATCTGATCTGGGCTCCCAGATAAGTAAACATAGAAACCTCCTCAAACTTTCGATCTTCTTCTTCTTTCTGTCCTCATGTACCTTTCGGTGTTGAGGAGAGTGAGTGTACGGTCTTTTGCCCTTCTATTTGCCTCTTCTGCTGTTATATTTCCGAGTGTCTCTAATACACTATCTATCCACCTTTTGCGAGGGCATTTTATGAGGGCGTCCAATAGGTTGACTGTTTTCGTATCGTTTAGGAATAAAAATAGGCTAAACCTGCTGATCCATGAACAATTTAGTTTGTTTTAGAATAAGCATGGGAAAATTTCATTTCTGGACTGTTTTAGAATAAGCATGGGAAAATGTCATTTCTGGACTGTTTTAGAATAAGCATGGGAAAATTTCATTTCTGGACTGTTTTAGAATAAGCATGGGAAAATTTCATTTCTTGACTGTTTTAGAATAAGCATGGGAAAATGTCATTTCTGGACTGTTTTAGAATAAGCATGGGAAAATTTCATTTCTGGACTGTTTTAGAATAAGCATGGGAAAATGTCATTTCTGGACTGTTCCATAAGCATGGGAAAATGTCATCTGTTGCACCTTATGTCTGTGTCTTTGTTCTTTTAAAGAAGGTAGCATATCCTATTCAGGATGTAAAAATCAACCCAGGATTTTTTGGCTGTAGTGATTTTCTTGGCAGTATCTACCATTAGTAGGTTGCCTGTGCTTTCTGAATGGTCTGGATGCACAATTGCCCGTGACTGTATTCATTCTCCTAACTTGCTCAAATGGAATTCTCAAGCCTTAACACTGCTACACAGTATTTTTCTCCCTGTGACATGACCTTCTGTCAGATTTTCCCAGCTGTCAGAAACCTTGACAAAATCATTCACTGTTGACTTGCATACATCATGTATTGCATACATCTTTGACTTGTATAATTTACATCTATGTATTGCAACTTTGGTCTGCATCTTCTAGCACACAGTGAATGTTCCCCTTACTATATTTGTTCTCAAGCCACCTGAGACATCTGTGATCTCAAGCAAACAGAGTGTGATTGAGTGTGGAGAATATTGTTGGAAGTCTGGCCCTCTGCAGGACATAAATGTTGCTAAAGTAGGAAAAATACATGTAAGAATAAAAGCTGTAGCTAAAGAATACTATCAACTGCACAGAAGCAAATCTTAAAATCCACACCTGACCATGGTAAAACTATGACTATGCCTTGTCTGGATACTGAGGGAAATATATTACTATATATGTTTTAAAGAATCTATATATAAAATACAACGTAACAATTGTAGATTTATACATAGCACATAAAACAACCATAGATGAAATATAACAAGACAACTATAGATTCATACATAAAATAGAACAACAAAATCATAGATCCATACATGAAATATAATAACACAATCATAGATTCATACATGCAATACAATAACACAATCATTGATTCCTAGATGATATAAAATAACACAATCATAGATTCCTACATGATATACAATAACACAATCATAGATTCCAACATGATATACAATAATACAATCATAGATTCCTACATGATATACAATAACACAATCATAGATTCATGCATGACAACTATAGATTTATAATTATCACAATACAACTGTAGATGTCTCCAACCAAATCAACACAAACACACCATCCATTTTCAATATTTACAAACTACATCACAATTTAAAGTGTATCTTAATCTTTTCTACCAGCTCAATCTGACCAATCTCCTCGCTAGAAAGGACTTCGAATAACGTATTCAGTTGATCTATTGCACTGCTGTTGTTTTTGTCCATATTACGCCATTTAATCAGTGCATTTACAATTTGCTGTTGAACATTCTGAAATGAAAGCAAAACAAGAAGTTCAAGTAAAATAATACAAGAATTTCAAGTAAGGTAATACAAGAATTTCAAGTAAATTAATATAAGAATTTCAAGTAAATACAAGAATTTCAAGTAAAATAATACAAGAAGTTCAAGTTAAGTAATATTTCTCTATTTCCAGCATATTTTCTCAAGATCATTGTCGACTTTGTCATGATATTAAACTATCAAATATTTTCTCACATTGTCGCCCTCCATAGATCTTCCTGGTGTAGTGATTGTGCCCTTCTGAATTATATTCATGAGGTTGTGGGTTTGAATACTATTTGAAATGTCTTGTTTACAAAATTGATTTTTTTTTGCAGTTCCAAGTGAATGATTGCTTGAAGCTATGAAGTTACATTCTATGAGTGGTACTCTAGGCAGGCGATGTGCCACTTTGTTGAGAGGGATGGAGTACTTATGAGGTAACCCATGCACTGTGAAGTCAATCCTCTATGTCTTTTCAGCCTTTGTTATGTCACCTACTGAGGATGGTGTGTGTTTGACAGTTGTTTAATGGGTCCTGTTACTTCCTTGTGTCAGTGGGATAATTACGTCAAGCGAACCTGTGTTACCTCAGTGTTGGACAGTATAAAAATCTACCAACTCTGCTAGATTTAGATATAGGGTGGCCCGAGTAGTTGTGGTCATGTGTACAGGGATGTCTGGTCTAGGAAGAAGCGGTTGGCTGCAGCTCTTATAGATCACAGAGCTTCCTTGTGATCTGTGTGCACAAGCCATATCTAGTTTTTGGTAGTATTGCAGAACTTGGAAATCTTGTAGTGTGAAATCTTGTCTTTGTGCCCTATTTCTTGTCTACGTTGTTAATGACAAAACATTGTGTGAAAAAATCATGCTGGTTTCTATGGTTTTACATAGCACGGAAAACATGTCACTAACATAAAAACACAATGTGCACTAAAAAACTGTAATATTATCATACAACACAAGTAGATCTGTAATTGCGTACAATTTCACTGCGGCACACATTATAATTTGTAAGATATTGTAATGGAAAGTTTGCTAAGAAACTACGACTTGTGCAATGCTAGGATATATAGTCCGTTTTTAATCTTGAGTGCAGAGACGGAAATCCACAACAAAATTGCATGAATTTTTGTATGTATATATATATTCTGTATATGAAACAACAATGAAATAATCTTTGTCAATGACTATTGCAGGTATGAGTTGATCTCTTGTTTTTTTCATGCAATTTGTTTTCTCTTTTGCTTTGAGGAAAAGATTTTGAGCCTTGCTATGATCTTTGACTGAAATAACTCTGTGTTCAAGATATGTGGGACTTCTTGATATTAGGTCAGTGTCATCTGCTTAACCAATTTCTGGAATCTCATGCCCTCTGATATTAAGTGATAAGAACAAAATTTTCTATAGATGGTGCAGAGATGGAGATTGCAGGAGACAGAGGTGTTTTATAAATGTGATTGAATATTGTGCAGTCATTGTGATGCTTATGCTAATGGGGGGCAACATTAAAATGAATACAATTTTAGAAGAGAACACAAAGAGTGATACAAACACAAAGTAGCTAAGGAGGAAAGTAGCACCAAGTTACAGAAACACTGAATAGATAGGTACATAACACAGGAACACAATCACTTTTGAAAAAATTACACATGAAATATCCTTCGAATATTACATTTCCTTGAATTTATACACAAAATAACATAAATCTTAGTTCATTGTATAAATATTAGCACACTGGTTCTATTGACTTGCTAGATCTGTCATAGAAGCAATGCGACAGGAGTGGGAAAGTTTTAATCTATATAAATTGGTAGCATATCATATTCAGGATGTAGCCAGGACCCAGCATTTTTTGGCTTTAGTGATTTTCTAGGCAATATAAATACATTCAGTAGTTTGTCATTGCTTCCTGAACGGTCTGGATGCACAATTGACTATGACGGAATTCGAAAATGGTACTCTAGCCATCAGAGACGGCTCTGTACCACACCGTCATAAAGTACGCAATACTATCACATAAATAGGACATTTAACATAATACTATCATACAAATAGGACATTTAACATAATACTATCATACAAATAGGACATTTAACATAATACTATCATACAAATAGGACATTTAACATAATACTATCATACAAATAGGAGATTTGAACACAATTTAATCCCACAAATAGAACATTGAACACAACTCACATGCTGGTGGTTGATTTGCAACTGATCGATCAATACTTGTTCGATGCCGAGTTGTAGAACTACTGTGGTCCATTCCGTACCGAGTTTAGTCGCAATAAAACTCAGACCTCTATCAGATAGTGCTAGATCCGCTCCAGCAAGTGGACCATCCACAGTGTCCACAGTCTTCTGCATAAAGTCTGCAGCCGCCTTGATGTACAACTCCCTGTCCTCTTGGTATTCCTCTGATGAGATAACATATTCATCATTTGAACAGAAAGTGTACAATCAGTTTTAGAAGCAGGAGACAAGATTGAGACATTTTGAAATGTAGATGATACAAAAATGAACAAATAATTAGAAGATAAGATTGAAGTAGCAGTAGCAGTATTAGTAGTAATAGTTGCAGCTGTAGTGGTAATAGTAGTAGTAGCAGCAGAAGTAGTATTAGTGGTGGTAGTAACAGCAGTAGTATTAGCAGCAGTAATAGTAGTATTAGCAGCATCAGCAGTAGTATTAGTATCAGTAAATTCAAGAAGAAAGCATGAGGATAAATGAAAAATTCCCGTTAAATTGCTGTTATCCTCAAGAATTTATTAGTATCAGCAGCAGTATCAGTAGTATTAGCAACAGCAGCAGTAATGTAGTTTGCAGACATGTTACTGCCTCTGTGGTGCAGACATGAAGTATTATCTTTATTCACGAAGGTAGGTTGATGCCATGGGACCTACTTTTACCTTACATCTATTCAAATGTATGACTCAGTAACATGGACAATGAACAAACAACTAGAAGACAGAAATGATACCTTTGAGATGTGGATATATAGAAGAATAGGGAGAACTTCATGGAAAGGGAAGAAATGAACAAAGAGGCTCTAACATTTCGTATGAAAAAAGAACAATTAAAAGAAATAAAGATCAAACAAATAAAGTTTGTTTGTTTTGCGGTCACTCCATTGTAACCATCACGGATATCCATGCGATTTCCGCCGGGAGCGTGATTACGTTGTGCCACCGTTATGCGCCTTGTAGGCCTAGCACATCCGATTTCGGCATGCCTTGACAATTCGGGTGGGCTACCCTTAGCCTGTGACAGCCTCTATATCTGTCTCCAGGCACGCGTAGTGGCGACTCTTCGCCCAGACGATTTTTGCTCTCGTCTGACTCGCACGAGGTGTTCCACTGTCTATGAACTTGCCTCGTGTAATTGGACGTGCTGTGCCTGTGCCCATTGGGTACTGAACCGTTTCTCATCCGTGAGCCTGGTTCCTTAAGGGGAAGAACTCAACAGAGGAGTACAAATACAGTATTTTGGACATATTACAAGACATGCCGAAGTTGACACCTACTTGAGGGAAGGGGAGCAAGAGCTAGGCAGAGATACAAATGTGAGAGAAACATCATGAGATGGACAGGTTACAGTTTAGCACAATGCACCACCAAAACAGGAGATAGGAAGTTGAAGGTCTGTTGCAGCTAGCCTTCATTGCTGCAATTAATGATGATCGTTTGACATGTCAAACCATATCAGTTTTCTTTCTTGAACTGTTAATATTCATAATTCTTGAAATCCCATTTATGTTTATTTGATTTCACATACATTCGTTTGTTTTACAAGGTTTATAAAATAAAAACCGGCCGAGTGCATTTATTATAAGAAGAGAAAAGGTATGGTAGCAGTTTTGTTATAATAGAGGCCCTGGTTACAGGATACGAAACAAATGAATGTATCAGGTCATCATCAGAAAGAAAACGATAGATCTATATAAGACACATACTTAGAATGAATCAAAACAGACTGCCACTATGAGCATTAAAATGGGTACCAGATGGCACAAGAAAAAGAGGAACACCAAAAGAGTAGAACTATCAAAGACTATGGGTCTCAACAACATGCAAGGAATTACAAGCAGTAGCATCACATCTCTTGAACTGTAGAGCTCTGGTTTCTGCCCCATGCATCCTATTCTGCTCTGAAGGAACATAGATAGATAGATAAATAGATAGATCATGTCTGTGACCCCATCAATCTGTCTTTTACGAGTGTGTAGTCACTGTCAGTCAGTCAGTTCCTCTTTTGCCAGTTTGGCACATAGGGTGGATGTCATAGTTCTCCATGCCTGTCAGTCAGTTGCTAGGGATTGCAGGTCTTGTGCATTTATGCCTGTTGATTTTAATTCATTTATAAATGTTCTTCTGAGCGTTGTTTTTGGTCTTCCCCATTTTCTTTTCCTGTCTGGTGTTCACATGAAGACGTGTCGTGGAATTCTGTCTTCCTTCATTATAAGTATGTCCAGCAGCATTTTCTGATGATGTTCATCACGTATTCGTGTTTTGTCTCCTCTCTTAGTATGTCGTTTGATTTGAAGTCTTTCCAATTAGTATTTGTAATTTTTCTGAGGCATCTATTCTCGAAGGCAGCTAACTTCTTATCCATTGTTGCAGTAGATTTCCAACTTTCACATCCATATGTCAATGATGGAATCACACTTGCATTGAATAGTCGCAGTTTGATGTATTTACTTGCGATCTTCTATCTCCAGATGTTTGAGAGTTTGTTGAAGGCGTTGGAGGTGAGAGCGATTCGAGTCTTGATTTCTGAGTTGGAATCCCCATCTGCTGCTATCTTGCTTTCCAAATATATGAAATTTGAAATGTTGTCTAGTATATTATCCTCTAGTTTAATTGATTCTGTCAGGCCGGTAAATTTCATGATTTTCGTTTTATGTGTGTTTATTTGAAGGCCTATCTGTTGTGCAAAATTTTTTTTTCACTGTGACAAAACAAATGTCTGTCAATAAACGTGATGTTTGAAATATATTTTCTCAATTTCACTGGATCTTTGTTAATTCGATAACAATTTTACTGTGGCCACTTGTAATTTGTATCATGTGTTTATGTAGATATAAATCTCAATTATAAATTTAGATCTACATTAGTAATAGCATTTAAAGTATCTTAAGAAACTGTATATGTAACTGCCAGTCAAACACCAACTCAATTATTTACAATACACCCCATCGAGACCAACTCCTTGAAGTGAAAACGGAGCTTAGTCCAGCCAACAGAGGCTAGACACTAAGGTTGGTCAGGCCATCCTCTACATCGAGTAGGACCACAGTCCTGATTATGATGATATTCCTCCTTCACAAGCAAAGATGAGTATGGCATGAAAAACAATAAATGCGATGAAAAAATAAATAATAATAAATTGGTAATTGTCTAATTTGGTTTGTGAGTTTGTAGATGTCTAATGAGTCCAATTCGTGCACAGAAAGTTCTATTTCAGTGCACGCAGGAGTGCTGAAGGTTCGGGGGTAGGAGAATTTTCGGATTTGTCCTTCCGCTTCTTGCGCTTGTGGATTGCCCGCAGTGTTCCTTCTTTTTCAAATTTCGTGATGTCAGCAGTGATCTGGGTGTGCAAGGCTGAGTGATCAAGTGCTGTAGTCTCCCAGGAGCAAGGATCAATGCTGCAGTGCTTGAAAATCAGTCCTACTCAAGCAATCACAGGTGTTGAAATTGGAGATGCCAGACAGAGAGGTGCACCAGCAATCATAGTATCATGCAATATGACTAGATAACGTCTTCACCACAACAACAAAAATGTACAATACACAATAAAATTAAAGAACTTACCATCTAAAGGAAAGACAAAACATGTGGGCACAGGATCATCTTGATACTTCTCACAGCACTTCAATGTGTACTCTCCCTTGGGTATCATATGTTCCAGCACATGACCCGGGTACCTATGTGGGTCATCCACACCTTTTAAAACACAATGCATACAAACTAAGTCAATGTCACATTTCAGCAGCGGCCAGTCTTTGAATAAGTTCATCGCAGCCTGACGAACATTTAGAATCAAAGACCACAACTCCTGAAGATCTGACACACCTCGTGCTTTTGTAACAACTGCTGTTCCATCGCTCCGTCTCACTCTCTCAACAAGCAGACTAGAGCTATTTTTCTGTGCAAGAACTCCATTTTTCCAGTTGACCCGATTAGCATCTAACAGAAAATTATGCAGTTTAACTGAAAGTTTTTCAAAAAAGTTTGGTGGAGTTTGGGCTTGAAATACAATTTCCATGCATAATTCATAAGTATTTGAAGGAAGTGTCATCGGCCATAGATTATTAAAGTTTACAGGTATCTCTTCCGGGAAAAACCATGGAAACTGAACAACTTGTGCAGAGCCCATAAGGGCAATTTTTGTAGAGTTTCTAAATTCAAAACATAAACTAAACTTCAGCATAATTGAAATAATCAGGTTCAAAAATGAATCCGAAGCGTCGATGCACAATTCAAAATGGATCAGCAAGTAACGAAGCAGTTCTTTTGTCAGCAGACCTCTAGTAAGGAAATCTTTCTTCATGTTATCAAATTGATTTTCTCGAAATGATAACTTTTCACCCATCTCTTGTTTATAGATAACAACATCGTGAAAGTCATGTCTGAAGACAGCACGGAGCATGTCAATTAAAGTCTCCGGGTGATGGAATACTGTGCTCTTGAGTTGTTCATTGTCATGGTACCATACAATTTCACCAGTGGAATGGAGGTATTTCAGAACCATCTCCAGGCTTCGTTCAGAAGAGCCTCCCATACCCCATGTTGATTTCTGGTTGTCTGACATGACCTGAGGATGAACAGAAATATGATAAACTTAATATAAGTACGGGAATACAAAATTAAACGATACATGATCAAGAATAATATGAGTCAAGGCCATTATCAGTAGACACTAAGGATGTCAGGGATGGACCGACCAATCTTAGTTTCCAGCCTCTGTTGGCTGGACTAAGTCCCATCTCCACTTCAAGAAGTTGGCCTCGATGAGGTCAATAAGTATATATGTGCTACAAAAACCTACTGTCACGAATAAAAAGATAATAGTAATAATTATTAAAAACAAAGAATAAGGATGAAAACTGTCAATGTTTCAATCTAAAATCTACATACGAACAAACATATAATACTGAGCCAACAGAATAAATAATATGTTCACAGTCAAGGATGTATTCATCCATCATAAAATGACAGTCAAGGAATTATTCATTCATCATAAAATGACAGTCAAGGAATAATTCATCCATCATAAAATGACAGCCAAGGACTTATTCATCCATCATAAAATGACAGTCAAGGATGTATTCATCCATCATAAAATGACAGTCAAGGATGTATTCATCCATCATAAAATGATAATCAAGGATGTATTCATCCATCATAAAATGACAGTCAAGGATGTATTCATCCATCATAAAATGAGTCAAGGATGTATTCATCCATCATAAAATGACATTCAAGGACTTATTCATCCATCATAAAACGACACATTCAAGGACTTATTCATCCATCATAAAATGACAATCAAGGACTTATTCATCCATCATAAAACGACACATTCAAGGACTTATTCATCCATCATAAAATGACAATCAAGGACTTATTCATCCATCATAAAATGACAATCAAGGACTTATTCATCCATCATAAAACGACACATTCAAGGACTTATTCATCCATCATAAAATGACAATCAAGGACTTATTCATCCATCATAAAACGACACATTCAAGGACTTATTCATCCATCATAAAACGACACATTCAAGGACTTATTCATCCATCATAAAACGACACATTCAAGGACTTATTCATCCATCATAAAACGACACATTCAAGGACTTATTCATCCATCATAAAATGACAATCAAGGACTTATTCATCCATCATAAAACGACACATTCAAGGACTTATTCATCCATCATAAAACGACACATTCAAGGACTTATTCATCCATCATAAAACGACACATTCAAGGAATTATTCATCTATCATAAAACGATACATTCAAAGACTTATTCATCCATCATAAAACGACACATTCAAGGACTTATTCATCCATCATAAAACGATACATTCAAAGACTTATTCATCCATCATAAAACGACACATTCAAGGAATTATTCATCCATCATTTACTAGCCATGATTAAATACCTGTTTAAAATATTCCTTGGTTTGGTCAAAGGTCAGAACCTTCTCCTTGTCTTGCTGTATCTGCTCCAAAAATGTGAACCAAACATCTGGAAGAGCGCTGACAGGAGCAGCCTTAAGCTTCATTATGAGGGCAGATCTGAAGTCAGCCACACCTTGCAGGTTATCTGCAGCACTAACAACGAAGATCTGATCTGGAATCTGCAATATTGTAACCTAATTAACATTCTCTTCAATAAGCATTAAAGCAAACATACAAACTACTTTACCGTCAAAATCGGATATGTTGGACCATTGGTGCATATAAAATGGTGATATAACACATTTCCATTCTCTGGACTACACACTGCTGGAAATTTAGTATGGTTATTGTATCTGCTACAAAAGAGTTCTAGCAGGAGTTTGACAACATAACACACACACTACTTATCAACAGACAACATTATTTCACCATAGAACAGGTCATTATAGACTGCCGTTCCACTTCTACTGCATAAGGATCTCATCATCTTCTTATAGTCCATGCCCTGTGGTGCTTGTTATCATGTCTGTCCACAGCCTCCTGTTTCATGAAATGCCAATCATTTCTGATGCCGATATTCTCTCATGCCACAATGCCAGACTATCCAACATTTTATCTCCTGGTCTTCCCCTAATCCGCTTGCTCTTTAACTTGCGTGTTGCTAGAACATGCTCTATTGTGTCAAAAAATGTGGACTATCTTCATTTAATGCAAGTGAGACGCTCTCATCATGGACCAAAAAGATCACCAATGTAGCCATCCTGAGAGAAATGAATGTAAAAGAAAACTGGTTAAACAGCATGGTTCTTTCCAGAAAACTACAATATTTTGGCCATATCAAACGCCAGACAGCCTAGAGAAGATCATAATGGAGGGGATGATGCCAGGGAGACGAACAAGAGGCAGACCAAGAAGAAGATGGACACAAGACATTAAAGACCACCTGAATATGACAGTAACAGAAGCAGGAAGATTAGCTCCAGATCAACAGAAGTTTTGAAAGGCTGTTATGAATGCTACATCCTGTTCAGGATACCGTATATGAGCAGCTCTCTTTTGAAATAACTTCTCGCTTGCATGATGCCTAGGCTCGAAAGGGGATAAATGAATAGCAACACTGTTTCCCATCTATGCATATTATGACAGGTGACTAAGGAGGATATAGGATAGGGCTGGCTATCACATCCCATATACGGTCAAAGGTCGTATGTGTCATACAGAAATGCACAGATAACATTACCATGACACAATGCATTCTGTCTGACTACATTCTGCTAACCTGCAGGAGTATGAGAACAAATGCAGAAGAAGAAGAATGAACTGCTTTCAAGAAATTTTCATTACACTTTGTATCTGTCCATGGTGTTCTTAGCATTTTTCTATAAAACCTACATCTCTACAGCCTCTATATAATTTTTCACTGTTCTGTTGATTGTCCAAGATTCACTTCCATACATCAGAAGTGCTTCCATATAACTACTAAGAACTCTCTTTCTCACTTCAATTGACAAACATATATTACATAGAATGTTCTTCAACTTGTAAAATGTTGCACTTGCCTGAGTAATTCTACATTTAACGTTTTAAACACACTTCTTTAATAATGATCTCATACACAGATGGATGTTCATACATGGATGTATGTTTAGTCCCAGAAGGGAGACATTCCAGTGTGGCAGCTTCACTGTATCATCGCGTCCTGTCAGCAGCGTAGTATATACTTCTAACATTCCTCTTCCCTGATGGAATTAGCCACAAAAGGACAAAGGTGTAATGTCCACTAGACTGCATTTCTTCGTTATCCATGGGGACCATTTGACAGAAGACAATAATAAGAATATCGAGACAAGACATGCAGTAACAATGATAATTTTTTTTCACAGGTGACAGGTTGTCAGCATATCCCCCCAACTTTTCTTAGTCACCCTTTCAACATGTCTGGAAAGATGAAGTTGCTCTAATCTTTGTACATTGAACTAGAACTCCACGAGCCTGTTGCCCCACACCCACACTAGAAGTACAGGACTCTGTTGCCCCACACTCAAACCTAAATTTCAGGCCCCTGTTGCCCAATGGGCAAGAAAAAGGCAAACTGTTTGCTTGAATATTATTTTGTAAATGGTATCTGTCAGCGTGATCACTACTGTGCTGTTAAATATCATAGCAATTCAAAGTGTGTCCCATCATGCAATCTGTAGTATGCAATTTTCGACATCATTGCAAAAACATCAAATCTTTTAAAATCACCTGCTTGCTGATGGGGCCTGAAAGGGGAGAAAAGAATAGCAACACTGTTACCTGCCATGAATGTTGTAGAAATCAAAAGGTTTTTAGGGTGTGGTTGGCTGTTCCATCCCATATAGGATCAAAGTGACAAAAAAGTCATGCTGAAGTTAGATGCATCAGGCTGAAAGGCACAGATATCGAAGTCAAGCTGTAAACCACGATACAGCAGCACATTCATTTCTCCAACCCACATGCTGCTAATCTGCAGGAATTTGAGAATGAACACAGAAAATATATTATCACCACTCACTGCTAAGATCGCCAGTGTCTGAGTCCAAAAGGGGAGCAAAGAATAGCAACATTTAACTACCATGCATGATGTACGAGATGACTAAGAGGTTTGAGGATGAAGTTGACTGTCTTATCCCATAGAGAGTAATAGTGACCCAGAACCCATTCTGAAGTTGGATGTATCAGGCCACAAAGGTGCTGATATCACAGCCAATTTGTAAATCATGAAAACACATTCCATTCTCTAGACTACATCCTGCTAAGATTTCTCACCTCCGATCTAGAGTTCAACATCTTCTGAAGCTTGTTTAGTTTCTCTTGCATGCGTCCAACCCCAATTTCTGGTATGCCACCGCTGACTTCCTTTGACTCTGGCTTGTCCAACTCTTCACTGATGACTGTGATCTCATTCTTAATCTGCTGTCTCTTGTTGGTCTCATCACGTCTCATCAGCCGCAGGATGTCATCAACCTTCTCTGTAACATCTTCTTTACTACACAGATCGCAGTGGGTGCCCACGATAATGATCTTAGCCCCACCTGCCCGGTCCATTATAGCCTCCAGCCAGTGACCTATCAGTTCTTCATAGTCCTGCAATTCACAATAAATGTGTTAAGTAAATATAGAAAGAAAAAAAATAGATCACAATAAGTGTGTTGAGTAAATAAATATATTTAAAAAATATCAGAAGGGTGTAAATAGCAATTTTAAGAGAAACAATACAAAGAATCACTGTATCAACCAAAAGGTTTTTATCGAGATAGGAACAAACACACACGGAATAGAACTATGAAATCAAGAGAGGACTACATGTCAGCAATGTGGGAATTGACAGGTCAGTAATACAACAAAAAGATGAGAGAGCAACAGGAATGTGAGTGGTTATATGTAGAGAAAGTATAAAAACACAAGGAACATGCACAATACAAAATACAAGTATAAAAAGTGATAGTAAAAAATAAAAAATCTTATCTGAATACAGAGTTAGAACGTCTGGATGGGAGGCCAGAAGTAAGACCAGAAAGGAAATGAAGCAGCTAGTGATGTGACATCCGGCTATGGTCAGCAGTTCTAAAACTAGGAGAGGACATGGACCAAACAACTGAAAAGCGGAGAGGTATTATAAGAATACATTTGAGAGAATGAGGTATCTAAATAATTTGTCAGTTTCTCTTTTTCCAAGTTTGGCACATAGGGCGGATGTCATAGTTCTCCATGCATGTTGGTCAGTTGCTAGGGATTGCAGGTCTTGTGTATTTATGCCTGTTGATTTTAATTCATTCATAAATGTTCTTCTGAGCATTGTTTTTGGTCTTCCCTGTTTTCTTTTCCCATCTGGTGTCCACGTAAAGGCTTGTCGTGGAATTCTGTCTTCCTTTATTCTAAGTACGTGTCTGATGTGTGTCCAGTGGCATTTTCTGATGTTTGTCAGGTATTCTTGTTTTTATAATTTATATAAGACAATTTATATAAGAAAATAGTTTATGACGGACGTTAATGGCTGCAGGTTCCAATATCCCCATAGTATCTTCATAGGCAGGTCTGTCAAGATCTTCATGACTGAGATGTCACGAGCACAACAATTGTACATTGGAAATGCAAGCATTAATTAACATCTTCCATAAATTCTTTTGACACCTTTCTCTCTCTTGTACATTCTCATGTATTCTTTCAATACCCCTCTCTCTATCTTCATTCTCCTTACTTTTCGATTGTTTGATCAATGTCTTCTCTTAGAACCATTGACCCTAGCCGGATGTCATGTCACTAGCTGCCTCATTTCCTTTCCGGTCTTACTACCAACTTCCGGCCTCCCATCCAGACATTATCCAGATAGAAGTTTAATTTTTACTATCACTTTTCATACTTGTGTTTTCTATTTTGCATATTCCTTGTGTTCTCCCATGCCACAATGTATGAAAAAATGTCTGGTCAGACTGTCTAGCATTTTCTCTCTTGGTCTTTCCCTACCCCTTTTGCTCTTCAACTTGCCTGTTGTCATGACATGTTCCACCTTCCCTCTTCTCATGTGTCTAAAACATGTGGGCCGTCTTTTCCATGCAAGTGAACAGCTATCTTTTTGAATTAACTTCTTTAAAAGATATCTTCATTGCGATTTTTATCTGTCCATGGTGTTCTTAATATTGTTCTATAAACCACATCCCTGCTGCCTTTATATAATTTTCCACAATTCTGCTGATTGTCCAAGATTCACTTCCATATATCAGAATTGGTTCTGTATAGCTTCTTTATTCCTTTATGAAAATAGTGATAAACAAATGCAGAATAGAACACTAATATAACTGAAGGCTACATGGAAATTATAATTAATTCTAGTTTAATTTCACATTATTGTTGTATGCTGCGTACTCGTGTCGTGTAATTTTGCATACATACATTCCTTTGTTTGCAAACTCTCTTATTCCCATATCTGTCAGTTTCTAGTCGATTAAGAAACTGTTTGAGGAATATATTGATGCATCCAATGTGGTACCTCTACGAAACTGGCGAATTAATAGATAGCTAGATGATAGACTAAATCCATGTAGTATACGGTTATATTATTATTCTATTCTGTGTTTGATGATCGTTCTTATAAAGACCTTTTGGTAGAAACGTCAATTTCTTATATCTTGTAATTGACGGATTTAACTAGACAGGATCTGTAATGCTAATATGATGATTATTTTTCACAACTCTTACACAACCTATGAAATTATCTGAAGTCTTAATATGATAATCATTTCTCATAACTCATATTAAACAACCTATGAAATTATCTGTAATGCTAATATGACCATCAATTCTCATATGTACATATAAATGAAGATATATTCAAGAATGACATACCTGTGAAGTGTACTTGGTCAGATCAAAGACCAGCACATGAAGGGCATCTGATGACAGAAACATATGATGTGCTGCTTGGTAAATGTGATGACCTCCAAAGTCGAGAATCTGAAAATATTCACAATTGAGATTGAGTACCTACAGGCCTGCCCAGAATGCAATGTGGCAGAGTCTACTTAGATATAGAGCATGTGTCACTCATCTTGGCTGATTCAACTTATTCAAACTTTACATTCGTCACATTGTGTATACTTCTTGTCACACAAGTCATTGAAAAGCATGAAAAGTCAGATAAGCTCAGGTGAGTGATGCAATCAGAATCCATAATCTGGAGTAGGCTGTTAATGAGGTTGATTCATAATTCAAAACTGAGCTACCAACTTGCATGAGGCAATCGCAACAAGGGTAGGTAGGAATGTGTTACATTTGGATGGAAAACAACTAAGAAATTTAAAATAAAAATATATAAAAATAGCAGATATAAATCACTGATACTTTGAATATGTTTTTCTGTATTTTGGTAGTCTGTTTTTGGTACAATCAGGGGAGAATGACCTGCACAGCTACTTATCACCACTAAAATAAGGACAATGCTCAGATCTGTGGATATTGTATAATTATGATGCAGAACAGCACAGGCAAGCTTATTAATCTGTAGCAGCCTAATGTCAACATGTTTACGCTTTCCACAGACACCCAATGTCAAAATATGTCACCATTAAGGTAGCCATTTGTAGTCATGGACAAAAATCTTCCATGCTAATTTCCCATCATGCTTTTATAATAACTATTTGCTAGAGTGACTGTCCGTGAATTTTCGCAGTAATATAAATACCCAATCGTAATTTATTTGACTTCTTCACATTTGCACGCCATACTGGTATGGACCTAACTTCAATGACTCCATTATTCAGGAATTCTCTATGGATGATGATTCACAAGACAATTTTTAAGGCTTCAGTGTTGCAGGTGCTGTTGATCAATGGTGGTTGAGGCAGATGTTGATGATATTTAAAATTATGTAAATGCTGTCATTTATGACGAGGAAATTGAGAGCCTGGTTTTCTTAAGATAGGCCTATAGATGACCTTGAAAGCTTAAGTCCTTTGTGTGTGTTTGTCCACACTATCCATGTTGGTTGTTCACAACATAACACTGACACACACAAGTAAAAAAACACCTCCAAACAATATCCAGCATCCACTTGTCTCCAAATTTGAAATCAATAACGCAATAAATAAAAACATTACATAAAATATCATACATCCAGAAAAAGCAGAAATCATAAAAAATGGTAGAGTGCCAGAGGAAGTATTATTTTTCTCTGGGTAGCTACAGATTAAGAACATTGTCACACAACACCTCGCTCGCGACATGGAAGAGAGTTGTGTATCCCTGGGAACAATATGAGGTTATAGATATCACACAAAAACAAGTCTAACAGAAAACACTGACCTGAACTCTGAGTCGTGATTCAGGCTCCCATAAATGCCGTTCCATTACCCAGGTACGTTCATGGTCTGCTGCCAGCCGTGACCTACCAAACATGAGAGCTTGACGCAAACTTGTTTTACCAGCTCTAGCTGCACCTATTAATATCATCTTCCATCTGTGGTGAGCCTCCTTGAGTCTGATACCTTTTAATTTAAAAAAAAAATACTGTTGTATTAGGATTTCCTAATTTAGTAGCGTAACCATATGCCTAAAGTTGTATTTACAATTCTTAATTGGCAGTTATGTTTTGTTTCATTAAAAAAAATCTGAATTTTTAATTCATACTGTCTCTACTTATTTGCCGCAGTTTGTTAGAAGATTTATATTTATTTTGCACTATGAATAAAGTGTCACAGGTGAAAACAAGGGGCCTATGCATTCCAGTTACAGGTTATGAGCCTTACAATAGTTATACCTAGTGCTTTATCTAGTCTATAGAATTTTTAATTTTGGTAATGAGTAGTGTAAACCGTGAGTTTTAATAATGAGCGTAAATAGTGAGCTTGCTTACTATCACCGGGTTACTGCGTGCCGGGTTTGAAAACCACATCTGGACAATAACAATTATCCGGGTCCTGATTTCTCGTCTGACCACTCTTCCAGTCGACTTAACTGTAAACAGGTACCTGACGCACGAGTTAGGGAAGTAAAGACACCAAGAAAGGGAACTGGCCACTCCATCTAATAGTTGCTGCAGCTTAGAACATGAACATTTTTCATCCCCGACGGCACGTTGCTGTCATGGAAAATACTGTTATAGTTTAAACCAGCAAACTGATCAGAACATTTTCTTATCTGTAAAGAATGATTTACAATAATCAAATGTGCACTGCATTTTATACAAGAAAATGAAGTCTTTTGTGTAATAGACCTATGTATTAATTATCAATCGAGGACAACTAGACCTACATTATTTTTATTTTAACAGGGGAGAAGGGTGTTACAATACAGTAATTATTGCTAATACAGATGTTTTTTTATAAGAATACGGATATATATATATTTACAAAAATATAAGAATTGATTAATAATAAAAAAAACAAGCTGACGTGAGTGTTAATTATCCATGTTTCTGAGCCATACATGAATGTAGAATAGATGTAGCACATTTATCATACCTACTAATTTTTGATACAGACAAACACATCTGAAATATGAAAGCATACTTAAATTACTGCATTTAAATGCTTTTGTCTAGAAATTTCAAAAGAATCAACAAAGGTTGATAACAGTGGCCCCACAATAGGCCACGGAAATTTGCATGAAGGACATACAATAATCTTTTAATTGGGGGAGGGGGGCATAGGTAACCACTTAAACAATTATCAATTTTAAAAAAAACCTTGATGGCTTGTAAAGGAAATTAATGGCCTTTTTTTAAAGGCACCAGAAGGGGTCAAAGAGGTAAATTTGCCCCAAAAAGTGGTAACTGGTCCAAAAAAAGGTTGAGAACCACTAGTCTATAACTTTGTTAGATCAAAATGTGTACACAAATAGTCTATACATAACACAGAAAGCATACATCAAATATACAAAGTCAAGAATAACCAAGGACAATATCTCCATTATAAAGAAGATCCACTCATACATAAAAGAGGCCACAAAAATATTAACACCATGACACATCAAGCATTCCGTAATAGGTGACTGAGTCAGTTAAGTTATGCTATCTTGTGGGAAATCAAATCAAAAGATTGTTCAAAAATATAACTGCTGAGCTAAAATGTGCAAATATTCTAGTTTTTATGTAACCTAGATGGCAGAGTGTTGCCATGTCCAAAAGAGTAGCAAAGAATAGCACACTGTGACCTGTCGTGAGAGGTCTGATAAGAGTGTTAAGTTGATGCTATGCATGACTCTTCATTAATCCATATTTTAACAATTTATTTCTGTATTTCAATAAAAACATACTTAGCACCCAAAACAAACCCCCACTAATTTTTTTTTTTTTACTGCCCATTCAATGTGAGAGTGTGAGATAAATGTCTGCATTAGTAATAATTACTAGGAAATTTAGCACCAAGTGACCTTTTTTAAAAAAAATAATTGCATGTAAAATGTTTTTTTGATTCGTTTTTTTTGGGGAGTGCCCAAAATCCGTATTAATATGGAAAATCCATACTAGTTGACACCTATGTATGCAGGTCATTCTATGTCCAAACTGACTGAGGACATTTGTGACCGGAATAGGTTTATTACGCCAGAACTCCAATTGAATCTTAAAAGTTAATATAACAAATGGTCATCATCACTTGTGATGGACAAACAACAAGAGAGATGTGACTGAGGAAGTTTTTGGGTTATGATTTACGATCCTACAGTTCAAGGTGAATAAAAAATCATGCTAAAGTGGTGTGCCATTAGGCACAGATATTGCAGCTAGGTGTGACTATGGTACGACACATTCCATTCTCCATCCTGCTAACCTGTAGAAGTTTGAGAAAGAATGCAGAAGTAAACCAGCAGTACTACATTTCAGTTCAAATGTCTCAAACCGTCTGTGTGTTGTTAGGGAGCAAAGAATAGTGACACTATTACCTGTCATACACATCATAAAAGGCGACTAAAGATGGTTTTGGGGGTGGAGTTGGTTATCCCATTCCATGGAGGGTCAAGTGACCCAGAAGCCATGCTGAAGTCGGATGTTTCAGGTCAAAAGACAGATATCATAGATAAGCTGTAAATGATGACCCAATGCATTCTGTTCTCCGGACTACATTGTACGAATATGCAGGAGTGTGAGAACGTACGCTGAAGTTGAAATAGCTCAAATCACAATGCAAATTATAAATAGATTACTTGGAACAAATAGTGAAGAAGATCAACAGATTATATTTGCAGAAAACTGATATTGTGTCAAAAAGCACAATAAAAATGCAACAGGCTACAAACAGCTTTAAAATGTCCATGTTTTATGTGAAATAAACTTTATCAATTATTTCTAGTGTTGCAAGTTATGAAGGCTTGTTGCTCCAGACACAATTCCTCACTGTTCATCTCTATCCCTGGTCTTTTTCGTGTCCCAAACTCTTGTAGGTCACCCTCTATGTCAATGGTTCTTAAACTATGGCCCGTTGACCTCCAGGGTTAAAAAGAGATCCACAGGGAGTGATGTAGCAAAATTCAAAAAATACAAACAACATCAGCAGAAACAAATGAAGTTTTGACTAAAAAAGTTCTCATCAGGACTAAAAAAAACATGAAATGAATATTACAAAAAGAGAATCATAATGTAAAGGAGGATAAGGGAGATAAGTTGAAAGAAGAAAAAGAGAAAAAAGACAGATTTGGTAAGAAGAAAATAGAGAATAAAAAAAATAAAAGCAACAGAGCAAGTATGATACAAGTAGAAAAATCGAAATAATATTTTTTTGAAGACTACTTGTCTGAAATTCAGTGTAGTCAAACAGAATGATTGAAGTAAATGTCAATTTAGATTGTATTTAACAAAGTTTACATAAATCATGACTGTCTTTTGTTATCTCCACTTCATATATAAACTTCACCTTTCAGAAATTCAAAGAGAGCTTTAGTCCCTTGCTCACTAATTTCCTTGAATGGACTCCGAAGGTTGTTATTTAGAATGTGCAACCCATCTTCTTCTGCAAGCAACTCAAGCCGGTCCATGAGTAGTGGAACATCCTGCAGTTCGTTATTATCAACATCCAATGTTTTCAAATTGTGTAGTCTGTATATATTTTCTGGTAGCTGGAGACAAACAGAAGAAAATATTAATCATGATTCCACGACACATGTATGATATCTTGTGACACATGTATATCTTCTGTGACACATGTATGATATGTTCTGTGACACATGTATGATATGTTCTGTGACACATGTATGATATGTTCTGTGACACATGTATGATATGTTCTGTGACACATGTATGATATGTTCTGTGACACATGTATGATATGTTCTGTGACCCATGTATGATATGTTCTGTGACACATGTATATCTTCTGTGACACATGTATGATATGTTCTGTGATACATGTATGATATGTTCTGTGACCCATGTATGATATGTTCTGTGACACATGTATATCTTCTGTGACACATGTATGATATCTTCTGTGACACATGTATATCTTCTGTGACCCATGTATGATATGTTCTGTGACACATGTATATGTTCTGTGACCCATGTATGATATGTTCTGTGACACATGTATATCTTCTGTGACACATGTATGATATGTTCTGTGACACATGTATATCTTCTGTGACCCATGTATGATATGTTCTGTGATACATGTATGATATGTTCTGTGACATATGTATGATATGTTCTGTGACCCATGTATGATATGTTCTGTGATACATGTATGATATGTTCTGTGATACAAGTATGATATGTTCTGTAACACGTATATCTTATGTGACACATGTATGATATGTTCTGTGACACATGTATGATATGTTCTGTGACACATGTATGATATGCTCTGTGACACATGTATGATATCTTCTGTGACATATATGTTCTATGACACTTGTTGCTGTCATCGATATCCAAATGCTGATGAGTAATGCTACTCTTGTCAACATAATGCTATTCTTAAAAAAAGTGCATGTCTTCTGAAATTGATTTAGTGATCCATACAGTAAGTTAGTGATTGTTAAGAGTGTCTAGAAATTTTTTCCTGGCAGTTGAAAGGTAAGTGCAGTCAATAAGGTGTTCCACTCTTCCATTGGGACGAGAGCAGTGTCTACAAATGGGTAGTTGCTGGGGTTTGATATGGTTTAAATGGCTATTGACTCTTGCATGTCCTGTTCGAAACTGAAAAATAAGGGATCGATTTCTCCTGCAGAGTTTGTTTATATTGTCATTGCCTTTATCAAATCATTAAATATGTTTCAACCAGTCATACATTTGCCCATCTAATCAGCTAGATTTCCCTGGTGTTGTTTCTGAGAATCTGTTTGACTATGCCTATATTACAAGATCTTTGCTTTTGTTGTTTTGAGGCGTGTCTTTTTTACAAGTCTGTCTGCTACTTCATTTCCTGTTAGATTGCTATGTCCAGGGTCTGATGTAATCTTCTTCTTCTTTTTTCGTTCACTTGAAACATGTCTATATCTGCAATTCTGTCTTCTTAATAAAACTCACTGTCTTTTGTAGTTCATACAGTGTCCCATAGAGCTTTGATTCCAGTGTTGTTTCCTCTGGCCAATATGTCTGCCTCAGCGTTTCATGCTCAGAACACTCTTGAAGTATATGTTTGGCACTTTGTGCTGCCTGTTCACATGGTTGTATTGGCAATCCTAAACTTTGTATACATGTGACTGAGGAGTCGGTTGTGTCCTGTTCTAAGATGTAGAATTATAACTTGTTCTGATCTGTTAATAATGTGATAGTCATCTTGTGTTGGTGTTTGTAGCTTTCTTATTGACTTGATCATCTGTATTTTCTGATGGTAGGTGATTGGTACATCTGGTTGGTCTTAGCAGCACCTTCCTTAGCCAGTTGGTCTGCTTTTTCATTTCCTGGGATTCCACAATGAGAGGGTATCCACTGCATAGTTACCCTATACTGGTAAGACAGTTCATTAAGTCTTTTTTGTAAGTCTGTTAGTTTTCCAGACTGGAGAGCTTGAAGCACTGACCTTGCATCTGTCAGGTATACCATGGGCTGTGGGCCAGAGTTGGAGTTCAGCAGTTTTTCAGTTTTTCAGCCACCCTAAGTGTCTGGATTTCTGTATCATAATTATTGCAGAATTTCCCTGTAAGTGTTCTGATTGTATCTCTAGGCTTGTGTAGATATTCTATATATACACCTGCACCTCCATTCCTCACTGCATTCTGTGCTGACCCATCTGTGTATACCCTGACTCATATATCTTGTGGATATTCATCGTCCAGGAAACTGAGGGTGACTGTCCTTCGCTGCACACTATTCTGTTCGTCCTCGCTTAGTATTCCTTTCATGTGGGTCTACATAGTCGTTTAGCTTGGTAGATAAAGAGGTTTCTTTGCAGTTGTCCCATTGCTAGATTTTGGAATCTTGCCTTCATTGGATGACTTGGCACATACTGAAATTTTTGTGTGTGTATTAGTACCTTTGCGTTCTCCACATTTTCTGCATCTTTAATATGGGTGTTGATTTCATTGATCCCGACATTATTATAAGTGCCTGGCTTTGCACTTTATCTAGATTCTGCAATGTGGTGTGTGATGCAGGACTACATGCATTTTAAGTATCTCACATACAATAACATCTTTGTTGAAATCAAAAATTTTTCTTTTCCGACCTTGCTGTCATTAAAGATTTACATATTTACTGTCCTATTTTATCCAAATGTCTTCGTAGGATAAATAACACCCATTGGAGTGAATTCAAATCGAATGTTAAAATCAGAAAAGAGACATCAAAATTTCATTTCAGATGTTATCAGAAAACGCTGTTGGTCCTACATCGGGCATGTCCTACACGCAGACGCCAACAGAATACACCACCAATCTCTTGAATGGATACCTACAGGCAAAAGAGCAAGGGGTAGACCAAAAGAAACACGCAGAAGAACAATACTTAGAGAAAGTAGAACAACCAATACTTATACTATTCAAGAACTGCACAGAATAGCTTTGAACAGACAGAATTGGAGAGATCTGACCTCAGCCCTATGCTCTAACTTCAGTGCAAACGGAAAATGAATGAATTTTATCCAATGGTTAAATGTCATTTTATTTAAACAAAGAGCATATTTTCTCTTTTTAGAATTTTGTATATCATAATACAAACAGACCCTTTCTAGCTAAGTAACCACCATTATCTAATCACATTTTGCATAGTAGTTAATATACACTTCAAACTTATATTTATATTCAAAATGATTATTATGCCAACACTGTACTACCAATGCCAAACATGGACAACGACAGCATAAGACAAATGAAATCTTGTGACAGATTAAATGGCATACTTACGCAGAATCCTATGAATATTGCTAAGAGACAGGGTGAGAAATAAGAACATCCGATAAAAAACAGGCACAACCCCAATCTTAGAATACATCAAGAGACAACAGATCAAATGGTTTGCACACATCAGCAGACTACCATCACACAGATACAGTGAAGGCAGACTTAGAGGCCGACCATGAAAATGATGGACCAATGAAATAAAAGAGGCGACAAATTCCACAATATATGCAGCACACAAGAGGGCCATCTCCAGAAAACTCTTATACCCCTGATGCCGAAAGGCAACAAATGGTTTCAGCGAATAGATAGATAGAACTCATATTGTAATAAAACTCTTAACTACATATATAAATATTTGAAACTGAACAAGATACCACAATAAAAACACGTTGAATATGCAATACACCTTTGAGAAAACTGTAATTTAGCTATTATTTTTAAACTGAACAATTACCCGGTAGGTCATCTAACCAAAACCAAAAAAATGCAACGAATCTGGCATAAGTATCCTGACAATGTTTCTTCTAAAGCACACCCCAGTATTTCCATGTTTTTCATTGGTGACAATCTTGACAACACATCACAATGTCCAATAAAAAACATGAAGATATTCGTGCACAATAAATTTGCAAAGTTTGTCAATAACAATGAAATCTTTAACTAAATGGCAAATGAATGGCACGTCATACTCATGGAAAACATGATTTCCGTTCAATAGCGAGTCGAATTGAAGTGCTTGAAATACATAAATATTCAACCACTGATGACGTCTTATTTTATCGTGTTTTTAATCGACCAGTATATTTATACTTCCTGCCGAAGACGGGTGTGTCTGGCCATCGGCACAAATAAAACGGTGACACAACACATTTCCATTCTCCGGATTATATCCTGTTGAAAATCTAATAGGACCATGGTCCTGCTACAACAGAAATTAGCAGGAGTTTGAGAATGTACACTGAAGAAAAAGAAAAATATTTATACTTAGCTTCACAGCCAATGAAGAGTTGAAGAGAAAAACAATAAACAAATAAGGTATATTTCCCCTCATCACCTGGGACTGTCTGAAAGACTCGGCTGTACAGTAAAAATGGCACGTTACATACATCCACAAAACTTTTATAAATATAAATTTTATAAAGAAAATGTTTTAATCTAGTACCTTTTCAGAAAGGCATACAAAGTTTAATTGTGTCATGGAGAAATTCAAGTTGGATCCAAAAGAACTTTTCAATCTGGTCTTGGAGAAAAATAATTCCAACAGAGTAACATGAATTATGGAAGGAACTATAGGTCAAAACTTTACTTTGTGTATTTTCAGATACTGGGAAAACATGGGAACTCCATTGTGTGTTTTCCTGTATGAGATATCCATAAATACCTCATTACCACATGTTATAGTTAAGAAATTAGAATTTGACGTCTCTTTCCGCCTACATTCTCAACTCCTGCAGGGTAGCAGGATATAGTCTAGAGAATGGAATATGTTGTATCATGGTTTACAGCTTGGCTGTGAACTCTTCACATTTTAGCCTGACATATCCGACATCAGTATGGCGTCTTGAGTCATCCTCGATGTGATGGCACTGTCAATATCACCGCCAAAAAACCTCCCTATCCACCTCTTACGACATGAGTGGCAGGTAACAGTGACGTCATTCTTTGCTTCCCTGTCAGGCTCTGGCAATACCAGGCAAATATTCCAGCCTGAGACTAGATAATTTGGAATACAAAGGAAAATACATTACCAGAACAAATAAAAGAACACCAGATGTCTGAAGTTGTGTGGAGTGTCATGATCTCCGATGCCAGCCGCACACAAATTCTTAGCTACTTACAACATAACGTACACACCTGTGTCAATTTATTCTTGCCTAAGCCTAAGTAGGTTAGCTGTTCCAGGAAGCAAACTTCCTCCAGTAATTCAGTCAGCTTATTGTTGGTAAGTCCTAAATACTTCAATCTCTTCAGACTTTTTATTTTCGGTGGTATAACTGGAAGAAAATAACAATATATACTGGTCATGATGATAATAACAATATGTTATATATTGGTCATGATGATAACAATATGTTATATATGGGTCATGATGATAATAACAATATGTTATATATGGGTCATGATGATAATAACAATATGTTATATATGGGTCATGATGATAATAACAATATGTTATATACGGGTCATGATGATAATAACAATATGTTATATATGGGTCATGATGACAACAATAACAATATGTTATAACTAGTCATATTGACAATAACAATATATTATATGTGTTATGATGACAATAACAATATATTATATACTGGTCATGATTATAAAAATAACAATATGTTATCATATATAACAATATAGGTGATGATGATAAAATACTACCTATGTGCAACGGGGCGGTTTTTTTTTACATTCCCAGAAGACTTCAACTATTAGCAGTGTGTAATGCTTTGAGAAATCTCTTCTTAGGGTAAATCCTAAAGCTTTGTGGCTTTTCTACCTTTCATAGATCATGAGCTTCAGATTCCCTGCCAAGCATCCCTTCCTGTCCGAGGTGCCTATAGCAACCAAACTCTGGGCCATAGTCAATGGGATAAGCGGGGCAGCAGCTATGCATTCAAGGAGGCAGGAAGCTCTTCAATTATGCAGTACTAATATGTTTGTCAGATTCTAGGCTCTCCCAGGGAATTGTCACATCCTGCACAGAGTTGCTTGTCACTACACCCCATGTGCCAACTGTTAGTAGTTGGGGCATACAGCACACATCGGCAGTTAGGACTATGGTAAGGGCTGGATCTTGGCTTTCCTCCCTTGTGATATGAAATGACGAGTTCTCTGAATATAACAAGAGGAAAAGTAGTTGTCCAGATAAAATGCTCTAGGAAAGCCTTACATTATTGGCATGGCATCAACTGAGAGTTGGCTTGCATAATGGTTGGCTTGATAAGACAATAGTGAGACCTTCAGATCTTCTTATGCGGATATATTTATGAATTACCATCATCAGTGTACACCAGACAAACTCATAGGTGCTCTAATCCTATCTCAATAAATCCATCAGATTGTAGTGGTTGACAGTTATAGTTTGATGATTTATCAGACCCTTCATATTTCTATTATGCTTCTCTTTAGAGGATGTTCTGATCTTTTACGTCTCGATCAGTCTTGAGAGTGATAATGATTCACTCTTTTGAAAATAATAGCAGATGAGGTCCTTTAACTATGTCAGATCAATACATAGGTGTGCCTATTGGCCCTGTGGCTATGCTCACCAGTTTATCGGCTTGTTCATTACTCTTAACACCTGCATGTCCTCGGTTGCATATAATGGTAATCTTACTGGTTATAGAATGTGTCAATAACTCCACCCAATGAAAGTGGATGACTTCCACTTCAACATTGCGGAGCATGCTGATTGAGTCACTAAGTATGCATGCACGTGAATAGTCCTGTGGATACACTTAATGTAGAATGATAATTATGCAAAAATCCTTTCAATTGTGAGCAGGTCAAACCATAGCCATTCTGACAATAAGGTTCATTGTCTCTAAGGCATGGTTGTATTTGGGAGTTTATGAATGCATGTTTGGTCCCTGATTGGAGGCATTCCAGTGCGGCAGTATCCCAGGAACATCATATCCTACCAAGAACATAACATATACTTCTAGGCAAACTATTTCCAAATTTGGCATTCTCCGTCTGACGAGCTGGGTACAAAGCGACAGAAGTAAAATGTCTGCTGGCCTGCATATCAACATCATCCATGGGGATTGTTTGATAGAAGACAAAGAAAATTGAGGGATAAATTTAACCAATGAGAGGGAGACAACAGGATATACAACATAAAACATTTATAATGGTAAAGATGAATGACGGATTTTTCACTGGAAGAAATGCCTCACTAATAGCCACATCACCTACTAGAAATTTGCTGTTGTATGGTGGAATGTCTGGTGGTCGCTGATAAAACCCAAAGATCTTTCTATGTCTGGTGGTCGCTGATAAAACCCACAAATCTTTCTTTGTCTGGTGGTCGCTGATAAAACCCACAGATCTTTCTTAAGTGATTCAGGCCCTGATAAAACACATATGTAAACTTGAGATTACCTTGCAAGAAATTATCGCTGAGCTCTAGATGTTCCAAGTATCGAAGTCTGTACAAGTCCTGCGAGAGCCGGAGAAGTGAGTTGCGTTGCATGACCAGATGAGTAAGCTTGATCAAGCCACAGACTTGTTCTGGAATTTCTGTGAAGAAGTTGTCACTCAGGGACAAATGCTGGTTGATGAGCAAACAAACCAACAATGCATTAACAGCAATTTATTTAAAAAAAGGAGATTCTTTTATTCCTTATTTATCTATAAACCCATAACCTATCATGATCGTAGGAGTACCATATGGATACATCAACACACGGAGCCAGGGTCGTAGGAGTACCACACTGGATGTATCAACACATAGCCAGGGTCATAGGAGTAGCACACTGGATGTATCAACAGAGTCCTCCAGTGATTTCTATCCTCAATGATGGGCGCAAGTGAGGAAAAATCTTGACCTGTCCAGATTTTTATTTTGTCTATCAATGTTTTTCTTTGTCTTCCTTTGCATCTTTCACCTTTGAATGTTCTGTATTATCATTTTTGACAAGAAATTATGTAGGTATACATGTCCAAACCCTGAAAATTGTTATTGTTTCCTATTGAAGTATGAAATGCCAATAGCAGCACAAGACAAAAGAAAAATAGTGCCAGCAGAAATGACATGTCTACGAAGAATACTCGGAGTGTCATTAAGAGATAGAATTAGAAACGATAACATCAGAAAGATAACCCACAAAAAAAACCAGTATTAAACACGACAACAGATCAAGTGGGTTTTCACACGCTTCCAGACTACCAACAGACAGCATACCACAGATGGTCATGACGGCGATAAAGCCAGAGGGAGACCATGTAAAAGATGGATCATAGAAATCAAAGAAGCCACAGGAACAAGCTTACAAGCAGCACACAAGAAGGCTAACTCCAGAGAACTCTTTCACCCCTGACGCCGCAAAGCAAACAAGGGTCAAAGCGTATAGATAGATAGATTGAAAGTAAATGAAAACTTGTTAAATAACACAAAAATGATTTACCATGTTGTAGACAGTTTTACTATTGAAAGTAATGATTCTTGTGGACCTATGTGTATCTCTATTTTATTTCCTATGCACACATTTCCCTATGTCAGATGGTAGTTTTACTTCAGCTGTAGATTGTTCTCTTTCTGTCATTATTATTTCATGGGGAAAATTTACCAACTTTTGCAAGTTCTAGATGACTGAATCAATGTTTCTGTATGGTGCAATGCTCTGAGCTGAGCATTCTGTCACTCTAGAGAGGACTTTGACAACCTTGAAATTTGAGGCATGCTGCAAGTTGACTCCCAGCAGTCCAGTCATGGGTCTTCAACAGGCTTCACCACGGCAGATATCATGAGGATGAAGTAGCAAACCTATAGCCATTTCCTCTTATAACATGCACAAAAATCATACGGTAGCAGAGGTTGAACCAGGTCCATTAAGCTAACACTGACTCGCCTCTCAGCTTGAGTTGACACATTTTACAAATGCGACCAGGTCCATTAAGCTAACACTGACTCGCCTCTCAGCTTGAGTTGACACATTTTACAAATGCGACCAATCTGCATCCCCTATAACACACATAACAGGTGGTAATGTTGCTACACTGTATTAAATAAGTCACCAATGGAGAGGAGATATAAGATGGTTGTTGAGCCTTTGACCCTGTTATGTTGTGAAGTATATATATTTCTTCCAAACCAGGGTTTCGGCCAGGAAATTGAATGTAGGTTTGTATCTATGCACTGCTGATCGAATCTATTGCAGCCAAGATAGGTTTCACTGTGCTCATTGCTTGCCACCCACTACCTACTGTTTATGCCAAACATAAATATATATATAGCTAAAAATATATATATATAGCTATTGTCTTAGATCCACAAGCCACTGAGTGACTTCATTGCCACATTATATAAAAGTGCTTTTCTTTTCAGCTGTTCAGGATTGCTGTATAAAATGTTATCAATGATTGGTGTTTTTTTGGTAGAAGAGTACCGAGGTATGTCTTTTATCTTGTAGAATAGGGCTGGATATCAGGTAGTGTTCCACTGCCTGCTTGTGTGTCTCCATTTTGGGCTATTTCTGGAGGTTGGTTCTATTTCTGTGATGACTAAGCAGACAGAGTTATATTCATAATCTGAATATTTTTGTTTGTTGTGGGCTACAGTAGAGTTGTACAACATAATCTTTATTGTAGGCTCTCTGCACAATTTGTTTCATAGATTTTATAATTTATTAAATGTCACTGAGTTATAGTGCTGCACGATGTTAGTTTTGACTGATCATAGGGACCATCTGGACCACTGACTTATGTTGGACATAGGGGGCCATCAGGACTACTAACTTGTGTTAGACATAGGGGCCAGCAGGACCACTGACACGTGTTGGACATAGAGGCCAACAGGACCAATGACATTTTAGACATAGGAACCATCAGGACCACTGACTTGTGTTAGACTTAGGGCCATCAGGACCACTGACGTGTTAGACATAGGGGCCAGCAGGACCACTGACTTGTGTTAGATATAGGGCCAGTGGGACCAGTGAGTTGTGTTGGACATACAGCATGAAAAACATCAATGTAGGTAATGTTGGGCTTCCACAAAAAGAAAGCCTCAACAAATATATGTCATTGCTAGGGACTTATTGCTGCATGGGACCTTATATGACCCACACAGATCTGTTGCATGAGAAGATAACGGAAAATTTAACATAACAATATGGCAGAAAAGCAATCAATCTGAAGAGCGGTACATCAAGAACTATGGCAGCAGAAATATAAAAGCTAAAGGTAAAGATACGCCGGGTATGAACCAGCATCCTAGCAAAAGGTTTCCGTAAATGTTAATGGTCTAGTCAGTGGTTTTCCAGAAGTCGCATCACCTACGCTAATTTCTCAATAGTGATGGCGGCATTCCTCAACCTTCCAAGAGCATGAACCCGCACGTCCTAATTCCTAGTGATTTTTTTTATTTTGAGTAATTATTTATTTAAAACCATGAATAATGAGTAGACCCAAAACCCATGTCTGCTAGTTAGCGGGCACATGACTTTACAATACATTAGCACATCTCCCCAGAAGAATGATAAAACTTTATACAAAAACTTGGATGAACAACAAACTTACTTCCAGATCTTCAAGGCTCAGCAATGCCTCCGGAATTGCAGATAACAGACGCAGTGCTCCAGACAGGTCTACAACTCGCAGCTTGGTACATCTCCTCAGTTCCTTAGAGACTTCCTGCAACTGATTCCACTTCAAATTCAATACATGAAGCTTCTTCAGTCTTCCAATGGAACTTGGGATTCTTTCAATCTGCTGCCAAGACAAATCAAGGTAGCGTAACTCTGTTAAATAACTAATACAATCTGGAAATTCTGTCAATCTACCACCAGGATAGAATTTGCCAGACAGATGTAGCTCCTGAATTCTGCGACACGTTTTCAGTTCATCCGGTAGATCAAATAATAAATTGCCACTCAGATTTAGAACTCTCAAATTCTTCAAGTTCTGAATGTCTGAGTCGACATTCTCTAAATCATTATGTTCAAGATTAAGCATCTCAAGTTTCGTTAATCTGTAAACAGGAAATGGGATTTCCACAAAGTGATTAAAGCCTAAATTAAGTCTCGTCAAATTCTGACACTCTGCGAAACATGCAGGCAATCTCGTTAAATAATTTCCAACAGCATCGAACACGGTCAGCTTGTGTGATAATGACCCAAGAGCAGTTCCTCCCACTGGAAAACTCAGCAGACGTAGAAATGGTAAATGCACTTCATACAGTTCTTTGGAATAAATAGCCTTTGGAACCCATCCCCTGTACGCACCCTCTGCCACATACAGGCACTGGTGTTCATTATTGTCTCCAGAAGTATATATATACTGGTTGAGAGTATCACCCTGGGCAGACATTTTACAGATCCCGGAGAACTAAACCTCCCGCTTGTATCGAGGACGTTTCAGGAAGTGCTCTTCATTTCTGAAAATAAAGAAATTAATGAGTAACAAAAAAGCAAACATATTTAGGTTTGTAAACTTTCGCTACTGTTTGTTTTCCTGTTAAGGAGTGCAGTGAGGAATTTTAGATGCTGTGGTCAGCTGAAGTAGGATGTGTCTGGCCATTGGCACAAATAAAACAGCAACACAACAGATTTAAATTCTCTGGACTACATCTTGTTGGAAATCTAGTAGGACCATTGTCTTGCTATAAGAGAGATCCAGCATGAGTGAGAATGGATGCTGAAAAACATAATGCTGTGGAAATAAAGGTCGCTTTACCATAGGTCACAATGCTTACAGGAAGTTTTTTCTAACTGTACTTTTGAAGAACAGAAATTCAATCACTACCATTGGTTTTAACAAACACCTCATGGTTATGAAAGGGAGAAATGAGGTGGTGCCTTGATTTGCATTTCAAGGTAAGGTGTGTCGCATATTTATTTTCTTCTCGGAAATAGGGTCAACAAGCTTTTCTTTAGCCCTATGAAGTTATAAAAACATTGCAGTAGTTGTGAGGTCATGCAGACAACTTTCTCTACTTTGTAAAGTTTTTTGCATGTAAGTCTTCAATGTTGAACATTAAAGTTGGTGACAGGCAATGTAGTAACATGAAAGGTTTGACTGAATTTTCCTCTTTATCACAGTTTAGTATTATATTTTACAGTTTGGCTGAGATAGATTTGTGATTTGATATTTTCTGATCTCAGTGGCCAGTGCATAGTAATTTTAAATCAGATTGGCAGGCCTAATTTTGCTCACCTCTGCACTAAAGTGAAGGTGACTCACCAGCTCACCCCTGCACTAAAGCGAAGGTGACTCCAGCTCAGAAATCATCATTGATTTAAATTATTCCCATCATGCATAACCAAACAGAATCTTTCTTTCTGTTTTCCTCGGTTTAGGAAAGTAAATCTGAGCACCTGATTACTCCACAACACAATGATTGGTTCTACTCCTAGTTCAGTGGACTTGGATTGCTTCCTGTTTAGATGTCCTTCCATAGATAGATTGCCTTACTGGTCTAGACTGTTCTATCTACACTTGACCAACATCTGAACTGCACGCTAGCAAAGTATGCCTGGTCTGTAGCCTTCATCTCTGTATCCACACTGATAGGCAGTCCCCACCAAAGGTGAGCAGTTATGAATTATGTGTGTGTTGACAGCTGTTTAGTGGACCCCTGTTGCTTCCTAGTGTCAGTAGGTTCGACACATCATGTAATATATTGTTACCACACAGGATCTTTCTAAGCATACTCATAATCAAATAGACAACAGTTATTTCTAATAATCTGCATTGCAGCAATTTAATTTCTTTACTCAAGACCATCGTCACAATACTTTAGTAGGAATTACTTTTATTAGTAGTATTAATATTACTTTCTGATTAATTATATATGTTCTGTTCTCTTTCCTGTGGATCGAAAATCAGCCTCGAGAAAGGATGCAATTTAAGAGTTTTGCAAGTCTACTTGCAATTATTACACTGACCTGCTTTCTGACCATCTGTAAAGACACAAAAGGCTATCACCAACAATATAACTTTCATTTAGCACTTGATTACTGGTTAGGAACACATTATTATTCCTGGAAAATTCACAGGTGCTCTATCTTCCCCTGGCATATATAAAAAAAAGTACAGTTAAGTTCCAAATATAAACCCATCCGATTGTAGGCCGAGAACCTAATTATCCCTTCCAAAAAGTGGAGAACGTCGAAGGTCCGACTATAGACCAACATCCCCAACTTAACAATGCCGGCAATAATGAACTTCATCATCATAAGAAAGAACCAACACGCTAAATGGAAATTAACACAAACTTTTGCAACTCTAAGAAAATGGCATTCCTTTCATTTGCTTCACTGACATAACTTGAATGAATCGGGGAATGATACCCCGGTGGCTACTGTATTCTGGATCAATATATCCGAAAATAATGAATAGGCTGACTTCCCTATCCATGACTATAGACGGTTTATAAGGTGGCGAGACTTTGGGGAACAAAGTTTTTCCTGAATGAATTGTCTGTGTTGAGTGTCTGGACATTATGACGTGGAACAGCGCTAGTGAATAGTAATTACTACGTAACTATTATGTCACCGGCTTCTGACAGTGACGTTTAAGTGGGAAACGATGAAAGGCAAGACAGTGAGATCACGTTTGTTTTTATAAGATACAGAAGAGTTTGAACTTTGTTCCTCGTTATGTTTACCGTGTGGGGAGAATACGGTAATAAAATAAACATAACAGAGGATTGTGAAATTGATCTCGTCTTCCACTAAATGTACAGTGGTTGGGGGAGGGAATCAATTACCGCGCAATTTTACTACAAAATGCCTATGATGTGTTGTGATTTGGAACCTCATTTCAAATCTTCTATAAAGAAAGATTGCATTTAGTCACTTATCTGAATGGCATCACATAATGTGAGGGAAACTTGGATTGGTTGAGCCGATTGAAATGGGTAGGGCCAGTAGTCCATCTGTGGCCTCAGTGGGCTGGACTAATTAACAGAATATAAGGCTGACTTAGCTAGCCAAGAATACTGCACAAGTAGTTTAGCTTCCAGTTCATACATTTTTATTGTCATTGTGATTTTATTCGTGTTTTATAAGAAGGATGCCTGGACAGAAACGAACATCGTATACTGCTGGTTTTAAGTTGGATGTTATCGCTTTTGCGGAAAAGTCCAACAATTCCATGGCTTCCTGCCACTTCATTGTGAATGAAAAGCAAGTGCGAGAATGGAGGAAAAAAAAGGAAGAATTGTCTTTGATGCCAAAATCAAAGAGAGCATCACGTGGCTGTACAGCTTCATTCCCTGCGCTGGAGAAGAAATTATCAGATGGATAATGGAGTCTAGACAGAACGGATTAATTATAACCCGCACCAATATTCGAATCAGGGCGTTCTCGATATTGAAAGATCCTGCATTCCAGAAACACAAATCTGAGGACTTCGTTGCGTCAATGGGATGGTGCAATCGCTTTATGAACAGACATCACTTGTGTCTACGAACACGCACTAAGCTGGCGCAAAAGTTGCAGAAGGAACTAGAAACAAAAATTGATTTGTTTCAACGTTTCACTATCAACCTGAGGAAGAGATTTAACTACGATCTATCTCAAATAGGAAACATGGACGAGACACCTGTTTGCTTTGATATGCCTTCTAATCGCACCGTTGAATGCAAAGGTGCGAAGACAGTTTTTGTAAAGACAACTGGGCATGAAAAAACTCGATTCACTGTTGTGTTAGCTTGCATGGCAGATGGGTCACGTTTGCCCCCCGTGATTATATTTAAACGCAAGACTCTGCCTAAGGGTATTAAATTCCCAAGTGGCGTATTTGTGCGTGCTCACACGAAAGGTTGGATGGACGAAAGTGGTACTCTGGAATGGCTGGATAAAGTGTGGGGGCAGAGGAAGGGGGCCGCTTTAAAAAAACCATCCATGCTAGTCTGGGATTCATTTAGGGCGCATCTCACAGAGAAAGTGGAACTACGATGCCGTGAGATGGGGTTGTCTGTTTCCGTCATTCCTGGGGGACTTACATCCCTCTTACAGCCACTAGATGTCTGCCTGAACAAACCAGTCAAGGACAGACTCCGAGCAAAATGGAATGACTGGATGGCATCATCTGATTTAGCAGTGACGAAGGGTGGTAACATTAAAAAAGTTGACATCACCACAATCGTTACGTGGATCAAAGAATCGTGGTCTGATATTTCATCCGAAATGATCATCAGATCTTTCAAAAAGTGTTCAATAAGTAACGCAATGGATGGAAGTGAGGACGACGCTATCTTTGAGGACGATGCCGACGACGACAATGTACCAGAGACTGACGATATCCACCCTGATGTTTCCATGACAGATGATGACATTCATGAGTTATTTCAGACTTCAGACAGTGATTCGGACTTTGAAGGATTTCAATGACTGTTTCGACTGGCACCGTAAGTTTTTCCTAAATTTTATCGATATTTGATGTTATTCTGTGTTCTGTTTTTGTGTCTACACTACAGATAATTTTGTTTAAACATTTTGCTGTACGCAAGCCAAACCTCCTATAATTTAGTCTGTTACTATCAAAACACTACTCAGTAAGGCTAGACTATAAACGCCAGTTACCGTTATATAGATGTCATTTGTTATCATAGACATTATATGCACCCGGTAACTATTATACCTACACTATACTGTAGTTAATAAATAACATCAGATACTGGTATACTTTTCTGAACAATTTCGATGATCAATTGAAACCATTATGATAGAAATATATGTGCCGTAACAGTAAAAAAAACGGTAATACCCATTGCTATAAATAGCGTTTCCGGGAAATGCTGCTAAAAAAAATGGTGGCGTGTCTGAAATAACAATATAGACCTAGTAAGTGAGTTTTTATCAAGAAATATCGGAGATTTCGAAGGAAATATTGTACGATATATAGAAATTAATGTAATTAGGGGCCTAGCATTATGGTAAGTACGCTCTAGATTGCTGGTGAGCCCTAGTCATTTTATCCTGGCTTAATATAACGGGACATGTGACTGGAATTTATTTTAAAGTGTTTTTCTCCTTTTTTTACTGTGATTTGGACGTAATTTTTTTTTAATTTGATCTTACTCTCGAATATAAGTCGAGGAGTATGAAGTCATCTCTGATTTTTGTCCAAAAATTCTCGGGTTATACACGGAACTTAACAGTATGCATTTTGATGGATGGTTCGTGTGGCACACTGATTAAACATACTACATCCTTCTCATTCTGCTCTTTAAGTTCCCTGTCTTCCTGAGTAAAACTGTCAGAACCTAATAGAGGCCTATACTATACCTAATTCCTTCAGCGAAATCTCAGCCTGGATGCCTCATCTCTCATAGTGTCCACATAAAGAATGTGCCCAGTAAGCAACTTCTGCATGTCTAAATAGTTGTACGTAGGCCTAGACTTATTAGAGTGTTTTCAGAAAATATCAAATCAATGAGATTCAATGTGACATGATTTGCCCTATGTGGAGTTTATGAACTGACTCCTTAGTGTATGTCATATTTTTGTGGTGTAAAACACAACTAGCATAACATAAATTTATTTATTATTCAATAAATCAAGTGTCATGCCGAATGGCGTATGCGATCATGTTTCTCCACAACTCTCTGTCTCTTGTGTTCTTAATAAGTTAAGTTGGTGACTTCTTTTTGTGCCACAGTGACAATCTATCCAGAAACTTCCCCCTATGTCTTCTTTTGTAGCTTCTCCTCTTGATCTTTCTATTAGTTACTAAATGTTAATGTTTTACTTTTCACAACACATACCCGGTATTCTAAAAATCTTGATTGTCTGTTTCTAATTTTCACTATAATTTATTGCAAAAATCATTGATCACTGGTTAATCATTGATAAACAGCAAATACCTTTATTTTATTATGCCCTATATTATCTTTGGAAATTTCCACTACACTCAGGCATTAAAATAGATGCCAGATGGCAAAAGAAAATGAGGAAAACCAAGGGAAATCTCAACAACTCATTGCAGAAGAAATAGATGTGTTTTCTGACCTTTGTTTTGGGATTGCCTTGTAGAGTGCTATTAATAAGGGACATGCGCAGTGGTATACAGTAGCAGACGGAAAGAAACGAACAGGAGTAGATGACACAAATACTATAGAGGGTTTATGGGGTAGTGTTAATTAAAAGAGAATTTAGAATTCAGGGTAGAAGATGTTGAGGGCAATTTTCACCGTATTTATGTGAGTATATATGGAGAAGGAAGCATGTCGGTTCGAATGATGTATTCATGGAGTTCTTCTGGAGTTAAAATAGTGTATCCTGCAGAGAATTCTCAATAAGGTGATTGTCGTATTATTCATGTTGTTACACAAGTTGCTTTTAATGCTACGTTGTGACCGTTGCTCTAGTGTCGTGGTATATCGTAACCTTTGGGCTAACCATAGGGATTACACTTAGGGAGTAGGTTTGGGGGAATAGGGAGTAGGTTTAGGGAATAGGGATTAGTTTTGGGGAATATGGAGTAGGTTTGTGGAATAGGGTTTAAGTTTGGCGAATAGGGATTAGTTTTGGGGGATAGGGATTAGTTTGGGGAATAGGGAGTAGGTTTGGGGAATAGGGAGTAGGTTTGGGGAATAGGGATTAGTTTTGGGGAATAGGGAGTAGTTTTGGGGGAATAGGGATTAGGTTTGGGGAATAGGGATTAGGTTTGGGGAATAGGGAGTAGGTTTGGGGAATAGAAGTAGGTTTGGGGAATAGGGAGTAGTTTTGGGGGAATAGGGATTAGGTTTGGGGAATAGGGATTAGGTTTGGGGAATAGGGAGTAGGTTTGGGGAATAGAAGTAGGTTTGCGGAATAGGGAGTAGGGATTAGGGGATATGATTAGGTTTAGGGGTTGGGGATTAGGAACCACAATAGCACACCGTTTACACCTTTAACTATTCAACCTCATGGATTTCTGTGTAACACCAGTGAAATTGATAGATGCCGATACGTAGAAAACACTAAAACACACAAATGTTAGTGCATTTTCAGCAGGTAGAGACAGCACATCGCCTAACAAAATGATGTTATTTTCTTCAGTGCTATTTTGTGCAGCGTTAGTGATAACTAAAACTCATTTGCGTCGGGACATGTGACGTCACGGCGTCTATTTCAACTTCATTTGTGTTACACAGGAATCCGTGACATTACCTAGTTAAAAATGTAAACAGTGAAACAGTGTGCACAGCGGAGAACTATTCTGTACTTTCACCGGAAATATATATATATTTAATTATATAAATTAAAATATATATGTACTATGACTATTATCTATATGATATTATGATTATATGTTTCACATGAATTAAATTATTTTATTTTGATGTCAAAGGTTAATTCGGAAAAAAATCATAACTTTTTTCAGGGTTGACGTACTACAGACTTGGTTGAGGTATCGTTGAATTGCAATTTTTAAGGGATATCGAACTATATTATTTGTAATTATGTAGCATTATTTTGAAAATTGTGTCCAACTACCTATAATTATTTATTAGGAGTATTAATAGTATTATTTATTTTATAATAATAATTTAATAAAAATTAATAGTGATGGATGTTTGTTAATCACAATATTGAATAAACCTATTAATTTAGCTAGTTTTACATTGAATAAAACGGGTCAGTTGCTTGTCGTGCATCATATACTTTCTAGAACAAATATGAATTCGCTGTTAATTCCTTCCTTCCTGTAGAGATTACATGTTATTGTTGCAGTTGTTCAGTCTATGCATCAATGTCACTTTGCAGTCACATACCTAGGAAAATGGACATATTATTCATTTCCTGTTTGTTTCGCAGCATTACTTGTCTAAAATAAAATTCGTTGATTTAAAAAAAAAATATACTAAAAAATATATACCAAAATAACTGAGGTTGTTTAGCTCCAACATCATCCCTATTCTATCATATGGATGCGAAAGTTGGAAAGTCACAGATAAGAGACTAGACATCTTTGAAAACAAATGCCTACGAACCATTCTGAACGTTAAGTAGAATGACTTTAAATCTAACACTACTATAAGAGAGGAAAGCAAACAAACTTATGTATCTTCCTTTATTAGACAAAGGCGTTGGATTTACATTGACCATGTTCTTAGAATGAACAGCCTAAGAATTCCCCATCAGTCACTATATTTGGTGCCACTCGGAGTAAGTAGAAGAGGGAGAACTAGAGAAACTATACAAAGAACCATTAATAGAGAAGGTATGTCAATGAGCCTAAACAACACGCAAGAATTGAAAGACCTGACAACACAAAGACAGAAATGGAAAGCTATGGTTTCTGCCCTATGCGCCGCATATGGCCATGGAGGAACATAACATAACATTGAATGCTCCTTCAAAAAATGAAAACATAGGTCGCAGATAAGAGGTGGCTGGGGTGGAGGCTTTCCAACTCAGATTAGCAAATCAGAACGTAGCTTTTAGTATTAAAAATGTAGCCAAAAGGTGGGTCAAAAATTAACCCCCTCCCCTCCCCGCCCACGCACCCACATACACACACAGGCGCGCGCGCGCGCACACACACACACACACACACACACACAGAGACAGATCCCTGACACGAAGATCCCTCACCCACAGACCAGCCTCCTATATGTATGTTATACACTGGGAGATCCATGACAGAAGACCACCGGCAACCACATAATATTGTATATTACTTAGCACTTCTACAGAAATTCTCTGTGACCGTTGACCTATGTATAAACAGATTTACTTCTTCAAACTTGCTCGCCAAGTTGCATCACGCATAGTCACCAAGTGACATAACACTCTTGCAGCGATACAATTCATTTTGCATGTTGCTTCAAACAATTTTACTGGACACGTGTTTTCAAATAGTAAACTGTAAGAACTCGCAACAGAACCGGGCGAGACGTGGAGACATCCCTTCAAAATCAAGACAATCTTGGTCAAACTGGGAAATATATATATAAACAAATGTATATTTTCTTTATTTATTACAATAATTAATATGTTTATTAAGTCAACATACTTTGAATTGAATTATTAAATATCTGCTAATACAAATCACTCAATATGTTGTTATGACCTATTGTGGATTTGCGTTATTGTTGCATTATTTATTATTGTAAATTTGCTCTAAAAAACACTCACAAACTGATATTCCATTTTTTTTTTACTGGCATATTACATTCATCTTATTGTGTTAACGAAATGCTCATTAGACGATTAAAATCTTCAGTCATAAAACTATACATTATTACAATTTTATCAAAATACTTTATTCTTTGAACCTACGAACAGTATCGGAAACCAAATGAAATAATTTTACTAAAAACTAAAATGTGAAAGTGTAAGGGAAGTAACTGTCCAATATACAAGTGAAACTCAAATCATAAGTAATTACAAAGTTATCTCATAATTTTTTTTAAAAAGCGGGCGAAGAATCTCCCACGCAGCGTGCATCTAAACTCCGTTAAATCCCTCCGAAGATGCACCTCTTGCGAGGGGGTGCGACAATAGTAATTAGCCATGTTACATGTTATTACATCATATGTAAGACAGTCAAGGTTTCTAGGACATGTGCTGAGAAGAACACGTGGAGAAACATGGTTGCCTACACATTCGGAATGGCACTTGATTGATTGATTGACATTTTATGGTTAGATCAATGTTGCCAACATGTTTCAACACAAAAAACCTGTTCATTTAATATAATTAATATAGAACATGAAAATGTCAAACTTTGAATAGCTTACAATAAGATCAATGATAATGTGTGTTATTTTTATGATATTGTTGGAATATGAACATATAATTATATATTATTTATTGTCTGTTCCCAGGTGGTTTGTGATCCACTCATGCCGTTAAGCGTAGGGGTGATTGGAGCTCGAGATTGTGTTCTAAAGCCAGATGTGTGACCTCGGCTGTGCTATGACCGTGTCTGTTCAGGATGTCCCTGATGTTTTCTAACCATCTTTTCCGTGTCCTTCCTCTGACTTTGTACCCTGATTTCATTTGGTTATATGCTTGTACATGTAACTTTTCGTGATTCATTCTCATAATGTGGCCAAACCACTTAATCTGTTCTCTCTCTATCTAATCTGTACAAGTTATTATACCTATTCTTTCCCTCATATATTCATTTCGTAATCTATCAAGCCTGGTGACACTGGCAACTTTCCTCAAGCATTTTATCTCACACGTCACTAGTAATAATTATAATATAATTATAATCATCCTCATTATCCTCAGAATTTAATAATGCACTGGTTCAACCATTAAAGATTTTTTTTTTAAATGGCTAATAAGAGTAGAAAATAGAGGACACTAAATGACATTATAAATACTGTAAAAGTTTAACACTGGGGGAAAATGAAAGATACAAGATATACAAGATAGTACAATAAAACATAAGAAAGCTGAACAATAATTGTTCGAATAGATATAAATACAACTTTCACACTACGGAAGTACGTTAAAGCAATAGAAATAGGCATATGTTTATTTGTACCTGGACATTGCTCCATAAGCTCCGTCTAGCATTTACAAAGCATGCAAGTCTTAAAACCTAGAAGATCTAAGTGTTCCGTCAAAAATGATCACGGAAAGCTAATGAAAATTTATTTCAATCTTTCACATTATCATCATTGTTCAAT